>JAQJVL010001348.1:15775-206911 GCA_035578905.1 Stictocephala bisonia
ACAGTTGTCTTACTTAGACAGAGTACCAGAAAATGTTTTGGTGAATATTTTATTGACATGGTTACTAATAAAATAAAGTTATCACCATACGTTTATTGAATTAGTTTGGGATTACCCGTTTTATTACAAAACGAAAAGCTTACTCCCGTGTTCATCAGTATGAGTGATTATTCAGTGTTCTTTGATTAATTCAGTAAATAATTAAGCATTAATAATCATAATTGATTTTCAACCTGATAAAGAGTCAAACCCAGAGGATGCCAATGCACTCACTAGTAGTACTACAGAAACACGCATGTGAATATAGAATCTGCACAAAATAGTCAAGTCATAGTCAAACCCAGAGGATGCCAATGCACTCACTAGAAGTACTACAGAAACACGCATGTGAATATAGAATCTGCACAAAATAGTCAAGTCATAGTCAAACCCAGAGGATGCCAATGCACTCACTAGCAGTACTGCAGAAACACGCATGTGAATATAGAATCTGCACAAAATAGTCAAGTCATAGTCAAACCCAGAGGATGCCAATGCACTCACTAGAAGTACTACAGAAACACGCATGTGAATATAGAATCTGCACAAAATAGTCAAGTCATAGTCAAACCCAGAGGATGCCAATGCACTACCTAGCAGTACTACAGAAACACGCATGTGAATATAGAATCTGCACAAAATAGTCAAGTCATAGTCAAACCCAGAGGATGCCAATGCACTCACTAGCAGTACTACAGAAACACGCATGTGAATATAGAATATAGAGTCAAACCCAGAGGATGCCAATGCACTCACTAGCAGTTCTACAAAAACACGCATGTGAATATAGAATATAGAGTCAAACCCAGAGGATGCCAATGCACTCACTAGCAGTAATACAGAAACACGCATGTGAATATAGAATCTGCACAAAATAGTCAAACCCAGAGGATGCCAATGCACTCACTAGCAGTACTACAGAAACACGCATGTGAATATAGAATCTGCACAAAATAGTCAAGTCATAGTCAAACCCAGAGGATGCCAATGCACTCACTTGCAGTACTACAGAAACACGCATGTGAATATACAGGGTGTCTACCAGTGGGCTGATAAAAAAATCGGGGACTTTTTGGTGACTTTTGGTGACCAATTTTCTGAAATTCGGTGACTTAACAAATTTTAGGTGGTTTCAACGTTCAGACATTTGATACGGACATATGATATATTTTGCTTCCTCTGCATGTAATTAAGTAAAATATTTACAAATATTTATTAAATAATAATAACATTAAGAAACAAAACACTTAAAAATGCATAGTATAAACAGTAAAATAAACCATGTATTGGAACTTTGTCTTAAAAATATGAGTTTTCAACTTTTTTTTCCAAAATAAACAAGTTTGGTAAATTCCCAAAATAAATTTTTTACAATCAAGCTTGAAAGTCTGGATATGAACTTCTTCAATATTTCTAAGAGCAGATCTTGCACCAAAGCCAATATCAATGTTATCCAGAGTTTGAAAATTTTCAAACTTGTCTAGATCTATTTGTTTTAATTTATAAGCTGTGGTGGCCGTTGCAATAACTTTATTTTTGATTATTTTACTGGCCAGGCCTCTCATTAGAGAAATCATTCCTTTGAAAATATGTCAAAAATACTTCTAACTCCTCTGCAATCATGGCTGAGAAATGAAGTTTAGCCTCCAGAGTTTTGTCATCATGCAAGAAGACTTAACTATGTTAAAGTTTTTTGTTGCAGGGGGTTCAACAATGGTGTTACAATATTGCTTTAAAGAAGGAAGAATGTCTAAGCACCTTCTTATAACACTGGAGTTTTCTGTCCATCTCACTGCACAGAATTTTTTTGGAAAAACCTTAGGCCCAGGCACCTTCTGGAAGTGTTTTTAAAACGCCTATACAAAGCCCTCAAAAACTGGTTTAATTTCTAGCCAACTTTACTATGTGCAGTTTTGTAAGCATTGTTAACGATGTGCAGTGAACAAGTGCCAACATCTATAATCTCCATATTATTAACAAAGGACTCTTTCATGTGAGTTTTCAGGTCAAAAATAAGGTTAAGATTGACATTAGGTCCGTCAGTAGACAGCTGAGTTAACTTATTCAGTGGCAAGTTGAATTCCCCTAAAGTAGTAGTCAATTTATATCAACAGCAGAAGACCTTTCTAAAAATGTTGGTCAGGTACCTTGTGCTAACCATGTTTTTTTTCTGAATCTGCTGCTTTTGGCAGATGTCATTTTTAAAAGCTTTCATCAATGGAAAGTGCAAAAAACTGACTCCTTTTGGCTTCTGTTGCTACGATATTATAAAAATAGGGACCTAGCCCATAAGTGACACTATAGGCTATCTTATCTTTGTGCATCTGAAATTTTTGAGCTATTGCACTGTCAGGGAACATGATAGGAAATAATACACTTGCCGCTTCACCAGAATGTGAAGAAGTGTTTGTCAAAGTACACTGACATGCCCATAGAATTTCAGCTTTAGTGACACTGTCAGACATAAGAAAACTAGTCAGGACTGGAGTAGGGCTATTTTTTTTTTTTTTTTTTTTTTTTTCAGCCAAAGACGAAAAATCTGATTGTTGGCTAACCTCAATTAATGAAGTTTTTGAAGTAGAAGGCAGTGTTAAAATTGCTTCATTACTTCCTTGCTGGCTTAAGGAACTATCTACAGTACTACTGGCTGCAGTACTGGAACTACAAATGTTAGGCCTAAAGGTAATTATGCACTTTCTTGCCACCTCTGAAAATACGGTTTCATGTTAAAAAAGTGGTGAAAAATGAGTTTATATCTCTTGAGGAGTTTGATTTCATCCGCGGAAAACACGTTTTTTACCGAAAAATCGAAAAACAAGTTTTTTATCTAATAATGAAAAAACCAACTTTTTTAAAAATCGTTATTTTTCGATAATTTTTTTTCCCATTTCTCATATTTTTTATGCTGAACACAAATATATAACTGGTTTTGTAGTAAAATTATTTTTTTCGGCTCGAAAAATGCACTTTTTACGACATAACCAAACATAACCTAACTTATCCTAATTGTCTATTTTCTCAACAAAAATTCGTAATTTGCGTTAAATTCGAGCGTTTGGCCTCTGTGACGGCCTGCCGGCCGTCACTCTGGCGGGAATATAGGTGAATTTGGTTTTTGTGATAAATAGTTGTTGTATATAATGATCGCGTAATGGCCGCTAATCGCGATCTGCCGCGATAGTAGTTTTTCCGTTATTTCTCGAGAAATATTTGTAATAGACCAAAATAGTTTTCAAATTTGTATTCAGCGCAATAAAACACATCAAACTAAAAAAAAAGATGATTAAAATACCATTTAAATTAACGGAAATATGACAAAAATACTAAAAGTTCTGACATTGGTTTTTTTCGAATTTTTCGGTAAAATACGTTATTTTCGCGGAATGAAAAGCATATCTAGTGAAAATACAGCCAATTCTAGACCCATTTCAAGACACTTGCTTTATTCAAGCTATAGTCGGTCACGATTCACTGGTTGAATACCGGTATGGTCTGAGAGGTTGGACCTCTCACGAAACGAACCAACTTGGAACAAGGAAAAGAATGGCAAACAAAACAAACTCACGAAAACAGGTGTTTGAAAGTACGGCACATAGCGAATAGTAGAACACATTTCCGAGTCTCTGCGCATGCGCTCGTGACGAAATTACGTTGCCAAGACAACAGCCAATCGCGTCGAACTTTCTTATGCATTTCTCCATTCCATCTAAAAACATTCTTATTTCTTCCATGTGCTCTGCCTTCCTTATGTTTTCTGTGTTCTACTCTACACAATATTACGCTCAACGTATACACGCATCGATGTATCACTGTTGACGTTGACGAACAATCAACTGAATCAAAACGTTTGAAAAACCATCATTGAGCGAAAAAAAATCAAAATAATAATAGAAAAAGTTGTCCATAATTCGGTGACCTACGAATAAAAATTCGTGACTTTTGGTGACTTCCGTGACCCTTCATACAAATACGGGACTTTTCGGGGACTTCCGTGACCGGTAGACACCCTGATATAGAATACAGAGTCAAACCCAGAGGATGCCAATGCACTCACTAGCAGTACTACAGAAACACGCATGTGAATATAGAATCTGCACAAAATAGTCAAGTCATAGTCAAACCCAGAGGATGCCAATGCACTCACTAGCAGTACTACAGAAACACGCATGTGAATATAGAATCTGTACAAAATAGTCAAGTCATAGTCAAACCCAGAGGATGTCAATGCACTCACTAGCAGTACTACAGAAACACGCATGTGAATATAGAATCTGCACAAAATAGTCAAGTCATAGTCAAACCCAGAGGATGCCAATGCACTCACTAGCAGTACTACAGAAACACGCATGTGAATATAGAGTCAAACCCAGAGGATGCCAATGCACTCACTAGCAGTACTACAGAAACACGCATGTGCATATATAATATAGAGTCAAACCCAGAGGATGCCAATGCACTCACTAGCAGTACTACAGAAACACGCATGTGAATATAGAATCTGCACAAAATAATCAAGTCATAGTCAAACCCAGAGGATGCCAATGCACTCACTAGCAGTACTACAGAAACACGCATGTGCATATATAATATAGAGTCAAACCCAGAGGATGCCAATGCACTCACTAGCAGTACTACAGAAACACGCATGTGAATATAGAATCTGTACAAAATAGTCAAGTCATAGTCAAACCCAGAGGATGTCAATGCACTCACTAGCAGTACTACAGAAACACGCATGTGAATATAGAATCTGCACAAAATAGTCAAGTCATAGTCAAACCCAGAGGATGCCAATGCACTCACTAGCAGTACTACAGAAACACGCATGTGAATATAGAGTCAAACCCAGAGGATGCCAATGCACTCACTAGCAGTACTACAGAAACACGCATGTGCATATATAATATAGAGTCAAACCCAGAGGATGCCAATGCACTCACTAGCAGTACTACAGAAACACGCATGTGAATATAGAATCTGCACAAAATAATCAAGTCATAGTCAAACCCAGAGGATGCCAATGCACTCACTAGCAGTACTACAGAAACACGCATGTGCATATATAATATAGAGTCAAACCCAGAGGATGCCAATGCACTCACTAGCAGTACTACAGAAACACGCATGTGAATATAGAATATAGAGTCAAACCCAGAGGATGCCAATGCACTCACTAGCAGTACTACAGAAACACGCATGTGAATATAGAATATAGAGTCAAACCCAGAGGATGCCAATGCACTCACTAGCAGTACTGCAGAAACACGCATGTGAATATAGAATCTGCACAAAATAGTCAAGTCATAGTCAAACCCAGAGGATGCCAATGCACTCACTTGCAGTACTACAGAAACACGCATGTGAATATAGAATATAGAGTCAAACCCAGAGGATGCCAATGCACTCACTAGCAGTACTACAGAAACACGCATGTGAATATAGAATCTGCACAAAATAGTCAAGTCATAGTCAAACCCAGAGGATGCCAATGCACTCACTAGCAGTACTACAGAAACACGCATGTGAATATAGAATCTGCACAAGATAGTCAAGTCATAGTCAAACCCAGAGGATGTCAATGCACTCACTAGCAGTACTACAGAAACACGCATGTGAATATAGAATATAGAGTCAAACCCAGAGGATGCCAATGCACTCACTAGCAGTACTACAGAAACACGCATGTGAATATAGAATATAGAGTCAAACCCAGAGGATGCCAATGCACTCACTAGCAGTACTACAGAAACACGCATGTGAATATAGAATATAGAGTCAAACCCAGAGGATGCCAATGCACTCACTAGCAGTACTACAGAAACACGCATGTGAATATAGAATCTGCACAAAATAGTCATAGTCATAGTCAAACCCAGAGGATGCCAATGCACTCACTAGCAGTACTACAGAAACACGCATGTGAATATAGAATATAGAGTCAAACCCAGAGGATGCCAATGCACTCACTAGCAGTACTACAGGAAACACGCATGTGAATATAGAATCTGCACAAAATAGTCATAGTCATAGTCAAACCCAGAGGATGCCAATGCACTCACTAGCAGTACTACAGAAACACGCATGTGAATATAGAATATAGAGTCAAACCCAGAGGATGCCAATGCACTCACTAGCAATACTACAGAAACACACATGTGAATATAGAATCTGCACAAAATATGATGTTACACATTCAGTTCTGACTATCACAAACTTTATGTAACTAAATGTAGGGTTTAATAGAGATTGTTTGAACGCCTACACTTTGTCCATAAATTGATTGCGATTTGCAGAGAGAACTAAAATATTCTTGGCAATCAAAGTTTACTAAAAACAAGAACCTATAAAAACCCAGACAGCAGGAATAGAAAAAGAAATTGTTATTAAAAGAGGAAGAATTGAAGAGGAGTAATTTTAAATACCAAGGTAATATGATTGATAGAAGGATAGAGATTTTGATTAAGGAAGTAAATAAGTGTGAAACCCAAGTGAGTATTCACTAAGCAGCACTGTGGCTAAAAATAACTGGACTGGTATCATAAATAAGCAGACAATCAAAACTCCTGTACTTTCCCCAGCTTCTACCAGAATGTCCTCTTCAGATTGGCGTTTTGACACTGCACCAGAAAAATTTTAAAAAATCAGCCAGAGTAGCATGAGAATTTTAAATTTATTTTAAAACTTGGAACGTCTGCAATGAAAATTTTTCATGGTATTAATAATTCAATGTTATTTTATCGACAAATTAAAATTAATGTAAAACAAAATTTGTTAATTTCAATAATCGATTATGCAGTTTTTAAAGTTTTAAAAAATAACTGACAACTATTCAAAAACTTGACTGACAACTTCAAAATACTAAAATTTAATCACAAATCCAACAACCCTTGTTTGTAAACATAAAATAAAGTGCAGTAAGAAATTTAACACAACTTAGTTTTCCCTTAAAAATTAAAGTACATGCTAAACATAGATTAAATAGTAACAATAGCAATAATAACAACTTTAAAAAATAAATGGTAGTAAATAAAATACTCTCTGATAAACAAAATACTACACAAAAGGAGGAAACGCTTCCTGTTAACCTGTAGGAGCACCAGTGGAAATTACAATGCGAAATTAATTTGTTTGATTACAGTTGATTGTTATAATATGAATATCAAAATTAAAATTATTACATAAAAAGGATACGTCATAAAAAATTAAATGTTAAGATAATGTAAAAAGTGCATGAGTTCGGCTAGCTAAACAGAGGGAATAATCAATGAATAATTTTGTAGTAAGCTTCTATTGAATGACAAGGAGTTAAATAACACTTTTTCAACAATTTCTTTTAATAGAGTCAGAGAAACATGTTTTATTTGGGGTTATTTCTAATTTTTTTTGTAAAACTTGGGTGCCATGAATTTTTCAAAAAAACATAGAATTTGCTCTAGGCAATGTCAAGGTATCTATCTATATTCCTGGTGTTTGTTCTGTCCTCGTTAATATCTGTTACCCTACCAACATTCCCACTCATCTTAAAAAAACAACAGAGGATTTTAAATATAAACAAATACCTTAAAGGTAGCACATCCAGCTTTACAAACAAAGGGAAAGATTCGGATCTTCTATTTTTCCTACAGATGATTCTAATCAATGATTTTTGAACTATTATGAGTGGCTTCAGATAACTCAAATAAGTGTAGCCCCAACAAGAAATGCTGTAATTTAGCTTAGAATGAAAAAGAGCAGGATAAATTTGTTTCAGGATGCAAATCGGAACAATTGGTCTTAGAAAATAAAATTTGTGTCACATCATTAACAAATATTTTTTAAAGTCTGTAATGTGGTCTTTCCAGTTAAGGTTACTATCCAGAGTTAAACAAAGGTACCTTGTATTGTGTAATAGAGAGCTCTGAGAGTTTGGTACTCTCTGAAGTTACTTGCAGAAGTGTTTGTACACTATGAGCAAATTTTATCAAATGGTTACTCTCAGATAATTTACTGCGAGATCTATCAAAAACTATCTGGGACCCTTGTGAGAGTAGCTCTTGGAAGCGTCTACATATTATGCTGTACAGAGAGAGTGCCTCAGAGAGGTTACACCTAACTCTTTTAGCGACAGTATTCAGTGTAGTCATCTGCTAGACAGCCATTTCAATGGAAGAGCATCTACAAACAACAGCTGCACTTTCTGTTTAAATTCTTGGATAGCATATGCTACTATTGGATAGTGTCAAAGAGTATTGAACTCTCTGACCCATTGAACTCGGATAAACTCTCTTGTGTACACCTAGCTTTATGCTACAAAGTTGTTTTGAAAATGCACAGAGAGGGACTAACAAAAAACTTTTAGGACCTATATTTATAGAAAACATTTTACTCATTTTGGCCGAAAGTCCATAATTTTAAGTTTGGGAAAGGCCAGTTCATGAAAATCTGTTTAAAATATTATTTTATCTTATCTTAAATTTTATTTTTATCTTAAATCTTATCTTAAATTTTATCTTATTTCGTAGGCTTAAGCGGCTGGTGTCATTACTAATAACTAAAGCTTCCAGTAACGACCGCATCAAGGTGTTATTTACAGTATTTACACCACCAAACGTTTCGCCTATGCTGTGATGTCTCATCCTCAGTGGTATCTCTCACAATCAGATACCACATCACAGCACGGGCGAAACGTTGGGTGATGAAAAACTGTAAATAACACCTTGACGCGATTGTTACCAGAAGCTTTAGTTATTTAAATAATTTTTTTTGACTGTAGACAATGTATATTTTAACTAGGTTTATGTTTACAAGTTCATAATTTTAGTGGTCACTAGTAAAATTATTCAAAATAAACATAATAAACATGCATATTAATAAAACAAACAATGTACATAGTAAAAGATGACTTACGTGATGTCTTGTATATCAATGCCTCGGCTCGCAACATCTGTCGCTATTAAAATCCTAATCTCACCGGATTTCAGATCTAGTAAAGCCCTTTCCCGATCACACTGTTCTCGGTCTCCATGTATCACATCACAGACAATTCCTTTCAAAGCTAATTCACTTGAAATGTCGTCTGCACGGGACTTTTTCCCCACAAACACCATAACTTTATCTTCAGGAGACATATTGTAGAAAAATTGTGTTAACTGCAACAATTATTTTAATCATTACTTAGTAAACAGTTTATTTTGTTCTTAACACGTCTAAATTTGTCAATTTAGCATATAAATAAATTTCATTTACCTTTTAGACTCACAAAAGAAAAAAAACACAGAAGTAATATCACACTTTGACGTAACTGCCTAGCACTTTCCTCAGTTGAATAGACTCCCAACTAATTTGAGGAATGTGCCAGTTACACTGAAAATTTGTGAAAAATGTGTTGTTTTTGTATTTGTTTACTACTGTAAGCTGTTAAATTGATTGATTTAATATATATTTGATTTATGAATATAAATATTGTTTACCTAATTGAATAAACCTCTTAAGTTTCATGTCAATATGTGCAGTAAAATTAAATGAATAGAATGTAAATTAAAAAAAACTACATTTTAGGGGAAATTAATAGAATATCTTGTGCTGTTCAGTAGTTGGAGAAACTGGTAGGTCAATGGGTTCAAGTAGATAATTACATGAATACAAAATTATATAGAAAATTAAGTGTTGGACTAGAAAGTGTATAGTTTCAAGGCACATGTTTGATTTTTATGTTTGATGTGAATGTAATGAAAATTAATTGTTGCATGTTACAATTTTCAATACTTAACAATTATCCTTATTATTAAGAAATGTTTTAGTTTATCGACTCTTCTTTGTTCGTTTCACATTCTGAGCTGGAAATATTCTGCCCCAAAAGTTACTTAACATTTAGGACGGACACTATTTCCTGCCGACCCCATCCTAAAACTAAAGTATCTTCTCCCATCCATTCCTACTAAAAATTATTTTTCTTCTACAGTATTTTTTATTTAGAAACAATACTAAATAAAGTAGACAGAAATTCAGAGTTATGTGTAACATCATAGCCTTATGTTGGAGTTATCCTTAAATTTGACAAGAACCAGAAAACATTAAATTTGAGGAAGCATTGATATTATGAGCTGTAGAATTTAAAAATTAAGCCCAATTTAACCTAAAAAGCACAGCTTATTAGCTTGTTAAACCTTCAGAATTAGAATGTGCGCCTCTATTTTATATTGTTATTTTATATTTAAAAATTAAACTTCTGTACGTTTGTATCCACAAAACTCAAAAAGTTATGAATGGATTTACTTGACATTTTTATACAACAATGCAATTATAAACAAGAATGTTTTTACATATTTAGTTCCTACCATAATTGTGAAGTTATGAATGGATTTACTTGACATTTTTATACAACAATGCAATTATAAACAAGAATGTTTTTACATATTTAGTTCCTACCATAATTGTGAACGGGAACATAGCATTTCAAACATTTTCTGACCTTCCTACATTTCATAAATGAAAATAAAAAAAATGCTACCGTGACCAACTATTTATGTGCATATTATATCCAAAACATATCCTGTCAGTTTATTACTGTGACCAGATATTTGTGTATTTATGAAAACAGCTGTAAACTTACTTTCTTTAAGATAGAATCAAGTAAAAAGTCAACCTTTAGAATCAAGTAAAAAGTCAACTTTTATTTTCATAACAACTACTAAAGTCAAAAATATTTAATATCAGACTAAGCCATGGAAAAGCGTAGTCAGGTTTGGTTAGCCAATTATAAAACATAACTTTTACTTATGATAAGTGTGAGTGCGGTTTTAAAAACTGAATCAAATCTTGCCATAAAAAGGGTGTAACTAAAGAGGTGTCCTGGCTATATTTTTTTATTCTATGGAATAATTTAGAGAAGAAAATGAAGGATAACGTTACATAACATTCTGTTGAATTAAGAGTCTAACTGTATAATTGGTAGACAATATTTGGAAATTTGCAATACTTCAAGTACAGTATTTAAGGAAACAAACGTTTCAACAGGTATGACAAACTCCTGTTGTCTTCAGATGTTACTTACTACCTTAACCTATATTTAAAACTAGTTTTTTTTCTCCTCAACGCATAATAATTCAAGTAAAAAACTGAAAACTACATGGTTCAAAACTACGGTTGACTGTTAAGAAAGTCAAGTGTTCTTAAAAACTATCACACATAACAAAATTACACAAAATATAAAACTCGACACAAAGTACAAAAAATGAACATGTTCAACAAAACACAAAGCAGCTTGTAAAATTAAAAAAATATTCTACTTATCTAACTCTGGCGGGGAACAGTTTCCTCGCACCAATGCACTCACGAGATGAACTCACCACGAACGTTAATGACGAATGGAATCTCTCCCTCCAAGCGATGCCTAGAATAATGGGGAAATATCCCGTTAATTTTTTTTTTATCCTGTTGCATTTTGATTGAAAACATGTTTTTCTATCTGTATGTTAGTGTATTTTACAAAACATAATATCTCTAGAAAAGTTTGACCAAATGACGACATTTTGCACAGTTCATAAGATCAACAATATAAAACAGTATAAAAATAGCAATTGTCATCATTAGCCATTTCACAATGGCAGGTTTTTAAATCAAAATACCTTGTTAACTATTATGTTCATCAACTTTACTGAAAGATAGTAATTGTTAGATAATTTTATTACAAATCTATATATAACCTTCATTTTTATTGTGGATATTTGGTAAACAATGAATTTTACTACAGTACACTCTTAGAAATCCGGATCGGCCTAGTCCGGACTCCGGGTAGTCCGGATCACAGATCGTGCAGAATTTTTTTTTTTTTACTTAAAATGAAGAAAAACTCCATGTTTTACCGCCTTAGTCAGCTGCGTGACACGTTCGAGGCAGTGGAAGATTTTGTGCGGTAGAGGGGCGGGGCCAGAGCAATGACCTCTGCGTCACACCTGTTAGTGGCCCCGCCCACCCGCGGTCAGTTGACTGCAAGCGCTTGGTCAGTGCGGAAGTCAGTCTGACCTGTGTAGTTTGTGTGTGTAGTCTTTTTGTTGTTGTGTTGTTAGTATTTTTGCCTCGTATTTAAAGCGAAATGAGTCAAAAACGTAAAAAGGTTTTCGTGGCGGTGGAAGAGAAACTCCGGGCCATTAAACGTATTGATTCTGGTGAATCGGCTAAAAAAATTGCTTTAGAATTAGCAGTGGGAACAAGTACTGTTTCGGACTGGAGAAAAAATCGTGATCAAATCGAAAAGTGGTGTTCCTCTCGAGACAGTGGAAGTGGCATAAAAGTTAGAAAAACCATGCACATAGGTAAACATGTAGAAGTTGAAGAGGCATTATTTTTGTGGCATCAGCACTTAAGGGGTAAAGGTGTTCCGGTCAATGGTCCTATGCTTCAAGAAAAGGCGTTACATTTTAAGCGTGCAATTGAAGGAGAAGATGGTGAATTCACAGCTAGTGACGTATGGCTCGACCGATGGAAAAAGCGTTATGGTGTTCGGCAGCTTTCAGTAAGTGGGGAGGCTTTATCGGCAAACAAAGAAGCTGTTCCTGAATTCAAAACCTTCCTTTTCAAACTCTTAGATGAAGAAGGAATTTCCGGCGACCAGCTGTACAACTGCGACGAAACTGGTTTGAACTATAAAATGTTGCCCACGAAAACTCTCGCTTCAAAAAAGGAAGCATCAGCCCCGGGTTATAAGAAAAGCAAAGAAAGAGTAACTGTGCTAGCTTGTAGCAATGTGACCGGCAGCCACAAACTCAGGCTTACATTGATTGGGAAATCTAAAAAGCCTAGAGCTTTTAAAAATTTAAAGAAAACCGATGTGTTGCCACTTTGGTATACAAACCAACAAAAAGCGTGGATGAATTCTTCAATTTTTAAAACTTGGTTCTTTGATGAATTTGTTAAGACGGTAGAGAAACATCTGGCTAAAAACAACTTGCCACGAAAAGCCATTCTTTTGCTAGATAACGCAACAACACACCCAGTGGCTGATGAGTTGAAAGACGGAGATATAAAAGCTGTGTTTTTGCCTCCGAACGTGACAGCTCTTTGCCAACCAATGGACCAGGGAATCCTTCAGGCACTGAAGTTGAAGTACCGCGGACGGCTTCTTTGTTATTTAATATCGGCAATAGACAATGAAGAGGATTATGTTAGTGCATTAAAGAAGGTTGACATGTTGGACGTAATTAGGTGGGTAGCTGAAGGGTGGGACGAAATATCCGCAATCGCTATCGTTTCTTCGTGGAAAGTGCTGCTGGACCATGAGGGAAACAAGTTCGATGACGTCGATGGAGGGGAGCTCAAAAATGAAAATAAAGCGGACGAAGAAAATGTTGTTTCACTCTTAGACAAAATCCCCGGCTGTGAAGCAGCGAATGAAAATGTCGTCGCTGAGTGGATGAACAATGACGACGAAGATGAAATTACAGACGACAACATTGTTAAAATGGTAGTTAACGAAGAAACGTTGGAAGAAGAACTCTCCGGAATCCATGTGAATAATATCCCTCATTCAGAAGGATTCAAAATGCTAGATGGGGCGCTAGAGTACATCATGCAACTAGACGGCATAGCTGCAGCCGACGTTATGTGTTTGAGGAAACTGAGGGACAACGGGCTAAAACGGTTAAGCAGACGACAATTAAGGACTTTTTCAAGAGATAAGTTTTATGTGAAGTTGATTGTAAGTTGCATTATTTACCATTTCTTGTAATTTATTAGTCATTCTTTGTAATTTTGATTTACTTGGGACTGTATTTCTTATGTTCATTTAAAGTAAATTTTCTTACTTTAATGTATAAAGTAGTGTACGATATGCTTAAATAAAAATGTTCAAACTGTCCTGTGTTGTTAAACTTGATTTTTTCAGTCCTGTTTTACTGTTTGCTCAAATCTGTTTTACTTAATTACAGCACACTACTGTATTATGAACTTAAGGGCTAACTAAATTATTAGACATTGTTTGTCCCATTTTTGTTTGAAGCTAACTCCTCTGCTCCCGTCTCTAGCCTACTGCCTTATCTTTACGTGCCGACCACACTTATGTTATATTTGCCCTTGAATGAACCCGTATTGTAATAATTGACCGTTAAAAGCCGAAATTGACGATGCATTCAACAAACTCCGGGAAATCCGGATTTTTTTAAATCCGGACCGGACGACCGCCACATTAGTCCGGATTTCTGAGAGTCTACTGTACTTTCTCTGGATGATGTAAATACATGCAGTAACATACATTTTTTACCAAAATTTAACTAATAATAGGCCTACAATAAAAGTTAAAGTACAAATAGATTTGTAATAAAACTGACCAAAAATTATTGGTTTTGAGTAAAGTTGATGGACCGAACAGTTTACAAGATATTTTGATTAAAACATTTTAAACAACCACAATTTTGTATGGCTAATGATAACTGAATGGATATTTTTATATGTTTAATAGTAATAAAACATAGACCTCTGCAAATTTTCAAGAGTCAGTAAAGCTCTTAAGTTATTAATTTTATTCTGTAAAAAACACAGACAGATAAACACTAAACGGGGCGGAACTCGATAAAACTTATCCTTCATTTTCTGCTCTAAATTGGGTGTAGAATCCAAAAATATAGCCAGTACATTTTTTTAGTTACACCCTGTATATAATGCAACATTTTAAAAAACCAATGTAATGAAAAATCTTGCCTCTCCAGGATGAGTAGAAAAAAAGGTTTTTTGATACCTATTAAGAAAATAACTGTGACTGACACATACCCTATCTTCCTTCTCTGCTTCATCAACGAACTCAATCGTCTGAGTGACTGTGTGAGTGGCGGCCAAGTCCAGAGAGCCGACGTACACTTGTATTGGGTTCTTCATGTACGACTGGGCCAATCTCCTCACGCCGGGAGGCCATGTTGCACTGTAACACAACACTCACTATAACTGCGATAGTAAGTTCTAATTTATCTACTTTAAATAACTGTAAAGTAAACATATCTTTAAATAAACCTTAAAAATTTTTAGTTTTGGAGAAAGTGAGAGCGACGAAAAAGTAGGTTATGAAAACACAGGATGGCTTACATTAGTTGAGATAAGGTAGTTAAGTTTGTCACTAACTTGTGGGTGGGTGGACGGCACATTTAAATGCATAAAACCTCGTCATAAACTATTCCATAGTGATTTTGTTGTTTATCATGTGTTACATGAAGCAATCAATGATAACATGAATTTAGTGATAAAAAGAACGCTGAGATTAAATTGGATAAATTGATGTTGGTAAGAGAAATTTATGTTTTTAAAATACAAGGTTAGTGTATTGGAAGAAAGTAGAATTAAAGAAAAAAGATACAACTGAATGAACAAGACCAAATAGCAACTTTTAGAAATTACTTAGTGTAAATGAACTAGGTACGGACAGATCCACAAGAGTAAAGAAAACCTAAACCACACATACTACTCTTGTGTATCAATGTTGGTGGAGCAGAAAAGTGAGTAATGATGATCAAGACAGGCAATCTGGAAATGGTAGAAACTGATTAACAAGAAAAAGTGAAATGTGTATTGAAAACACAAGAGAAACTTTAAATTAAGAAAACTCTTCTTTTAAATTAAGAAGAATTAAAAGGAAAGAGTATGGCCTAGATAGTTTGGTCACGTGAAAAAGATGTAATGAGAGATGATTTCGAAGTAGTGGATGAAATGGGAGATACAAGATCAACGACCAATAAGAAATTATAATATAAATGTTTCTGTATTGAATGACTTATATTCAAATGAAAACTAGTTTTTAACTTACAAATGTATCATAGAGAAATGGTTGGGCCTAGAATCACTGGAATTGGAATTAAATTATATCATGTATCTGACCTTGGTACGAGAGTAGACTTCTTGAATTGAGAATCAATTCCTATGAAGGGAAAGTGTGAGAAAATATTTTGGAAGATAGAAAAAGAAGACAGACTATGTATCAAACAGACCGGCCAGAATGCTGGAACCTGCACATAATGATGAGAGACAGTGGACAGAGTATTGAAGAATTTCATTAACCTCAAACTTTATTTACAGCTTTATAACGTGAAACTGCAAATAATTTTACATGAAACTATTTATATAGTGCACCTTGTCATAACGGTTTGCCTGTCAGGACGGATGTCCAGCAGGGTCTTGCGAATCTCAGGCTCAAAGCCCATGTCCAACATACGGTCTGCCTCGTCTAGTACCAAGTATGTGACAGCGTTCAGGTTCAGATCACCTAAGACACAGACCCTCTTAATAACGTCTAAAAATTACAATAAGATTAAAGTGTTTATTACATTTTAAGTCAAGTGTTTAGTTGTATTAGATCCTTCAGTAGCGAATGTAGGAACAAACTACACCACTCACAAAAATATAAACTATTAAAAAACAACTTTTTGCAATATATTCTTTAACAATTTTGTAACTAGTATGTATCTCTAAAACATAAATGAATATAAATCTAGGTGTTAAAGAATCTCTCTTTAGAAATAGACTTCAAGGTGAAGTATTGCTGAACTTTCACATCAGCAAATTTACTTAAGACGACTTACTTACTTACTTACTTATCCGGTCCCGTTCCAGTCAATCCTGGGTCTGGGTTGTCACCAAGCCTCTCCATCTTCTCCTGTCCCTCCACATCTCCTCTCTCACCACTTCCCCCCACACACTCCCTCTCTTTTCCACGTCTGTCCTCACTCCATCCAGCCATCTTCTTCGTGGTCTTCCTCTGGGCCTCCTTCCCTCCATTTCCCATTCCTCCATCTTCCTCGGCAACCTCTCTACACTCATCCTTTTTACGTGACCATACCACCTCAACCTTGCTTGTTCCACTCTTTCTCTTATACTCTCCTCCACTACATCCTTCCTTATCTCACTATTCCTAATTCTATCTCTTCGAGTTCTTCCCTTTATTGCTCTCAAGAACCTCATTTCCCCTGCCTGTACTCTACTCCACTCCCTTTCTGACATCCGCCATGTCTCTGCCGCATAAGTAATTATAGGCCTATAGTAATTCTTGAACATCATTACCTTGGCCCTCCTTGGTACCTCTTTGTCCCATACTAGGTGTTTCATCGTCCGGAAGAATCCCGCTCCCATTCCTAATCTGGCATTTATTTCCTGTTCCATTCTTCCATCACTTGACACCATCGTTCCAAGGTATTTGAAATCATCTACCTTTTTTAGTATACTTCCATCTACCAATATATCTTCTTCCAAAACTGTGTCCCTTCCTACTACCATTACTTCACTTTTTTCCTTGCTTATCCTCAGCCCTCTCTCCCTCATCTTCCTACTCCACTTGTCCAGTTGTTCTTGTATCTCCTCCCTGTTTTCTCCCCACATCAGAATATCGTCAGCAAACATCATTATCTTCATCTCTTCATTTGTCTCCTCTTTAATTTCTCTCATCATTATCTCCATAACTACATTAAAAAGAATCGGAGACAGAACACTCCCCTGTTTCAGCCCTTTCTTTACCTTGAACCATTCTGTATTACCATCACATGTCCTAACTCTGCACTCGTGCACCCTATACAATTCCTTAACCCATTTCATCATATTTTCTGTCACTCCTATTTTTTCCATACTCTCCCATATACTTTTTCTCTTAACAGAATCGTAGGCTTTCTCGACATCTATAAACACCAGTATTAACTTTTTATTGAACTCCCAGTGCTTTTCAACCATTTGTCTCACTGCAAAAATCAAGTCGATCGTACTTCTTCCCTTCCTAAACCCATGTTGTTCCTCCCCTATCTGGTCCTCTATCACGTCCTTAATCCTGTTAAAAATTATTTTTTCAAATATTTTGGCAACATGGCTTATTAATGTTACTCCTCTATAGTTCTTGCATAGTCTTCTACTTCCCTTCTTGTGTATTGTTATTATTTCACCTTTCCCCAGTCGTCAGGCACTCTTCCTTCCCTCCATACGCATGTGAAGACTCTCTTCAACCAATGTACTCCCACTGCTCCCAAAGCCTTTACCATATCTGATGATACTTCATCTGGTCCTGGGGATTTCCCACTTTTCATCTCTTTCACCGCCTTTTCTATTTCCCTCCAACTTATCTCTTCCCCTCTCTCCCATTGCTCCTCATTTTCGTCTTCCTCTTCTTCCTCATAGTTTTCATTCAACAGTGTTTGGAAATACCTTTTCCACAACTTTTTCATTTCCACTCCTTCCACCATGACTCCATTTTCATTTTGCATTGTTTTGGCACTTTCGGTCACTCTCTTTTTGTTCCTCATCATACTATAGAACATCTTTTTGTTTTGTCCTAAGTCCTTCCTCTAACTTTTTCGTGAAGTTCTCCCATTCCTTGTCCTTTGCGTCCTTTATTATTCTTCTGCATTCTCTCTTCTTTGCCAAATATTCATCTTTGTCTTCTTGCGCTCTGGTTTTCCACCACTTCCTCCATGCTTTGTTCTTCTCTTTTACTCCTTTAATTGTCTCTTCATTCCACCAACTTGTTTGTTTTTCTCTTCTTCTCCCCTTTGTTCTCCCACATACCTTTTCGGCTGCCTTTACTATTGTGTCCTTGAACCGATTCCATTCCTCTTCCAGCTCCCCTACCTCTGTTCTGGGTAACTCCTTTTTTACCATATTCTAAATTCTTCCTTCTTCTGCTCCTCCTGCAGTCTCCATCCCTTTATTCTTTCAACTGGTTTTGTCGTTCTGCTCTCTTTTATTTTCCATTCTAAACACCCCCACCAACAGTCTATGGTCCCCTCCTACGCTTACGCTGGGAATCACCTTCACATCCATGATCTTTTCTCCCCATTCTCTATCTGTTATTATATAATCAATTACACTTTTTACTATCCCATCCCAACTATACCTTGTTATTATATGGCTCTCCTCTTTTGAAATCTCCCATTTCCAATTGTCAATGCATTTCTTTGGCACATGTCCAGCAGTCGTCTTCCTTCCTCATTTCTGTTTCCAAACCCAAAATTGCCCAACACCTCCTCAAACCCTCTTCTGTCGGGTCCCAACCTTTGCATTTAAATCCCCCATTAATATATTTACATTTCGTATTTGGTCTTCCAGCTTTTCTTCAAACTCTTCCTTTTCTTCCTCTGAACATCCTGTCTGTGGTGCATACACCTGCATTATTTTTATTTCCTTGTTTTTGTTTCTAATCCTAACTGTCATCATTCTATCCGATATAAACTCCACTTCGTCTAGCATCTCCTTTATCCTCCTATTAACCATTACTGCTACTCCATTCCTTTTTGAGACGACTGTCGGTCTAAAATATTTTTGTCCTTCAGATAGAAAAATTTCCTGAATTAATTGCCTTTTATCTTAGTTCTGTGATTTAAGAAAGTAAATTCAATCTCAAGTTTGGAAATATTGATTTAACATGAATTTGTACTAATTCATCTTCAAATGCGCAAATGTTGATGCATAAATTCCACAATTATCATCCAGAATGTTCGAGATATGTGTCTGATTTACATGAGAAACATGAATCAATTTATGTACAAATGTGTAAATCAGTACATAGCTATAAATTTGTTTACCTAGAGTTAATCAGAATTAGTTGAATATTTTTTTATCTATGGTCGTTTTATAAGACACTGTTTAGATTCCTGAGTTCATTTTTAAGACAAAGTTATTTAACATATTCAGTTTGTTTAATATATAAATATGTACAGAGTGTTCGGCTTTCACTATCTCTTATTTTACGGTTGTTAGGTCATAACTAGAAAGTAATGCAATAAATAATGTTTCTCATCTTAATTCATTATCTGTTTGTGATTAGAAAATCTAAATAACTCTAAATTCAGCAGCAAAGTTGATCTTAAAAATCCTTCAATGTCATAATACATTGAAATGAAACCACAAATGTCTTATTGAAAATGAAAAAAAAAAAGTTAAAAATTATACACAGATTGCAAGGTTAGGGTTATAGAGCCCTCTCTTACGCCTAACCACAAATTAAAAATAAAAAACATACTAGGTCATACACTACAATGAAACATAAATACAATATTAATATTAAAGGTACTATTACTAGGCAGACATTTTAGGTAAAAAGGTTATATTCCTAAAATCATCCATTTTAAAATGGCGGCTGTCTAACATTTTAAAGTTAAATGTTTAAAAGCCCATAGATTTTACAAAAAAATATAAAGAGAGAACATTTTTGGGCTATTTTACAACAAATCCAACAATATATCATTTTTAAATGCCAGGGATGAATGACAAAAAATTTAAATTTTGTGACAGAGACTGAGGCTATCCAGGTTTGCAGAATATGAAGATTTTTGGCAAGAATAGTATTAATAACTGAAATTGCACTTTCTTAGATACAGGTTGATTTTAGTGCACTGTAGAAAATGAAAGTAAAGTAACGTACCTGGTAAACTGCAAGCACGAGGCATGCAAGCAATTCTGGTAGTAACATCTCTCAGAAATACATAATACAATGTTATAACGGTTTGGAAGTATTTATGGGTAAATTGAATGGTTAGATAATGTTATATAATAATAATTCAGTACAAGTAAACGTCACACAACACAAATTTATTACAATATAAGCACAAAATGCACAAATATACTACAATACAAGCACAAAATGCACAAATATTATGGTGATCGATTTTGGTGAACCACGCTCACCTTCCTCAGACCAGAGGGATTCACAAAAGAATCATTAAAGAATAATTATAATATTAAAGAACAGTAAAAATTTGTTGGTAATACTACTGAAGATGTTATGAGGTTGGAGGTAGTCTGAATACCTGAAAATTACACCAGAGCACAGTTAAGAGATCTATGAAAATAAAATAATTAGAGAAATAACAATCAAATACTAAATGATAGTGATAAAACAATAATTAGTTATATTACCAGCTGATATTAGATCATTCATTCTTCCAGGTGTAGCCACAACAATTTCTACTCCTTTCCTAAGTCCATTTATCTGTTCTCTTCGATCACCACCTCCATAAATACAAATTCTAAAAAAAAATATTAATAACTATAAATATATTAGCTTATGATTAATTATTATTTTGAATAAAGCAATACATTATTTTTGTATAGAAAAATGTACAGTCTTCATACTTATGAATGAAAATTGTTCTTTTTTGAAACTGTATTCAGTATTAATCAAAGTGAAAATCCTGGAAAACTCTCCTAGATTGTACTTACAAAATCTTCTCCAATATATTATACAGTAGTATTAACTATCAAACTGGCAAAGCGCGGGCTTCCACTCTGTTTTTGTGTGTTTGCAGTGGCAAACGACTGATATCCATGCACTATTTGCACAGCCGCAAACAACTCTTATTATAGTATACACCTTTTAAGCAACGACAATGTTTTTGGTATCTATGGAATCTACATTAGTTGCAGGTTAGAGTGATATGTACCGATTATTTGACTTGACATTGTGATTTCGCTTACGTGAAATTTACCGTTGTCAAACTGCTAATTGTATGTAAATATATGACAATGAACATTTATTTATTAGTAATTTTATGTTTTAGTTGTGAGTCTAGTGGTGTAGCCACCAACAAACGAAGATTGTAATTTAATATAAAACTAGTTGCTTAGCTGAGCTTTGTTTCAAGATAAACATTGAGTGGTCTGATGCTTATGGGTATCAAACGAGATGACTCAGCCAACCGATAACGGTTTCATAACCAGTGTTTATCCAAAAAATATACATATCAACAGTAATATTTAGATTTTTTTAAATTAAAATTTAGTAAGAATTGCTTACTCTATTTCAAAAGTTGTTATTTTATTTGTTTTTATTTAACAGCTGATGATTGATCTATATAAATAAAATAACTCCATTAGATTAGATTTCCATTGAAACTTAGGACAGTAAGGTGGAGCCTTAAAGTCGGATGTGAATAAAACCGTGTTTAAACCCTTTGAAAAAAATACAGATTTTCCCAAAGGTTCATGAAGACTAAACGAATAGTGTAGTAATGCTTAAAGGCCAATAAAAACTACAAAATCATTAAATAGAGTTGTCAATAATTTCATTAGGAGTGGAAAAAATTTTGTTAAAAAAAAATTGGAAAAAAATCTTTCACAAAAGTTATTTTTTTCCATTGATTATTACTTTTTAATAATTTTTTACATAAAAAATATAATTTTTTTTTAGAAAAATTTTTCTTGAAACCCTTTAAAAAGTGCGAAATAATTTGTTTTAAATTGTAAAATGTTGAAATTCAAAATGACCGTCTTTGGAAAAGGGGTAAACCTTTCGAAAATTGGGGATCTGGAAAAAAAAATTTTTCTTGAATAGACCTTTCTTTTTATACCAAACTGGGGTAGGCTTACATTAAGATTTCGTTCAACTCCCCATGGGCCGCCCCTGAAAAAATAAAATGTTGCTAATGGGGTCAAAAAAATATGTTCTTTGAACCTGATCATGTAAAGATTTTATTTTAAAGTGAAAAACATACAAAAAAGTTGTGAAAATGTTTCCATATTGTTTTTCCACCCTGTATATGGTTTAATGCGATGAATTACTAAAGCTACTTAGTATCAGGCAACAACATGAGATATTCTACGCATGTTGTTTCAACAAATTTAGTCAAGCAGACTAAAAAGCAAATATTGTTTGTATAAGCTATCACATTCACTAAGTGTGGTATAACCACCTCAAATCAATTCATTTTACGTAAAACGAAAAATGTGTCTTTTGCTTTTGTAGTAAAAAAACCCGTTTTGTTTGACACCCTTGTGGACTAAGGTGTCAAAGTATCAAAAATAAGGTAAAAATTAAAAAAATATTTTTATAAAGAATTTTTAGTGTATTTTATTTTTGAATTTCTTAAAAAAAGTAACAAAGTAAAAAAAAAAAGTATAATTTATATAACCCTGTTTGTCCTATGAACTGGTATGGGGTTCAATGGTAGTTATTTTGTTGGACAGCAGATATTGAAAGTACAGTAAATAAAAAGTCCAAAAAATTTGTTTTAAATTTTAAAATGTTATTCACTTTGACAGTGTTTTTTCATTTTATTTGCACCGGATGCTGCACACAAAATGTAATGGACAATAAATTTTTCCCACCGTGACCCATTGCCGGTGGGCAAAAATATAAGGTCTGTCGAAAATATTTTTATATCGAACTTCGAGGTTCTTCTGTAAAAGAATGTTATAAGTACAATTTTAATTTATAGAGGAGCACTAAGTAACTCACGATTTAATCCCTCTGTATGAGTACTTGTTTGCCTCAGTTTGTATTTGTTGAGCCAGCTCCCTAGTCGGTGCCAAAATGAGGATATTGGGTCCTCCACGTTCTGACCTAGGAACTGGTTGGCCCTCAATGTGGATTAATGCAGGTAACAAGAATGCTAATGTTTTGCCTGAAAATATCATATAACTTTGTTAATTTTTCTTTTGGTTAGCTTTTTACTCAGGGCAGAGAATTATCCCCTTAAAAAATCGTCCCGCTCCCACAGTCGAGCCGATAAGATCTGCCCTTTCTTTCTGTTCGCAGGTTTTTTTTGGTGCTCGCCTCCTTTCATGTCGCAAAGGTTATTTTTTATTTTCAAAGTGTTTAGTTTCTTTGTTAAAAAAGTCATTTTTCTGTGGCTCTCAACCAGGAGTGTGTTTTCTAAGATATAAAAAAGCAGTGGTTTTTTGTGATGGGTTTTTTTTAGTGATGTTTTTAAAAAAAAGATCTTGGAATAAAAAAAACCCCACGAATTGGAAATGTAAGGATTGTCGTGTTCATTAAGTCTTCGAAAAAGTGAAACTGGTTCAAGTACACCCTCTTTAACGAAGACTTCTGATTTAAAAGTTATGGGATTTTAAACTTGAGTTTTTAAAAAAACTAAAGGACCCCGAAAAAAAAAACCAATCAATTGCGAATCAGTCCAATTTGTCTCAAAAAAGTAGACACGGCAAAATAAAAAAAAAAAGACAGAGTCAAGCGCGAGATTGCCTTGGAGGAAAGAGAATGAAGAACTCTGCTGCCATAAAGAACTGGGAAAAGTGTAGTTTGGCGATTAAGATACGGGATCCCTACGTGGAGCAGTTAACGTACAATTTTTCTGGAATTAAAGATGTTCCGTGGGCGCCCGGGGAAAATCTTTAAAAAAAATGGTCAAAGGGTTTTGGAAAAGCACTGAACGTGGAAAATTCACGATGACCCGTTTGAGACGGTTCCAGAAATGCCCTTTTAATAAAAATCGCCCCAGCGCTAATGTCCGATTCGGCAAGAGCGAGGGCCTACTTCTGGCAAATATGAGAGAAAAGATGTTTGGGTGCCAAAGGGGTAAAAAAAAGCTTTCCTAGTAGAAAATTTAGTAAAAACGAACTTTTTTTCCCGAAATAAAAGTTTTTAGTCATCAAGAAGAAGTTGCAAAGGACAAGGCTATGCATTTGTGTGGTCCGTGAAGGGAATTTTTTTAAAAAAAACTCAAGGTGAAAAAAAAAAATAAAAATTAACAAATTTTAAAGGGAGTTGGGAAAAAATTTTGTAAAATGGTAGTGATTTTATTTTCTGATGTATGTTTCTAAGTTTTTGGGTTAATAAAAATTTGAGTGTTAAAATTTAAAAAATTTCAGTTTAGTTTTGTTATTTTTAAATTTTTTTTATGTTGTATGATAATATTAAGTCTTTCAGTTTTGATTATTTAAAAGGATTTTTTATAACCCTTAAATATAAATAATATACCATTATAGTTCATATACCACAAATATAAGAAGTATGCGAGTCATTTTTAATCTGTTGTGTTGAAATTGAGCAAAGAAAAACAAAATTAGATTTCAATATTTTAACTGAAATATGGATAAAAAATGATGAAGTTGAACTATATAACATTCCAGGCTATACACTATATTCATTGCTGTAATGAAAATTAACCGAGCAGGTGGAGTCTATGTTATGTAAATGATATTTTTAGCATCTAATCTTAGTAGATATATACAGGATGATTCGGTTAGTGTTACCGGCACTTTCTGAGCTGATTGTACTATAAAAAATTAGTATAAAAAGGTTCACGTAAACATGGGTCCGGAAATGCTATCCTTACTGAGTTATGGCCAATTGAAGATTTCACAAAAAATTTTGTGCACGAGGTCAAATGATTGATTTGCTGCGTGTTTATGAAGAAGAAATTTATAGGCGAATGCAACTTTTTCTAACGGATTTTTAGATGAGAAATTGAGATAAAGTTCATCTCATAGCTGTATCTCATTTAGTTTTTTGGGTTATACTACAAAAAACAGGAAATAAAATAATTTTGAAAACACCTTTTTTAAGGTTACCGGACAATTATTTTGTTAAATAGACAATGAAGACCCACACGTTATTACAAAGAAACTGCAGAAAATTTAATTCTGAATAAAATGACGTGCACACGCCTATTAACAGCGAAGTATTAGTTTCTAGAATTTAATTTACAACTAACACTTTACCAAGCAAGAAATACGTATTTAGCAAATAAACACCGTAATGTAATGATATAAGGTACACAAACAATTGATTAGCATACAATTTTTAATTACGATTTTACATTAAAGCTCACTAAAAAACAATAATACTATTACTTTTTTAGGACTATCCAAATGGTTACATCATGTACCCTACATATCTTTGTCACGTTACCTTCACAGAAGGTAAATTATGTTTTTATAAGTTGGTATCACAAATCAGCTGTTCAACAATACACTGCAATTAATTGAGGAATCCAAATTATTTTTTACCAATTCTGTACTAGTTTAATGAGTATAGTGCAATTTAATACAGTTAATTTACTACTCGTTTGTTAGTGAAGTGTATTTTAAAGTAACTTACTATCACAATTGCAATGCCTTTGTTATTTACAACTGAAGAATATGCCGACATCATGGTATTTGTCTTAGGCGTTTGTGACGGAAATGCAACCGCTGCTAGTGCAGAATACCGAAGACGATTTCCTAATCGCAGAGTTCCAAACTCAAAAACGATCAGTGGATCATTTCGTACCCTAAGAGTAACAGGTAAACTTCCTAGTATTAATAATTATCGGGATCGCCCTGCCCAGAATAATGTAGATATGGAAGAGGCTATAATCATGGCTACTGAACGCAGTCCTGGTGTCAGTACACGGCGTCTTTCCAGGCGATTCGCAGTGTCTCAGTCTGAAGTATGGAGAACTTTGCGCAAAAATAGCATGTTACCTTACCATAAACAACAAGTTCAAAGTATTCAACCAACAGATCCTCCTCTTCGATTGGAATTTTGCAACTGGTTAATTAGAACCGTCAACATCATAGAACCATTTTATTCACTGATGAAGCTCAATTTACCCGAGATGGCGTCAACAACCTTCACAATGAACACACTTGGGCAGAGGGCAATCCACATAGTACAATCGTGCGCAACTTTCAACACAGATTTAGTGTAAATGTATGGTGTGGACTCATTCATGATCGATTAATAGGACCATTCATTCTCCGAGGACATCTAAATTCCCGCATGTACCTAGAATTCCTTACAGAACAACTACCACTATTATTAGAAGATGTTCCATTTGCAGCAAGGTGCAATATTATTTATCAACATGATGGTGCCCCTGCCCACTTTTCCCATAATGTAACAATGCACTTAAACGAGAAGTTTCCCGGGCGATGGATTGGTCGCGGTGGACCACACACTTGGCCACCAAGATCACCAGATCTAAATCCATTAGATTTCTGTATATGGGGTTGGATGAAGAACCTGGTGTACCAGGAAAAAGTAAATACACGTGAAGAGTTAATAAATCGAATTGAAGATGCCGCCGCACAAATCAAAAACAATCGTGCAGCGTTGCGGAGGATAACTCGATCACTCAGAAAGCGAGCTGCTAAGTGTATTGAAGTACAAGGACTGATTTTTGAACACCTTTTATGAAAGTGGTACGTAGTATTATAAGCTTTAGATGAAAAACAATAATTTATTTAAAACTTAATTTAAATTGCATTCTAATAAATCGTATGTGTACTCTATGTCATTAAAATGCGGTTTTCCTTTGCTTTGGAATTTATTGCTTGGTAAAGTGTTTGTTGTAAAATTAAATTCTAGAAACTAATACTTCGCTGTTAATAGGCGTGTGGCATGTCATTTTATTCAGAATTAAATTTTCTGCAAGTTTCTTTGTAAAAACGTGGGTCTTCATTGTCTATTTAACAAAATAATTGTCCGTTAAACCTTAAAAAAGTGTTTTCAAAATTATTTTATTTCTGTTTTTTGTAGTATAAGTATAACCAAAAAACTAAATGAGATACAGCTATGAGATGAACTTTATTCAATTTCTCATCTAAAAATCCGTTAGAAAAAGTTGCATTCGCCTATAAATTTCTCTTCATAAACACGCAGCAAATCATCATTTGACCTCGTGCACAAAATTTTTTGTGAAATCTTCAATTGGCCATAACTCAGTAAGGAAGCATTTCCGGACCCATGTTTACGTCAACTTTTTTCTTTATTTTTTATAGTATAATCAGCTCAGAAAGTGCCGGTAACACTAACCAAATCACCCTGTATATGGAAACTGCAGACATTGTAGTTGTAGACATTAAAGTTACTAACAATTGTTTTTTTAAGTTATGCAGCATATACAGGCTACAAAGTTTCCAGGAAACTCATTATATAGATGAATTAGAAAAAATGCTATAACAAATCAAAAGTAATGTGATATACATTGGCGATATAAACATTAATTTACTCGACAATAAAATGCAAACTCAAGGTATTGCAATTTATTAAATAATCATGGGTTTGTGTCTGCAATGGTTCTACCAACTAGAGTAACTACAACTTCTCATACATGTATTGATCACATTTTCATAAGAAATAAGCTAGTTGAGTTATTTAAAAGCGCAAAATTTGACATAGGATTAACTGACCATTGTATATTAGGATTAACATTCAAAATAAATACTGCTCTTGTCTCTGGTAAAAATAAAATGTCACTTTCAAACGTTGTAATTGACTATAGCTTAGTCAGAACAACATTAACACGTTCGCTGCTGATGGTGCGGATCCGCACCCTGCTGCCTGTTCTGAGCATGCGCTTGGTGCGGATCCGCACCATATTGGATGACTCATGTTATTTGTTTAGTGTGCGCCGAGCACTGTCCACAGACAGAGGATTCATTGTGAGCTTGCTTAAAACATTCAGTTGAACAAATTTTTACTGTTCGTTCGTAGCTAGCGATTTAATTTTTTCGTACAGTTATGATACGAAGTTGGTGCGGATCCGCACCAAGCGCATGATCAGAACAGGCAGCAGGGTGCGGAGCAGCGAACGTGTTAAAGAGCACTCAATGGAACGAAATTTATTCAGATAACGATGTGAACTCCTGTTACAATAAGTTTATAGAAAAATTAAGTTATATTGTAGAATATAGTGCTAAAAAAAGATATAGTAATAATAAGCTTTGTAAAGCCAGAATAAAAAGCCCCTGGATAACTCCCAGTATTGTATACAAGTTACATAGAAAGAATAAATTATTCAAAATTTTCAAACATAGGCCATATGATGTAAATTTTGTAAATTATTATAATAAATTCTGTTCAAACTTAAGATTAGAAATAGATCATACTAAAAATTTATATTTTGGAAGTGTAATAAATAGATGTAATGGAGACCCCACACAACAGTGGAGAATTATAAACAACTTAACTGGGTCAGTGAAGGATAAGAATGTAGATAAGATAACGCTAGACAACAATACTATTGTTACTGAACCAGCTGTCATTGCAGACATGATAAACAAACATCTAATTGAAGTACAGTCTGGAACTTCCAATACCATTGTTTCTCAACCTGACATTTTATATCAAAGACCGGAATCATTTTGTATTACTCCAATTGTAAAAACTAAGATATTAGATATAATTAAAAATCTAAAGAATAAAAAGTCATTTGGGCACGACAACATAAGTACAGAATTGATAAAAATTTTGCTGAAGAGATTGCTCCAGTACTAGTTTACATTATAAATTTAAGTATAAACTTAGGAATTTTTCCTGATAAATTGAAGCAGAGTGTTGTAAATCCAATTTAAAAAAAACCAAACTCCTTACACATTAATAATATAAGACCTATAAGCTTACTCTACATCTTCTCTAAGGTTATTGAAAAAGTAATTAATAACAGGCTTGTCAAATATTTAAATAGTTTTTCTTTTATCAGTAAAAATCAATATGGTTTTACAAAAGGTAAGTCCACGGAAGTCGCCTTGTTAGATCTTTCAGATCATATTTATAACGGTTTTAATAACAACAATAAAATTACAGGAATTTTTGTTGATTTAAAAAATGCTTTCAATTTGGTAAACCATAGTATTTTACTGAAAAAAATGGAAGCTATTGGCATAAGAGGATTAGCATTAAAATGGTTTGAGAGTTTTCTTTCCGGAAGAATGCAGCAAGTAAAAGTCGGAGATCATTTAAGTTCACACTTAAGTGTAAAGGCAGGTGTTCCGCAAGGATCTGTGCTTTCAGCAACATTTTTCCTCATTTTCATCAATGACTTACTTGAGCAACCTTTTTATGGACATATTAGTGCCTTTGCAGATGACATATCATTTTTCTATACACAAAAACAAGTAGATATTATAGAGAAAAATATTCAGGAAGACTTAAAAAAACTTAGACAATGGTCCACCCGGAATCATATGATTGTAAATGTTAGTAAAACAAAATACGTTAATTTTGACCTTAGAGGTTT
Source organism: Stictocephala bisonia (assembly GCA_035578905.1). NCBI lineage: Eukaryota > Metazoa > Arthropoda > Insecta > Hemiptera > Membracidae > Stictocephala > Stictocephala bisonia. The sequence goes on from JAQJVL010001348.1 coordinate 45,490, forward strand.
TGACTTCCAAAATCCAATTGTTTATCATGATCTTCAATGTGTTCATAATATTTGTAACTGTCAAATTATAGAAAAAGTAAATAATTTCAAGTATCTAGGTTTAATTTTTGATGAAAAAATGTCATGGGAATATCATATAACTAATTTACATAATAGATTAAAGTATAGCATTAGAAAGTTTTATTTCCTAAGAAATGTCTGTGACCCCTCTCTAATGCGTGTTTTATATTATGCACTTATTCACTCACAATTACAATACGGAATTGCTTGCTGGGCTGGAACATTCAAAACTTTTATTGATAAATTAAGTCACACAAAATCACTATATACGTATTATAACAAAAAATAAATTAAGAGATAGCGCATTTCCTCTATACAAGCAGTTAGGTATCCTTCCAGTTCAACATCTCTATGCTTTTAAAGTTTTGAGAATTTTCTATATCAGAAGTGGTAATAATGGTACAACAAATTTATATCATTGTACAAGAAGTAACAATCAAAGAAATTTTACAACACTGAGAGTCAATCAATCAGTTTATAGAAAATCTTACGAGTACAATGGTCCAAATTTTTTTAATAAACTCCCAATTGGCATAAAAGAAATAAACAATCTTACACGTTTTTGTATAAAAGTTAAAATATGGCTCTTATCACTCCCAGGCATATCTTTCTTGAACAGAAGCTTAATTTGATTTTATACCTATAGTTTTTGTAACAGACAGCGTTGCATAAAAATTAATTTAGTGTAATTTAAATGTATTAATAGAGATAATGTAAAATGTGTATGTTACATACTAATTATATAACTGTTGTAACATAATTTTTGTATATAGAATCTTTTACTTATTTGTATACCGTACGTAGCCTAAATTTTTTATTTTGATATATTATATTTATATTAGCTGTAAAAGAAAAATTACATTATATTTTAGACATGTATTATGTATATGTACATTATGAGCTGTAGTAGTCTGCTTAAAATGGTTATCAGCGGACGCTGCGGAGAATGGCAGAATTGTATTTAAAGTGTAAATATTAGGACTGGATTCGTAATTTTAGTTTTAAATGTATGTTTAAGTTTTGTAACTCTGGCCACATTACTGGAGAAGTGGTCAGTGACATTTCCCTTTTAGTTAAATGTGATTTTATATGTAATCTATAGAGGAAATAAATCATTATTTCATTATTATTATTTCACTTTAGGACAATTAATTTGACGTCTTTAGTTTAACACTATTGGAAATACCAAATAAAATATTTTGTTCAGTAGAATGTAAAAATGGAAAGAAAAAATATTCTGATGTGAAATGGAGAAAAAACATAAATAAAGTGATTTGGTCTTAGAAAATAAGTATAGGGCCCCACCCCAAGGAGTCGGCTCTGATATCAAACACACTCTCACCATCAGGATACATGTGGTCTAAGTATGAAATGTTTTGGGCCAAAGCCATAGACAACTCAAGCCAGTTCTTTGGTGACTGAAGAAGGGACCTTTGGCGATGAAATATTTTAAAATTTTTATCTGTTTGTGAGTGTTATTTTAATTCTCCGGTTTATCTTAGAATGCTGCTTATTTTATTTCATTGGTCACTGAAATCCTGGATTAGCATCTTAAAATAACTAGTAAAATATTTTTCAATAAGATTTACTTTGTATGTTACCAAATTGTTTTCTTTTTTAATACCTTACCAACAATTTTTGTAAATGTATATAGCACAATTATATATCCATCTTCAAAATGAATAAAATGTATACAAATAAATTGGTTGGCGATCAAAAGAATTTGTAACTTTATGATGTTGCCCAGCATAATTTTTTAGATACTTTAATATATTCTTTTTTGATATTCAATTTACTTTAGTAATATCAAATACTTACTTACCTTACCTCACCACTATGGTCACTAAAACCAAAGTTGGTTTCTGGCCACCGCAAAACAACTCAAGATGTTTAAACTAAATTTTAGAAATCAAAAATCATATTTTATTCTGTGAACACAACCCATACCACCGGCTCAGTAACAATTTTATGTATCTAATTATTAAATATAATTTTTAATAGTTAGATATAACACAATTGTAACTCAGTCAGCCTCTTTACAGCCTCGAGAAGATACTGGTGGCAGTAAAAATAGTTGTTGATTGTGTTGTGTCTAGTTTGTGGTAATTGTCTTCTGGGAAGAAAGTTTTTAAGTAAGTAAGTAATTGTTTGTCGGAAGTAAGTTTCTGATACCTCTCCTACTTTATTCCTTATTGCCACTAATTTAACCTCATACCTCTACAATTATAGTTAATTAGTATTAAATTGCTTGTGAAAATCCACTATTCGTTCACATAACAAAAAGATTATTAGAATAAATTAATCTAGTTGAAATAATCTTCGATACATAAGTTAAAGTGCCAGTTTACCAGTTCCTGTCTGAGCTATGCCGATCAGGTCCTTTCCACTGAGCAGGATGGGCCAAGCCTGACACTGAATGGGCGATGGCTCTGTGAAATTCTGGTCATAAATCAGCTCCAGGATGTCTGGGTAAGGAGAGAAAGCCTGCTCAAATGTAATCACAGGGTTGGGGATTTCTTCTCCACATTCCCCAAATGTATAGTTTACAACTATATTCTTCTTCTCTTTTCTGAAACATTACAAAGAGAATATTATCAATAAATCTAAGTGTAGGCCTACTGAATTATTTTTTTTATCTGATTGAAATTTAAACAAATTTGTACTAATATTCTTATACATTATGTCATATTTGTTTTGATAAATATAATGTTTGGATATGTATAAGTACTAACACAGCCATTTATAATTTTGAAAAACATACCGTATATACTCGAATCTAAGCCGCACGCGAATCTAAGCCGCACCCCTTGTTTTTGATTGAAAATTAGGTAAAAAAGGCCACACTCGAATCTAAGCCGCACCCAGTTTACCGGGCAATATTATCCAGGAAAAACGGCAATCTAGCGATCACAAAATGAGCTCTATTAATTGACGAAAGTCATGTAAAGTGTATTTACAAATGAAGTATTGGTATAAGTTACTTAGTTACATGATGTATTTAAATAAAAACTAGTAATAAACTTGTTTTATTTATACCCATTTGTCCCAAAACTAGTTTTACACAAGAGTATTCCATAATTCATAGGCAAAGTATCTACCCAGTAAAGCGACTGGATACGGCAAGTGTTAACTGGACACTGAGGCTAAACTGCTTCAAGAAGGAAAGGAAGTGAGAGAGACCGATACAGTCCTACACTGTGTTTAACAATCACCTGTTCATGTGCTCTACCCACAGAAGCTTCTCTGTAGAGCCACAAACCTTATCTTGTACAGAACAAGCTCATGTAGGACAAAGAACAAGATGACAAGTGGAAGAAAACAAATACCGCTAAGCCCCGCCCCTCCTATCCCTGATTGGTGACCTCATTTTGACGTCACCCACTTCTATTGCAAAACAAACCACTTCCCCTTCCCACCCTTCTACATTTCTCCCCACTGTCTTTCAAGCCAATTATTCTCATCTTTTGGATAGTGCTGCCAACCAAAATCTAAAAATTACCCTTTTGGCTATCTACCTATTGTTATTTTATGATAGAGACATTGGTTTTTAGCTTCAAATCTTAAAACCATATCAAAAGAATAACTTATCATTACTGTAATTATATTTTTACCGGCTAAACATGAATATTGTTGTCTTAGAAAATACCCTCTAACTCTAAAATTACCCTCAAAAAGGGCAAACAATTATTTGAGGTTGGCAAGCTACTACAGCCGGCAAATGACAGATGAAAGGAGAAACAAATAAAAACTCAAAACAAAAGTCACTGTTGTTGTTTGGTTTATTGTGAACTAGCCTATTGCTATGCTGACTTAACCTAATTGAAATTATTTAGTCAAAGTATTATTTAATTAGTAAGTAGTGATTAGTGAAAGTGTTACCGTATTTAGTTAGTAAGTAGTGAATGTAGTGAACACCAAACTATGGCTAGTCAAAGATGCCATTACATGGCTTCTTTCAAAAGGAAAGTAATTAGTTATGCAGACGAAAATGGAAACAGAGCAGCAATGCGCCAATTTGGAGTAGATGAGACTAATGTTAGACGTTGGAAGAAAGACAGATTGAAAATTTTCAAAATGAAAAGTACGAAGAAAGCTATGACAGGCCCCAAACGCGGAAGGTATGTTGAAATGGAAAACCAAGTTCTTGAATATGTGAAAGAACAACGTAACAAAGGCCTAGGTGTTACGTATAGCATGATCAGGCTGAAGGCCAATAAAACAGCAAGAGAACTGAACATTCCCAGGACATCATTCAAGGCTTCTGAAGGTTGGTGTGTTAGATTTTTAAGAAGAAATGGCCTAAGTCTGAGAAGGAGGACTCACATTGCCTCGAAACTGCCGAACGATTTTGAAGATAAGCTCGTTGAATTTCAGAGGTATGTTATCAACCTAAGACGGAGCAAAAACTTTCTACCAGGTCAAATGGGAAATTGCGACCAAACCCCAGTGTTTTTTGACATGCCAATGAACTACACAGTTGATAAAAAAGGTGCCAAAAGTGTAAGTTTGAAAACCTGTGGTTATGAAAAGATGAGAATCACTGTTATGTTATCCTGTACAGCTGATGGCAAGAAATTGCCGCCTATGATAATTTTCAAAAGGAAGCGCATGCCAAAAAATGTCATCTTTCCCCAAGGAGTTGAAATTAGAGTACAGGAAAAGGGATGGATGACAGAAGAATTAATGATTGACTGGTTTAGATGCATTTGGATGAAGAGACCCGGGGCCAATTTGAACCTCAACAATTTTCTTGTTCTTGACGCATTCCGTGGCCATTTGACGGATGATTTAAAAGATCAAATGAAGCGCCATAAATGCTGCCAAGTTGTCATACCAGGAGGTATGACAAGCATACTGCAACCACTGGATGTGTGTCTCAACAAACCCTTCAAGGACAAAATCAGAAAACTGTACTGCGAGTGGTTGGAGAACAACCTTGACAATGTGACTAGAACGGGAAAAGTCAAGAAAGCTCCTCTCGTTGAAATTACCAATTGGGTTTTAAGAGCCTGGAATAGCATCCCAGAAGAGATGGTACGCAAGTCATTCAAAAAGTGCTCCATCTCAAACTCCTTAGATGGGTCGGAAGATAATCTGCTGTACGAAGACGACGATGACGCAGATGAAGATTATTCTCCAAGCCAAGATGAATCCAGTTCTTCATCAGGAACAGAGTCAGACACAGACGGTAATGACAAGGATCCTGCAAGTAGTAGTGAGGAAGGTCAACCGTCAGAACCAGTAGCCTCAACATCTGGAGTAGCCTCAACATCTGGCATCAAACGTCCACTGCAATGCTTCACAGGATTTGTGATGGACTCTGACAGTGACTAAGCGGGTTTAATTGTAAGTTACCTAAGTTACTTAAGTGGGTTTAATTGTAAGTTACTTAAGCGGGTTTAATTGTAGGTTATCAAAGTTACTTAGATGCAATTTGAGATCTTTAGGCTATTATTCATTGAATGTTACTTTATTATTGCCCATGTTCCCTGTGTTAATTAGTATTCATGATGTTTTACTTTTCTCAATAAAATCAAATCAAAAGATCTTTATTCAATATTGCTTTTGAGAAGCTTGCTAATCTTGCAAGTACATCCATACATGAATAGTGTCTTAAAAACCCCTTTTTCCCAAAAACAGTATAAAAATTGTTCAATTATTAGGCCTACATTATAAAATTTACTGCTCTTTAATGCTCTTTTAACTAGTTCATCTTTCCTTCGGGTGTTATAATTGTGATTTTTTTTATATTCTCAAGATGTTTGTTATTTAAATAATTCATGATGATTTAAAACTGAAATGCATCTAATAGTTTATAGAAATTTCATTAATTAGTTTATCAGTTGAAATATTACCTAATCTGTGCCAGACATTACTAAAAATGTTGCTCATTACTAAACTATTATTATAGCCTATTCCTATGTACAATTATGAACATTTTGTTTAATATTGTCAGGTTTTAATATTATTTTAGTCATTGTTATTGATGTACCCTTTGTTTTTATTTGTTCAAATAAAATAAAATTGTTGTGATTTCACAGGTGTTTCATTGTTAGTGAGCGGTTAGTTCACAGCTGTTGGAACTAGTGAGTGAGTCAAAACTCAAAAGTATTGAAGACGCATATTTTGTCCTAGAAGGACAGAGGTTGAAAGGAGAAGACAGGATAACAGAATGTTATGAAAGGAAGTGGGAAAGAGAATGCGTCTCTCACCTAGCACAAAAACTGAGTTATCGCAATGTTGCTTCCTCCCATCAATCTCCCTTCCCCTCCCCCCTGCAAACCTGTTTGAAGCCTCTCCCCATCACACACCCCCCTTCCCCTCCCTCCGTGATCCTTATCTCACCACTGCACCTGACTGACCGACTGTATAAATTAACTAGTGACTGTGCAGCTGTCTGAGAAAACACTGCATAGACCCTCCTTTTCACAGCCCCAAAAAGTTAAAATATTGGTTTTTTTGCCTCAGAAATGCTTTTAGCACCACTTGGCATTTCAACTCTAATTGGGCGAATGTAAGCCCGCACGCGAATCTAAAGCCGCACCCTTGTTTTTTGCGGTCAAATTGCGGTCAAAATAGTGCGGCTTAGATTTGAGTATATACGGTAATAAAACTAGGAAACCACTGACACAATTCTGTAACTATCATGTAAAATACTTGAATATATAAATAAAAAATAAATAAAACAATATCAACTAGTACAAAGTAACAAAGGCACAAGGTTATCATTTATAATTATCTCTTATTAGAAAGATAAAATATAAATTTAAGGTCATTTTTTGAGTACAAGCATTAACAATAACAGCTCTTAGCTCAGAAGAACGAAAATTAGTTCAAAGTTGGTAGCATAGTTAGTTAAATCCCAGCTAAATACGTTAAAGATACTCAGTTTGATCCCACTGAGCCTTAAAAACTGTTTAAAGAGCTCAACTGATAACCACCGGTGTTCATTTGTATTGTGTTATTAATTGACGATGCTTTCTTAGCAATAGTCTGCCTCAGTTTGTAACAATGACTACATTTATAGTAACTAGAATACACGGTAGGGCTCACGAGAAGGCTGCACAGTATACATGTGACGTCATTGGTGCAGTTGCCCGCCAATGCCACCAAACCCCACACTGCACCATGTGTTTATAATACTACTCTTGTGTGATTTGTTATTGTTAGGTTAGGTAATTATTTTTATTTAGTCAGTAGCAAAGCAATTATTATTTATATTCCTCTGTGAACTACTTGATTTATTAAGCATAACACATAAGTGATACCATGCTAGAATAATAAGTTTTATAAAAATAAAAGTTAATATGAAATATACCATTGATCAAATCAAAATTCTGAGCAAAAGTTGATACGCGTTTCAATGTGGCGAGGCTTGCTTCAGTGACGTAACTGGAGTGGAGATGAGGTGCCGTGTTATTCTACTTACTATGCACTCATCTACACTCATTTGAAATTTTCGCTATCGTAGAAGTAAATAAATAAATAAAAATTGTGAATCAACGGATAACCAACTCTGGAGATCCCCCAAACCTAAATAAATTTTTAAGCATTTATCAAGGCTTGCTCCCTTTCTCTTACACAAGATGCAAAATAAATATCGGATCTTTATTATGTAATACATGCAATAGAGACAAAACATTTCAGTGTTCAAGTACTCAATGGTTGGCGATACCTACTTCAATGTAACTGTGTATCCAATTCTTCTCTTCCCAAAGGAAGAGGAACTGTAATAAGAATGTAAGAGGCCAATGGCTATGAAATGTTTCTTTAACTTGACCAGTGTTGCATGTGTTCTGTATTCAGTCTACTATTTTACAGGTATGATACTTTCCTTTCAATTTTTACTAAAATATAATTCAATTAAAACTGTATACAAAAAAGTACAGGTTATTTTTAAGGGCACTAATCCTAAAATTTAAAGTAAAACAGGAGAGTAGACTAGCACACCTGATAAAATGGAAAAACGGAGACAGACACAATCACAACAAAAGAACAGAAAGTTAATGAAATGTAGTGAACAAATGACCGAAACATCATATTGAACACGTGACTTGAACACTAATTAGTCACATTTTCTTCAACCCAAATATAAGTGGCATCCAAATTTTGATAGATATACATTGCTATATATACAGGGTGTCTTAAAAGTCCACCCCCCTATTAACTTTTCTTATTGAATACAGATAAAGTGATTTACTTCTGGGGAATGTTTATGTGACAACAAGGAGTTTTGTATGAATGCAATTTTTACACCCCTCTCAAAGGGAGGTATGTAGTTTGGGGGTTATAGTCAAATTTTAAATGAGATACCGCTATCAAATGACACATTGGACACGATCATCTTAAAGGTATTATTAAAGAAGAAGAATGGTTGGAACTAGAGGTCTCTAACATTAGTCTATTCAAATTTGGTGGCAGTTTAAAGTTGGAAATATTTCATAAAACCCCCTAAGTAAATTTTTAGAACGGGAAATGGTCTCAAATTGCTGAAACTCTTCACACTCAATTTGACTCAGATGAGATGCTCGAAATGGCTGCCATGAACTTCTTGACAGTAAAAAAGCCTGGATTGGAAAACCACGTCTCACATTTGTAAGATGATTTTCAAGGCGTGATAAGGTGGCAGGCCATCTACGATTTCCTTGTCTTATTCATCGAGGTTTTGCGGGTTTGTGTTGTAAACTTTACTTTTGAGGAAAACCCAAAAGAAAAAATCCTCAAGGTGAAAGGTGAGGGTGAACGTGCCGTTGCCGGCCACTCTACCAAAGAATGCCACGTCGACCTATCCATCTATCGGAGAAACGTTTGGTCTAGGAATGTTACGTGGACATGCATATTGTAATGTGGGAGGCGCACATCTTGCTGAAATACAGGCTCCCTATAATGTACCTTGTAACTACCTATTTATTTGCTGGGGACAATGCCGTTCCGTAAACATTGTCAAGTATTTAACGATTGGTTAAATTTAACATCAATAAAGAATGGCCAATAACCAGAGTTTCCAAAAATTCCAGCCCATACATTTAATTTTTGTGGCTGTTGGTATGTGGCTTCAACCATCCAGTGGGGGTACTTGTTTGCCCAGTAACGGCCCAGTTGTGCCGAATTGGACTGTACCATGCAAAGAGAAGATTTTGCTTCATCATCTAGACAAATACATATCTATGATATTATAAATTATTTTCATCTTCAATCTTCTGCAACATTTGCTCACAAAAAAATGAAAGAGTCTTTCGGTCAGGGTCGTCCTTCATTTCAATTCTTGATTTACTTTACTTTGTACGGTGGAACTGTGACGCTTTAACTCTTTAATGAACAGTATCTTTTGAGATTCCAAACATTCAAGGGCAGTGGGACCACAGAGATTCATGTGGGTTTGCAGCATAATTTGCTAAACTTGATTTTGGATCTCTTTTGTCGCCAATGGCAGGGTCGCCCTGATCGTGGTGCATCTTTGACACTAAAGTTTGTTGAGGAATTTGTTTACTCAAACATCTAATGTTATGCCTGTCTCTGGTTCTATCCGGATAGGCAGCATTAAATAAACGAACTGCTTTATGAACTTTTCTCCTAGAGCTTCCCATAGAAACAATTCATCTCTACTTTATCTTCCATTTGAGCGAGCCATTTTTATTAAGTAGAATAAAATAAATTTAACACAGTAACTGTGAACTGAAGGATGCCTGTTTTTGATGCGAATCTCTTTAAGTGTTACACCATACTAACTAGTAACCTAATATGAGATAGGAAGGAGCAACTGTATTCCAGGTCTGCCCTACTGGACTTTGGTAAGACAAACCAAAACCAAATAAATGCTTTGTTATTTAGTGGTTTTTTGGTGTTTGCTTTATTCTTGTAATAACTTGTTTTACGATTACGGTGTCATCAGTTCTCAACCCATAACTGTGGCGTGAATGTTTGTCTGCCTTACAACAATTTTTAAATGGAACATAAGCTGCGGGGGTTTTATGAAATAATTCAACTTTAAACTGCCACAAATATGATAGGATAATGTTAGAGGTTAGAGACCTCTTATTTCCACCATTAGTCTTTCTTTTAATAATACCTTTTTAAAATGATGTGTTCATTTGATTGGGGTTCCTATTTAAAAGTTTTGACCTTACCCCAAACTACTCCTTTGAGAGGGGATGTAAAAAAATTTTGTCATACATAAAAAAAACTCCTTAGTTCGGTCATATAAACATTCCCAGAAGTAAATCACTTTATCTGTATTCATTAGAAAGTTAATAGGGGGGGTGGGACTTTTAAGACACCCTATATATATATTTTTGCTCGAATGATTTATTTTCAAGCTAATAATAAATTGAATAATGCCAAACACTTACCTGAACTTTTTAACTGCTTCAGGGTCCATATTTTTAATTTCTGGATCCTCTTTGTAAAACTCTTTTACTAAAGGAGGGCACTTGCTCCACTTCATTTTTTGACCCTCTTCCTGAAAACAAATCATGAGATATTTCAATAGGAATAGCTATAAAATAAAAAAAGGCTATGTTTCTTTCATCATAGGGGCCCTACAACTTTTAAAGAAAGTTAATGACAATCAATCCTGTCTATTAAAACACAATGAAATGAATAATCATGAAGCAATATTTAAAAAGTACTGTGTGTAACGTGGACATCACTTTATTTGTTTAGTTTTTTTATTGATTATTCAGTGTGAACTTTTAATAGTAGCCTAATGATAATAAATTTGAGTGTATTAATTTTGTTTGGGTTTCAAAATTTAAGATACAATGACTGATTCTGAAATCCCTGATATTAGCTTCGGAATTCTGACCAAGCTAACAGTCAGTATTTTGAAAAGTAACTTGATCAATAAAGTAAATATCTACCTTACCTAACCTTACCTCCTTGGCCATTGAAACCCAAGTTGGTTTTTGGCCTCGCAACAATGCCTCTCCATTTGCTTTGTTCTTTGCTAGCCTCAGTGTAGTACCCAATTTGTGAATATATTGAGGACTGATCTTTCCATCTCAGTCTGGCCTGCCATTGGGTCTTCTACTTTCTGGGTTAGAATAATTCATATATTTACTATGAGAAGGTATTTTTCGCCTCACACCCCACCTTAGTCTTCTACTTTTCAATAATGCTACTATATCTGGGTGTGAGTGTATATTCTCTTAATTCTCCAGTTCTTTCGTATTCTCCAAACATCTCTCGCACATACTGGACCAAACACTTTTCTTAATACTCTATTTTTTAAAGACAATAAGGCTTCTTTTCATATCCTTGTCAGTCTCCATGTTTTCTGCTCCATATGAGTAACAAGGGGAGAAACTATTGTATGGTAGATATTTGATCTTAGTTTTCCTAGACAATATCTTGGATTTAAGTATTTCTCACGGCCCCAATAGGTCTAGAGGCTAAGACTAGTTCTATTTTGGATTTCGGTTTTTCCTCTTTTATTGTTTTGTGCTGTTATGCCACGCTATTTAAAAAACTCTTCAACTTTTTTCGAAATTCCCACTTGTCCACTTAACTATTTTGTATTCTATTATTTCCCTGTCTTTGGTTATATGCATATATTTTGTTTATTCTGGTTTATTCTTAAATCCTACCTTTTTGGTTTCTTGAATGAGCCCTTTTCGCTAAAATTTTCAGATCTGTTCTACTTTCAGCAAGATGAGCAATGTCATCCGCAAAGCTATGACATTTACTTTTGATTACAACAATAGTCCAGGCCCTTACATCTTTTGTCTTCCTGATGTGCATCTTATAAAGACTAGGGTGAGGAGTAAGAGGGATATCATCACCTTGACGAACTCCTGTATTAATTCATAAGCCCTCTGTATATTCTCCATTTACCTTCACTTTACATCTGATTTCTCAATACATATTTTGTAGTCAATTTTATAAGCTTGTTGGGATGCAAACATTTGCATTTTTTTCATACATTTTCATCCTATTTTATGATGTCATATACTTTTAGAAATCTTATATATAATAGGATGAACACCCTTATTAAACTCCCTATTTTTGAGAGAGATTGTTTCTATGGAAAATTTTTGGTCTTGTAGTAGAGCGTCCTTGAAAAAAATCCAGCTTGGTGGTCTATAAATATTTTCTTTCTTATACTCTTTCAGTCTATTCAAGAGGATTGTTGATAATACTTTTCATATGCTGAACTTAGAATAGAAATACCTCTATAATTTTTGCCATCTGTCTTTATCACCCTTTTTTGTAAATAGGTGTTATTTGTTCTATCGTTTTCCAATCGGTTGGGTATTGTTTCTTTTCTCCATACTTCTGATATTAATCTATGCATACAACTTAATAGCTCTCTTCCACCAATTTTGAATATTTCAGCCAGAATGCTGAATGAATATTTTCTGGGCCTTTACTGTTGTTTAGTTGTCTTATGCTTCCTTCACTCTTTATGCGATTGTTCGTCATTTGGGTTGCACATGTTGGAAATAATTAATCTTATTTTCATTCGTCTGTTCCTTCTTCTTCGTCAGGTCTTTATCAGCATTCAGTAGTTGCTCCAAACATATTGTCTTCCATATACTAAATTTTTTCTGTCACAAGTCAGGTTTCCATTTTTATCTTAGTCTGTTTTTGGGATGTATCCCTTCTTAAAAAATCTTATTGATCTGAAAAATTCCCTTGCATTGTTATGAATACTCTCTTCCTCTGCTTTTTTTAGTTGGTCTGTGATAAATTTACGTTTCTTCATTCTTAGTTTTCTAACTACCTATTTCATGAGTTCTTTGTATTCCTCCCTACTTACATTACAGTTGTTTTTGAGATCATTTTTCTTGTTCTTCCTCTCAAACTCTATCTAAATCTTCAAAACTGTTAGTGAATTAATTTTGTTCTATGTTTCCCTTGTATTGGTTTTTTGTAGTTCTTCTTCGAAACAATTTATGTCATTTTCCCCCTATACTTAATTAATTTAATTAATTTTCATCACGTATGTTCTTGTAGCACCTGAAATCTGTTTGTTGGTTTTAACGTTCCACCATGTTCTTGCATTTTCTTGTGTCTTCAGTTTAATGTGCACCCATCGTTCTTCCTACTATATCTTTTTCTCGTTTTTCCCATTTCAGTTTTTGTCTTATCTTAACGTAGTACTAAGTTATGGTCCAGTCCCACATTTGCACCTCTTAAACTTCTCACGTGCATAGATGTGAGTTTAGGTCTCCTGTCCTACTTAATCCCATGATCAATTTGGTTTTCTCGTTCGTTCCATCTGGCGATAACCATGTTTCTTTGTGTATATTTTTATGTGGAAATGAGTGCTGCTAATGTAGAGATTGCTTGCACATGCGAGAATGAGAGTTTATTCCATTGTCATGTAAACTCTCTTTTCCAGCATAATCTCTCCAAATAATTTCCCTTTATTGGCTGTGTGGGGAACGGGGTTCCAGGTCAGAAAATTGGTTTTAATTAGGCAGAGGCAGTGTGGTAAAATATACGACTATTCGGCCCATGTTTCCCGCATAATTTAGAAGCGTGGTGGTTTCGTCGAAGGCTCGGCCGCGTGAGTGCTATTCGTTGGATTCCTTATTAATCACAACCAGCTTTGATCAAGCTCTAAATTTATTAATTGAAAAAGGATTAATTTAATTATAATGAGTTCAAATTAACGTGTTGGCTGCGATCCCCTCGTTGCACTCGTAACGATGTAATTTTATTACATTAAAAAGATTCTGGGAATTGAGTGCCCTTACATAATGGTTCTACTCCCCCCCCTTCCTGATGGTTAGCCTAAACGAAACATATTAACAGATTTGTCCAAAACTTAAAACTATGATGCTACTCATCCTATCCGGTTCTGGGCCTTGGGTGGCGGGTCTGCGGCGCAGCGTGTACACCTTCCCTTCATTTCTTTCTATTGTCATAAAATTCATCTTTAGTTTCATTCATTCTTTATCTCCCATTGGAGCATACATATTAATCCACAGTCCTGTTCTTAAATCTACACCTTAGTTAATCAGGCACAGGCCTTTCATTCACAGCCACAATTTATTAGAGCTTCCAACCAAGTTTTTTTTTTAATAGGAAATCCAGTTCCCACTTGGTGTATTCCATCATCTCTTCCGCTCTAAGTATATAGAATTATTTTCCAGAATTGATTATACCACTAAAGGGACTTTGTTCTTGGAGAGCCACTATGTCCATGTTGTATCTTTCTATTTTGAGTTTGAATGACAATCTACAAACAAATTGTTCAAGAAACTTTCATCTAATTTTCGTTGCGGTCTCACGATTCGGAGACCTCAACCACTGTAATGTAGATGATGTTTCTCTTAAGGAAAACTGACTTGTACCAAATTCCTGGAGAATAACCTGGATACTAAGGGATTGACCTGGGAATACTCACATAGATAATGTTTGCACTAGGGTTGCAAATAAGGTATCTTTGCTTTGCGGCAATCTCTCGAACTACTGCTCTTTTAGAAAGTTTCTACTAAATGGGGGGGGGGGCTTTATGTTTTGGCCCTCGTGTACCCCCATCTCTCGTACGGCATAATATTATGGGCTAGTTAGTGCAAACACCTTTTGAAAAATTTTTAAAACTCCAGAAAAAAAGCGGTGTGAGAATCATTTTGAAATTTAAATGCAGAGAGTCATGCAGAACAGTTCAGGGAGTTTGGAACTGCTGACTCTTCCTTGTCTTTTACAACCTGATGGACGGCGGTTGTACTGTCGCTACAAATGTAGTTTGACTAGCGGGCTGTGACGGTTCCATGGATAAGAGACAATAGCGAGGGCCCGCGCCGCCTACCGCATCGAAACAACACAAGACTTGGTTGGCGTTTGAAAAGCCTTCCCTCGCAGATGGAGTCAGATTAGTCATATGTTTTAATTCATTCTCCCTGAACGAATTAAATCACAAAACTCTCCAAAAATTATTTAAAATCATCGGACTGAAAAAGTCACTTGTGTCTAATGCTTTCTATACGGTTGGTGAGTTCTATGGACACCATCATGGGAAGTTATTAGAATGCCCGGTCACTCCAGCACTTTGGTGACAAATTCATGCTTTCTCTCAATTAAGAATTAAAATCTTCTAAACACATGTTTAGCCATGCTAAAGACTTTAACCAAACTAATAAGCCTTAAGCTAACTATTAATAAGCTTTATAGCCTTAACTAGCTTTAACTAATTTTGACGCTAATTATTTGTACCTTAGTACATTTACAAATAAAGCATTTTGAATGAATTGAATTGAATTTAGTTCATTGCACTCAATATCGACTGCTTCCTGGTAATAGCAAGCTGATTGGGAATGTTCCAGTTCCAAATATTAAGCCTTGAGCGTTATTCTAAGTCGGTTTTTCTATTTAATTCTGGGCCTTTCCGACGGCATTTTGTTGACGGTTCGTAACCAGAAGATTTTTACAGGGTTAAGGTGCGTTAGCTCTAGCTCAACTTCCAATATGAATCGGAGGGACCAAACCTACTTATGGTCAGCGGGTCCATTGACCTAACCGGGGAGATCCTGCTACGCATATCTCCGACCTTTCCCCTATCCGCCACCAGGGGACACTTTAGAACACCAAAGTAGGATGGCGCACGGTAGTAAATATCTAGTTCAAGAAAATTGTGTTTGGTTGGTGTACACATGGAATCACAAACGTTTACTAGACCCCATATGTGCTTAGAAAAAGGGATGTAGAAACAAACACTAAATTGGTCAGTAGCGTTGTTGGTTCAATCCCAGCTTCATGTGCAAAGGTTCGCAGTTCGATCCAAATCGAGTCAATACATTTTGAGTAAAAGGATCAGCTGTTAATCACGGCTGTTCATTTGTCATTGGGATATATTAATGACACCTTTATAGGAATTAGTCGGCCTTAGTTTGTAACACTGGCTACATTCGTTCATCTACACTCATTCGAAATCCATATTCGCCCATATCTTAACAATCGGCGTCTTATGAATAAATAAATAAAAACACAACTTATGATGTAGAAAAATAAAAATTTATTTTCTTTTTCTATTATCTTTTCTAAATTATAGAAACTTGCTTTTTTTATACCCATTGTAATTAAAAACAACTGTTAAAATAAGGATATGATCATTTAAAAAAGACATGTACTCACATACTGACGGTTGATTTCATCCCAGTCGATTACAGGTGCTTCGACATCATCTACGCTCCTTCTAGGGATGGGAATGTGGCTGTGGTCTCGTGTATTACCTCCTCTCCTGTTGCCTCCGTAACTACTTCCGTATGGTCGACCACCTCCTCCTCCACCTCCACCTTTTCCCTCTACATCACTGAGTAAATCTTCAATTAATTCTTTAGCTTTAGTTTGACTCTCGGATGAGCCTCGCAGAGTAACTTGAGTTTGATCAGAGTAGTTATTATTCTTCTCAATCTGAGAAATAGTTTTTTTATGATTATTCTTATTTACAATATTTTTTATTTGACTTTCATTCATAAGAACTTTGACCATTTAAACTGCAACCACCTACATTAACTGACATTTATTACAAACACAATAGTTTTAGATTAGGTTAAAGGGCACTAGGCCAGGAATTAGTATATTGGAGAGATAGAACATCAGCAAACTTACCTTAGAAGACAAGTTTGCTGATGTCCTATCTCTCCGATAAACAAACACAATAGGTTGTATTTAAATTAATCCAATTTAAGTCCTAACAACTAAATGATTTTGACAATAACAATAAAATATGTATGAACTATGTATTACTATGTATTTTTTTATGCCAATATTATTCTCAATGAATATTTAACCCTTTAAGGGCGACGGCCATAATAGGCCCCCACTGTAAAGATAAAAATCTACATCACGGTCAACGGCCGTAATAGTCACCCGTTCACCTGCTTTTAATTTACTGATGTATTATTAATCAAAATACTGTGAAACTCAAGTTCATATATTAAAACAGATGATCTTAAAAGAACACCAAATATTTCATAGAATCTCAGCTTTCTTTTTTCGTCACTTTAACCTCTTTGTATCAGTAGTCAGCTGTTTAGTACATAGTCCAGTCAGTCAGTCTGTGTTGTGAAAGGTACAAATTTTTTAAATATTTGTTATAATACTGAAAAGTAAATAAAAAAATACATATATTTTTTTATTTTTAAGATTTATTTTTTGTATTTTTTCTCCAGAAAAATCTGTAAGTATAATACTTTTAAGCCCATGTGGAAGAAGTAGATAAAAGATTTATACATTTGAGATGGAAAATTAGATTAAAATTATTTTTTTACTGAATCTCTGCTTATCTGTTGAAAAATCCCTTGACCTTCGTGGATATAGTATAAATTTAAAACCTGTCCTTTTTACACATATCCCCCAAAAAATAATGGCCTTAAAAGGCTTAAATAAATAAGTTGTTTCTAGCCTATGAATCGATAATTACATCGTAATATAAAATAAATTATATTTATTATTTTAAAGTCTTAAAAATTTACTTCTGAAAGTGAAAGATTATAATTGATATATAGTTTAGGTTATAATTGAAAAACAGTTAAAAAAAATAGCTACTTAAACAATAATCCTCTATCGATCCTCATAAAGTGTGAGCATTTTTCCTTTTGACAAAGAAAGGAAAGGGGTATTACAGAAGACAATATCTAGTGTAGGTGAAGCCCATGAGGCCTTGTTCAGGTCCATGAGGACTGATAGACAACGTAAACTGTACCTCTTATAATAACCATCAATAGTGGAAAACATCAAATTCCTTTAAGGAATAAGTTGGTGGTTTTGTATGCAACTGACTTGAGAGAAAATCGAGGCAGTTTGGGTGAAGTTTCACACAAAAAACTAGAATCTATAATTTCTGGTTACAACCGCGTCAAGGTGCTATGTGCATTATTTACAAGGTTACGTTTTGCACATACTGTGATGTGGTATCCTCAGTGGTATATACGTATCCCATCACGATATGGGCGAAACGTTTGGTTAGTTTGTAAATAATGTACATAGCACCTTGATGCGGTTGTCATAGGAAAATATAGATTCTAGATATGACACCAGCCGCTTAAGTCGAAGTTCTCACAAAAAAGCTCAATTTTCCAATACAGAAAAGGTATTTGAGATCAAAAACAATTTCATTGTTATTTGATGTTCCAGAAATAATATCTTACATACAGTTATTCAATAAAAACCAGCTTTCCTCTCTAAACATGATTTACGTAAAATTTTCTGAACATTTATGTTAGAATGAAGTTGTTATCAGATTATTATGATCAAAATTATTTTTGTATTAAGCCAATAAAATTAGAAGATCTAAACTAGCCATCACCTCAAAAAAGTACAAAAAACCTATATGCCACT
The DNA here is from genome assembly GCA_035578905.1 of Stictocephala bisonia. Classification (NCBI taxonomy): domain Eukaryota; kingdom Metazoa; phylum Arthropoda; class Insecta; order Hemiptera; family Membracidae; genus Stictocephala; species Stictocephala bisonia. Next base: position 63,838 of record JAQJVL010001348.1, read on the forward strand.
TACTTGAGACATAATTGCAAAATGGTGGAGTATTTTTTTAGAAATAAAGAATTTTAAATGTTTGATTGATGAATCATTTTCTCTCCCAATGAATTAAGCCAGATACAATGACCAACTCTTATGCATATTTAAGTTGATATTTTTAAGATGAACAGTAGGTTTCAATTTAGGAAGAAATGTTATTCACCTCTCAAGATAGTGTAACTTGAATTAATTCACATCAATTTTCCAAGCTTTTTCATTTTACTTGTCAGATTAATGCTGATATTCATCATCATTAGAATGAAAACAAATGAATAAATCAATGTTTCGAGGTGAACTGTTATTGAATGAAAAAGTTTAAGAACAAATCTTCTTAGCGATTTTATAATTCACACAATGATGAAATATTTTGTAATTAATATTTAAAACGTGGATTGATGAATATTTCTCACAGAAATATTTCCTTAACTTCACATTTCAAAATACTATTAATTTAAAATTATAAATCACATAACTATGACCTATCAAAAAGCAACTCTCTGAGAAGTAGGGAAATATAGAAAGTATGTTAAGAGAATTTTCTCGTAATAAAATGTTTAGAAGAGTTTGAACAAGAATTTAAAGCCACATAATATGTAAAGTTCATTGGAGTATCACATTTGCACTCCTTATCAGTTGATATTTTATATTCCAGCTAAACATATTGATTTTGAATCATCGTTAAATCTCATCCAGTATATGTGTATATTTAAAATGTGTCATATAATTTTAAACTAAATCAGAAAACTACAGTACAGAAACATCAATCTTACATATAAAATACAGTAACTTAAATTCAATGTTTTAAATACATAGGATTTCTATATCTTGGGCCAACTCTAGATTTACCTTAATCTCTGCACCAGAATCATTTTCAAGCTCTCTGATTTTTGAACCTCCTTTACCAATTATTCTTCCCACATCGGAAGTATTAATTGACAATGAGGAAGAATTGCCTTCATCACGACCTCCTCTACCAAATCCTCCACCTCCACGACCCCTTCCTCTTCCCCTAAACCCTCCGTCATCATTAGATCTTGTGCCACCTTCACCCCAGCTCCTTTGATTTCCACTCCCTCTACTTCTTGATGAGAAATCATCATTGCTGGTTCTGTCATTCCACCTGCCACCGCCGCCTCGGTTAGATCCTATGCTCTGTCCACCTCTTGAGAAAGTAGCTGTTGTGTACACTGGCGCAGGGCGTGTGCTTTCTCCGCCAGAGTCCCAACCATCATCAGACATTATTGCTTATCTATAACAACACGTGTTTATAGACTCAAGAATTTTTTTCTTCAGATATGCTATCAAGTAACCATTTATTCATAAAGTGTACATACTATAAGGTAGCAAAGAGCAACACTTCACTTATTATTAACAAATCAATATATCTTATGATTCAGTAGAAATTACACTTACAGATACTCAATTTTTTCTGACAGTACCAAGAAACAATAAGTTATGAGGAAGGAAGGAAGAATTTTGTCAGATTTTCAAAAACATACTGCACTAAATAGTTTTTCAGTTATATAATTAATGTTGTGGAGGTAAAAGAATCCTTGAAGTAGTCAAAAATGTACAGTATAATATTTAAGTGGTAAATAGAGCCTTACTCTACAAGTGTTGCACTATCCAATTGTACAGTGTAACACCATTCAAATAGATATTCTTATTCTTAGATGAAACACTGACACAGCTATGTGTGTATTTGAAGGCGAATATGAGTGATTACATGTGTGTCAGATGAGTATGGATGACCTGTATAGTCTTCTTACTAATTGAGTTTGACTGTTCCTCGGAAAGGGCCATTTATTAATAGCCCAATAGCCAGGGCAACTAAGAGGCTTTACACGGAATCCGAACCACGAAGTAGTGGTCTGATTTTCAGCTAATTGATAAGCCTGTTACTCAGTTTTCTATGCCTAACCAAATATTCGCCACACTGATTAACCAAACATTGGTTTTACCTAGTCTTCTCTAATAGTGTTCGCGCCCATAGCAACCGTTGAGCGGATGCCAAATCAGTATCAAGAGGGCTAATCATATAACTTATCGCTTACAATCCCCAAAACACTTAGTCTCCCAGAAATTTGATATTATAGGATAGTTTTGTTTTCAATTATACTTCATTAAAGAAATTGGCAGTTTGTTCTCAATGAAGATGTAAGAAGACAGACAAATTATAAAAAATTCATTGTAACATTTTTGGTAACTATCTAGTTTATCCCAAGAGTTTTCTACAAACCCCAATAAATTGAACTTTTTTTGGGGGAAGGGGAAGTCTAAGGAAATTGGAAAAATTGTCACTAAAACAGCCCAACCTAACCATTAATGATGCATTTTATACGTGTTTCAATATGAATATACTGACAATAATTCACCTGACAGTACAATTGTCAGGATAATTATACTGAATGGACTATTAGGCCTGATTGGCGTTAGATAGTAGACCATTTTCTCTATCTAAGCTATAATCTAAACTGTAAAGTTTAATTGCTATCCAGAATAATTCAAATGACGATGGTATATTCATACCCAAATATAACTTGAATAAATAAACTAAAACGTCATATCGGAACTGTTGACATGTCAGGTTATTTTTAGACTTTACAGCTCAAAGACTAAAGATCATGAATTTATATAAATATTCGTTATCGGTTAAGTGGCAAGATCATCATCAAATTCCTCAAAAATCTATGTTGGTTACATGAAATTAATTTAATACAGTATTCTACAAGGCCGAATAATATTTATTTCTAATTTTGTTAGTTAATTCTATCCACTGACCATGACACCAACCAGGTTAACTCTCAAGTGTCCAAAATAACCTTGAGGAGCAAACATACAACACTGGTGAATGGGGCTTAACTGGTTGAGTGTGAGTTTAGTCATAAAGTCCTTGCTTTGCTACGGGATGGTTCTCTAAGCTTGCTTACACTTTCCTTCTCGGTTCTCTCTAAACCATCACAACAATATAAAAGCTCTGTCTGCTGCTGTCTCCCTAAATCACAAAGTTTTGTAGTCTAGAAAACTCTATAAGTCTACTTCAGAGAGACGCAAAGTAGTACAACCATGTCAGCATTAGTAAAAATTTACTTAAGCTTTTCACGATAAAAACCAAATCAGCCAAGCTTTTGTGTCATGTTTATGTTTTTTTTTTATTAGCTGTATAAAATAAATGATTAAATTAATGCCAATGTTATTCTTATGTAAAAAAAAGTTGAGAGGCTGTTTCTACCACTTAGGAATGAAATTTCAAGAAATTCTTTCTTTTCGGGTTTCTAGGATAGAAAAGATAACTTCACTCCAAAAATCTTCAAATTCTGATCAATGTTTCTGGAAATTGCGTGATTAGTGAGTCCATCGTTTTTGGATTTGATATATTAAGATTTCAGAATCCTTAAAAAACCGGCTATTATAGTTGTGACAAAATCTAGGTTGTGAAGCCTATTTTCAATGCTAGCACATCTGACAATGGATCACACACACACACTCCTAACCTAACCTACAAAGTACAAGCAAATAAATGCATCTTGAGCAAAGGGTATATATTCCGGAACTCTGGATATATGGACCACTAGCCTTTACTGAATCAGTGTGGCTACGATATATGGCGATCATGACAGTATAATGTTCTCCAGAGCTTTACAAATTGATAAATTATAATTGCATGGACATTGGCTTTCAAACCCTAGCCCAAATTTAACATAGGCCTAATTGAAATATATTATCTGAGAAGTTAGTACATGACTAATTTACTAAAAATTGTCTTTGAATTTTTGAGCTCTCTTTATTCATACAGAAATTAAATATACTAGTTGGATTTTTACTTTTAACCCTAGAACACTAGCGTGTGTCAATTTTACGTGTTTCACCACCATTTTAGTTCTGCCACGGACCTCCAAAATTGGCCTGCCCTCTCTACTTCCAGCTATGCTATCCCTAACCGGTCTGCTGTAAGACAGCGTAGTTGTTGGACCTTTACTGTACGTGCGTTCTGACGACTACAAGTGCCGATTTTTGTTCAATTGTGCGTCAGATTTTTCGTTGGCCTATGTAATACTAGTTAATATAATAGGCGTTCAAGTTTACGTGGCTCTAGTCGTGTTAACGACTGTTGTGATTACACATAATTTTACGTGGGCACTAGTTGACTATAGTGTTTTGTATATTACTATAAATTTTATTTTTGTAAATAAAATTTTTTTCTTATTATGAGTGGCTGTTGATTACAGTATACGTCAGTATTACGTGACTAGTACTTTTTGTAAATGATTTTGTAAATATATATGTAAATAAATTTTTGTCTTTTATGATCCATGTGTGGTGACCGGGATAATGACATAGGTGAAATGTTGGAACGAAGATTATCAGTGATGAGGATATTGTAGAGGTAGAGACAATGTCACATCAGTGGAATATGACGCGTTGCAGACCCTGATTTATTGTGATGCCAGATTCCTTGTTGAGTTACAACAAGATTTCAATGTGAAGATGAAACTACAGAAAACCCGATGATTATGACTTGAATGCGGACTAGAGCATCAACCAAAAAAGAAAAGAAGGACATCGGATAATAGACCTAAAATACTTCTAAGACTAAGCCTTCTACATAGCAGTGACAAGCCTTATGCATTGGAGCATTGTCCAGAAAACTAAAGTAGAAAATCTACAAACAGGTTACGCCTTAAACTTACAAATTAATGTTGAACAACCCTAGCATAAACCTTATTGTTAAACCATTGGTTGAGTCCTCATTGGGAAAAGATGGCTTTACATGGCAAACAAAGCCCATGACCAAGATAAAAATTAGGATGCAGCTAAAAATGTTGTTCACATAACTCTGTCCAAACTGCAAATTGCCGAGAAGCTTTTACTCCATCAGAATGTTTTAAATTATTTATGCAATGCAATGAAGTTTTGCAATTATGCAAAACTTCAATTATGCAATGAAATTTTGACTCATACAAATACAGAATATGGGCGTAAGGCGTGCTTTGTACAAAATGAGACCGAGGCTCAATTTAAGATTTAAATTGAAGAACTTGATGCACTTTTGGGCATTCTAGTTTTGTAAGCACTATCTAAAAGACAAACCACTTACCAACTAAAACTATGTATGATTTCAAATTATTTCGGGTTGCGATAAATACAGTAGCAACATGTCAGAAAGAAGATTTCTTTCATTTAAGATTGCCCTCAGATTTGATGATAAGACTACAAGGTATGAAAGAAAAAAGGTTATCAAACTAGCAGCTATATCATCCATTGGGAATTATTAATTGATATTGCATTAAAAACTATAAAGCCAGCTCTTATGTCACCACTCGACGAGCAACTAGTGGGATTTCAGAAGGCAAGTGTCCTTTAGAATGTACATACCCAGTATGCGAAACAGATACGGAATCAAAATTGTTTTAATCGTGTGACAATAATACCATATACATGGATTAAATGCCGATACTTACTTAGGAACAGGGGACAGTCCAAACATAAAACCATCGCGATTTTTGTAGAAAAACTAGTATTCAAAAACCAATATCAGGATCTTAACCGCATCATCACTTTTATATAACTGGTTCAAGGATCCCTTTAGAACAGAACCTTGGTTGAACAAATTGTAACGGACATTGTATGGAACAATAAAAAAAAAAAAAAGATGATGGAACTACCAGAAACCATTCAAAGACATTCAGTACCAAACACCGCCAAGTTGGAAGGAGTTTATTTTGTTTCATGATGAAATAACTGTCCATATCATATAAACCAAAAAGCCAATAAACTAGTACTTTGATTTCAACAAGCTGATGAATACCATCTTATCAAGAGACTACCAAAAAACCAGAAATTATCTGACCTATAAACTCTACCAAAAGGGTAAAGTGTAGATCTTTTGACCTAATGTTGGCCAAAGTACAAAATGCGGCAGAAAAACCAAACGTTGGCCATTATGCTTTTTTTAATAAATATGCTAAAATTGTTTTCATTCAATTCCCATGTAATTTACTTACACAATTTCTACAGGAGTTTAACAACATTAATCACCAGAAAGCTCCTTCCAGACATGATTTTTTTTTTTTTTTTTTTATGATTACTCTGCACAAATAAACTTTGCTAGCGCGTCCGGCATCGTAGACGACTACAACAAAGCAAATTTGTTCAAAATGACCTTAAAAAATCCATCGAAATTGCATTGGGCGTTGTCAAAATGAACTTGAAATTCCACATCCAACATCACGGACAAACGAAAGTTAGTGCAACCCTTCTGTGATTGAAGAAAAGAGGATGACGACCACATATTTGCTCATGTGGAAAACCTATCTGTGGGGGAACAATCAAAAAAAAGACAGGTCCTGATTGTGCCTAAGGCCTAAACATTTCCTCATTTGGCCTATTTTTAGGCCTCAGTTTTATTATAATTTTTTGTACCACTTTATTATTACATCAATTCTACTTAACTATATCAGTGTAATTTTTAAAAATGCAATAAAAAATAAAACATACATGTAAAAATACAATCGTACAACTACATTTTTTTGGCAGATTTTACCTCATTTTAACAGTTTAGTAGAACATAAAATGGATTATATATAAAATGTTACAAACTTATAATTAGAGAAATATATAAAGACACATAATATACTAAAATAAACTAGCTTTATACGCAATGCGTCAAATTTACGTGGCACTAGTAATTAGCAGGTACAATTAGCGCTAGTGTTCTAGGGTTAAACTCAAAGCCAATTGTAATTGCAATGATTAGACTATAACATAAGTTATGTGTTTGGAATGATTTATTGAAAATTCGCAATAAATAACAACTGTTATTTAAGAATGGATAGTTTCTAAATATGATACAACTATCCATCATCTACTTCTTTCATAATATTCTGTGAAAATTTAAATTTTCCAACACCAAATTTCAAGCACCACAAACTGTTGCATTACTTGTTTATTTTTTCTATGGTACATATATTCTAATTTTGGGTAACATTGTGTCGGCGTCTCATATGTAAGAATATCAAATAAACTAATATCTATAGGAAGAGAATTTCCTGAATCAACTGGTTTAAGCTTACATTACTAACATGTTTTGTGCCATCCATATGATGTTGTCAAAATCCTAAAGCTACTAAGTAGCACTTAGTTCAAATGTAGGTACACTACTCAGTAACACGGTAGGCCTAAATAGAACAGACAGTGGTAGGTATCACGAGGCTTCACATGGGCAAAATCAGCTGGTTTGATTTTTCTATTAAATATTGGTAACTAAATCCACTAATCATATAGAAGCTTTCAGCTAAATAGTAAGCAAGCTATTTACCATCATCTGGAACTGTAACTACCAAAGTATTTTTTATTTATTTCTCGTTTGCTGTTCCACTTAGCTACCATTCGCCCATGTGACATATGCAATACACACCATCTACTTCTCTAAGTATAATGCTCAGTATCAGTACATCCCCACCTAGGGTTAAAATTATAGTTTTCAACTTGGTAGGCCTACTTGACATATTTTTAGTATATGACAATTGAACCTTAGCAATACTAAAATAATAAGTGGCATACTATTGGTTAGTGACTGGCAGTGAAAAGTTTAGATAGTCCTATTATAAATCACCTCAACAAACATTGCTATTAAAATATATATAGAATATTGAATGATGCAAGCCTTGGAAGATTTCACCTTGAAAGAAAACAATTCTGACATCCAGAACAATAAACTATTCATAACAAGGATATTACTTACCAGTTTAAAAATCTAAGTACAATGCTCAGTAGCACTACATCCCCACCTAGGGTTAAAATTATACTTTTCAACTTGGTAGACCTACTTGACATATTTATGGTATATGACAATTGAACCTTAGCAATACTAAAATAATAAGTGGCATACTATTGGTTAGTGACTGGCATTGAAAAGTTTGGATATTCCTATTATAAATCACCTCAACAAACATTGCTATTTAAAATATATATAGAATATTGCATGATGCAAACCCTTGGAAGAATTCACCTTGAAAGAAAACAATTCTGACATCCAGAACAATAAACTATTCATAACAAGGATATTACTTACCAGTTTAAAAATATATCACTCTAATTAGACGATTAATAATAAATCGTATGATTCTGGTAAATTGGCAATAACAGTAAGGATAACTCTTTCAAATGGCCATTTAACCTCAAATCCAACTGTCGGCTGCCGGGCCGATGCTTGCGGTAGGTAATGCTTCTTGTTCTTCTTCTTAGGGAAGTAAAAAGTTCTTCCACAACAATAAAGCTCATCGCATACAGAGAGCGCGCCGAATCGTGCCGCGCCTCGCCTCCCCAACAGAAAATATTCTGGTTGAATACTTTGCATGTAAGCAGGCCCGCCGAGAGGGGGGCCAGCGGGGGCATTGCCCAGGGGCCCGGGCCTACAAGGGGCCCGGACCGGGCCTGGCCTAAAATGTAGTATGTAGTATAAGTAGTTATAACGTTATAATATAATAGAGGAATATTGCTGAACGTACTTTTTCAATAATTTCAAAATCCATGTTGTATTTAAAATAAAACATTTGTTTAGTATTCTTAAGTTAGCATAAGTATATATATATATATATCTATTATTTTTAATTGTCTTCAATGTATGTTATATTTCTGTATGTTGTTACTACTTGGACAATATGCAATGAGAGGTTAGAAGGTTTCCCCCACTCTCTTATTGTTAAAACCGCGCAAAACACCCTCTTCCCTTGCCGCGAAAGACAGAGACAGTCAGTGCTTTCCAAACTCTCGCCCAGTGCACGTTGCTATTTGTGGTTGTTGCGGGTGTGTAACAAAAATAGTGTGACTGTGGTGTGGGACAATTTCCTTGTCGTCTTCGAATCACTCCTACAGAATTCTCTCTTCTAATCGTGTTCGCCCCGGGTGTGTCTCACCACTGCGGTGGAATACCCAACGACAACCAGCCAATGTGGGTTATATTTTCACTTACATCATGCTCAAGGTACTAGTCTGCTTTCTATCTCTATATATTATTTACCGTATCCACTCACTTCCTCACCGTTCTTAATCGGTATATATTCAGTGGTCCTTCGCCCCCTTTGTATTTGTTGTGTTATTATAAGTAATGTGATATAAGTCTCATTCTCTCACGGTTCTAAATAATGGTCCTTACGAGCGCCATGAATTGACACCGTTCTGTGGACAAACACAGTTCAAATTCGATCTCCAACCTCTCAACAATCTTTTTAAAAAAACTCTGCTCATATAAGGTTTATGTGGTGAACTTTGCATCAATACATCAACTCGATATTTGTCTATATTTGTAAACAGTGAAAGTAATTGCCCGCGAATTTGGCTGCACGTGGTGTTTTTACCATTGTGATATTTCCCGGTGATTCACCTCCCACCATTCTAGCCTTCACTGCCAGTGCCATTTACCGATCAAATCTGTACTAGGCAGCACAGCTGACCATCTGTCAAACGACAACTGTCATTCCCATTGTTATTGTTTTATGTGAATTATTTACATTTGATTGTTTGTGTTTTAACTCAGCTAGTTTAGCTTTCTTATGATTATTTAAGGAATGTTATAATGTATTTTATTGTGTTTAAACTTGATTTCTTTATTTTAACGAAGTTAACGTAAAAATTGTACTTTTGTGACACTTGGTTTATATAATTAGGTTTTTATGGATTTTCTTGTTTTCAAAATATTATTCAAACATATTCAAATAATTATATGAAGAATATTAACACTTTAATTCACTGTAAAATAACAAAGGGAGTTTTTGTTTATTTTAAAAAATTTAGCTGAAACAAAAACTTGTATTTCTGTTTGAAATATTTTGTTAACTATGACATGGGCCTTCAATAAGCTGTGTTTTGTATACGTTATAGATTTACTGCTCTCTCCCTCTGGGTTGGTATACATTGTTAACACTCAAAAGTAACAAGTTAATAATACTTGTAGATATTTGCTTATATTAGGAATTTAAATTAAAACTTATTGTTTTACACCGTTCATTTTTTGGCAGTAGGATTAATTTTGTTTTGTGCATTACAAGTGCACCTCTATGTCGTAATAGTTCATTATTTTGACACCTCCAAGTCTCCTGACTCAAGTGATTGTAAATTGCTACATGACCAGTGTAAATTTATTTTTATTGTGTGTATTATAGTCTCTGTAATCACAGTCAACTTGTCCCCGGTGAATATTTTTATTATTATTCCACACATCACGTCTCCCGACGCCATTGTCTTTTGTTTGTTGCATAAAAATATTTTATTGTATTTTTCTTTTATTCTTAATTTTAGGTTTTGCAATGTGTTTTACATATGATACCATTAGGCCATTACTCTATGTTCGTTGGCTGTATGACCTTACGCCTTCAGTGTACCTCAATACTATTTTGTATGCCTTCTCTCACTCTGTGGATTGATTTGTATTTTTATTTGGGATTTTAAAGTAACCTCAGTGTTTTACTCTTGAAGAGGGCTCCCAAAGAATTGAGAATTTACTCTGCTATCTACACCCGGTCCACGTTATTGGGACCAAACTCGGTTTACTAATGAAGACCGCTGTTGGTGAGCTAGCCCAGACTGACAAGCCGCTTACTCCCGTCCAACTAAAGCAACTTGCTGCCTATGCCAATGAAATCAGAGAAAAAAAAGGTCTGAGTTTGAAAACCACCTCAAAGGGCACTTTGTTTATCGAAAATGAACATCCTATCCCTGTATGATACTTTGTCACGTGATCAGACGACATAGAGTCTTTGTCTCTTTCATCTCGCATACCATTGAAGTATTCATTACCTCCCGAAGCTATGCCTAACACTCCTCTGCCTCTTAGTGATGCTTCAGCCGCCTCTCAACCCCTGTTTTCTATGTCGCCTGCCCCACTCGATTTGCAGAAATTTTCTGGTGATCCCCTCACGGTGGACCAGTTTCATTCATTTATTTGACACTAAATACACAGAAACGCTACCATTTCGAGGCTCATCCTTCGTGTATGGAAATTCAATACCTTTCTTAAGCGTGCTCAGTGACGAGCCGCTTTAATCTGGTGAAAAGCCTTAAATTCACATCGGCCAACTACCTGGTAGCATATAACCTGCTGACGCGAGAACGTTACCACACTCGAGAAGATGCAATCTCTCACCTCAACCAGCTATGGGATTTACCCAACATAACCGCCACTCTCTCAAAGGGATTGCGCCTATTTGGTGAATCTCTTTACGGACATTCCCTAGCTTTAAATGCCTTGGAATGGCAACGTCATCGGATGACAATGACTTTCTCTGCATCTGTTGCGCAAAGATGGATAAATGATTCTGCGCAAAAACTTGAAGGGTTTCGCACCTATTCGATGAAGGAAGCCTCTCCACGCTCGTTACCTGGGTAACAGATATTATCAAATTTCAGAATTTGGAATGTTCGCAAACGGAGGATGCTAACTTCACAGCACCTCTCATCAAAGCACGCGCACTCAAACCTCAAGCCTTCGCTCCTAAAAAGGTTGCACTTCGCCACTAGCGATGTCAGTATGGTACACTGCACATTCTAACCCCTCTCAACCTCCCTTTGCCGCTTCTCAAGGCAAGCCTACCAATGGCATTATGTTTTGCTTGTAAACTCAAGCGGACATAAAATTTACGCTTGTTGCAGCTTTCCGTGAAAAATTCCTCATGATCGTCAGCGCATGGTACTTAAAAAGGACCATAAGGCGTTGTATTTCCTTGTTTGGAAACCTATGACATAAAGGTGATGCCGCTCTCAGGCACCTGGCAAACTTGTAATAAAAGGCATCACACTTTATTACATTTTCCCACTTGCTCAGGGCAAACATGCTAATTATAGCACCCCTCCTCAATAGCAATAAGCCTCTTCAACTCGCCGTTCCAATTAAGGAGATAGCCACTCTTGATAGCAACAACCTCACAAACTCGGTGACAATGACTGCTCAGGGTCACACCAACTGCATATGTGGCACTCTACCGTATTTATTAGGGCACAGCCTTAATAAGACTCACCTCTTCTCATGTACAACTCATGTGTTCCGGCTCTGATTCGACTGCGGGTTCAATGTCGGATTTTGATCACAGAACGAGCAGTACAGCTTTTAGGCGCACGTCGGTTTAGATCGAAGTTCAACTCACTGGCTTGGTAACCACTTTACCAAAAATAAGGTCAAACTCTTCTCACATTGAGACACTCTCCGCCCTGGTCCATCGCTTCACAAAACACCCCATGCTGATCCTAGAATCACCTGACCACGGAATCTCCCTCGAGTTCCATCGCCCCGGAGGTCTTTCGTCTCACCAGGGCTACGTCATCGCCGACCCTACCTTCCACCTGCCTGGCAGTGTTGCTGCGTCCTTGGGGTGGTGGCCTTATTCCCAAAGGACTATTTCACTCATGAGGTCATGACTCGCGACCGGCTACCGCACCTTCTCGGGAACTCCTTTGGTTTATGTTGTAATGGGCTCCGCACCTTGTGACTGCCGCCTCTGCTTATCCCGCTTCACATCTCGTGACGCTTCATTCGGCATTGTTGTGACTCAGCGGACCTTCACTCCTCATTACAACGTTCTGGACACAGGAAGAATCCCTAACTTACTCGAAGTCTCAAGAAGAAGAAGTTGTGATCAACATTCGCAGCCACTCACAGCCGGATCTGAAGACGGAGATATGTTGTCCAAACTGCCATTCAAGTCTGACCACCCTCCTAATTGGTCACTCACGGTGAAACTAGCCCCACGAAGCGACTGTACTTCCCTGGAAAGGGAAATTCCAGCTCCCAACCTCAACTACGTGATCTCTATGTACATATACTATGAGACCAATGGCGAAGCCGCTGGCCACAGACTAAAGTCATGACTTTGAAGAAAATCTCCCTCACAACTTTCTCTACCACACCATGGTTATACTTAAGACCAAATGGTGACACTCAAAACTGCGAGTTGTCTACGATGCAGCTGCAAAAACGAGAGTGGCCCACTCCTCAATGACACTCTATTAGTAGGACCCAAATTGCAAACCAACTTCAGCGAGTTTTGATTGAATTCCGGCAACACACAACATTGTGTTTACGTGCGATATTCGTCAGATGTATCTGCAAATTTTAGTTCCAACCTTTCGGATCAGCTGTTTCAGCTAGTTTTTGGGCCTGGGAACAGCCCTCTCAGTCCCTGTCTCTATTTTCAAGCTGACCGAGTCACTTTCGGAGGTCAATTGCTCGCCTTTTTTGGCAATTCGGACCTTGCATCAACTGGCTTAAGGACGAAGGCCGCCCCCTTCCCTCGAGGCCGCCCAGGTTTTTGCCACGACTACCTATAATTGGACGTCATTTGTGTCGGAGCAGGACTCCTTGGGACGAAGCCTAAGAAGCTCTTCAGAGGATACATCAAAGCCTTTGAAACTTGGACATTTTGGAGCTCCGGAAAATGGACCTCCAACTCCCGCCGAACTGCTTAGCACTGCCCGAGATCATGGGAACCCCTTGTTTCTTGGAAAACCACAATGAACCTCACCTCACCATCTGGGTCTTCGCTGGTCACCGGTAGACGGCAAGCCTTCATTATGACTTTAATGTCCACCCATCTCTCCGCTACGAAACGGCACGGTCAGCACCATTGCCAGGACTCTACGACCCTTGTGCGTCACCTCGCACTTGCACCATGCTAGCAAAAATGCTACATGCAATTACTCTGGACTCAAGTGTTTTGCTGTGGGACGAACCCTGGACTCCTGATCACCAAGCGAAGTGGGCCACTTCGTGTCACTCTCTCCTCTCTCTCTTCGGTCTCCATACCCCGGGCTCCCGGCTCTCTGCCGCTCTCAGTATCGAAGTACTCGGGTTTCTGCGACGCCTCCGAAGTGGGTTGCCGGCCGTCTATTCTCCGCTGCCAGCTCGCCAACGTGAAATTCTAGATACGTCAAGTCTTCGCCAAGACACGTTGTAGAGCGCCACTTAAGCGTGTGACCCTTCCTCCGTCTTGCGTGTGTGATGCTCATCTCCTAGCCACAGCTGACTGCCCACTCTGTACTTATTTTTGACAGGAACATCTCTCCATCCAAAATGTTTTATCTGGTGCGACTTCAACGGTAGCTCTGAAGTGGCTGCAGACTCCTCGTAAAGGCTAAAACCTATGTGGCAAATCGTGTCGCTCAGACTCAAGAACTCATACCTCTTCCCTCAAGCTGGGCTTTATATTACCAGCAAGGAATACCCCAGCTGATTGTTTGCCTCGCGAGGAATCCTCGCCTCGGAAATGTGAACACCCCTCTCTTGGGGGGAATGGACAACCTATGGTCTCCATGCCACCTTCTCATTTGGCCTGACGCCACTCTTCACCCGATACTGACACGGATATCTCTGCTTCAGAAGAGATGAAGACCACTCCCTTGGTTGTCCTAACCACTCGATCACCAAGCTCGAATGGGATCTCCTGAATCGTCAGCCTATTCCTCATGGAATAAACTCGTTGCGCATCGTAGCACTCTTTGCTGCGCTTCATTGGCAATTGTCGTAAATCGGCCCACCACGGTCCTTCTCTCCCTCGAGCTCAAACAGAGTCGACTCAAGATTTTTTAAACTCGTCCAGGACTCTGCGTTTGTGGAGGACATCTCTTCTCTTCAACGTCAGCGGGACTGCACTCCCAAGGACTTCCAACGCCTAAAGCCTTTTCTCGACGTGATGGGCTTCTGCGCGTAGGCGGCCGACTTCAGCCGCACTCACTCTCTATGCGTCCGGGTCACCCTGTTGCTTTTGCCCAAAAAATCATTCATATTGTGGACCGGCTCGTGGATCATTGCCACACTAACTCACCTTCCACTTCTGGACTCACTCACGCAAGCTCTCCTCCTCTCAGTCTGTTTGGAATTTTACTGTGCCCGAAGTGTGATTTCGTTCACGTAATTTTTAAAAAAAATTTTTGGTTTGTTGACCTGTTTTTAAAAACCAAACCTCGCAACGTAACACCCCTGATGGGTGACACCCCCCTCCAGTGGGTGACCATGCTCGAGCCATTTTCGTCCTTTCTACGGACATGGACTAATGTGGACCCTTTATGAACAAAAGATGTTGTCACTTCCGCTCTATCAAGCACGTAAAGTGTATTTGTGTATTTTTGTTTGTATGGTGACCAAGGCCGTACACCTCGAAGTTGTTACGGACCCTCACTACAGACGGTTTAATAGCCGCCTACCCGTTTTTGTTTCTCGCCGCGGTCTGTGTACCAGATCTCTACAGCGACTGTGTTTACAAACTTCATCGGTGCCGTGCCCGCTTCGTCGCCTCATCGAACCACTCAAGTCAACTCTACTCTGCTCAAAGAAGTGATACTCGCTTCACCGCCCCTCGTGGAATCAGCTTCTTTTATACCCCCCGCTGCTCCCATCACGGTGGAATTATGGGAAATGTGCAGAGTGAGTCGGCAAAATACCATTTTAAAGTTGTGATGGGAGGACCACCATTCTTTAACCCTTCCCCGGTTTATAACTCTGTCAACTCAGTGGAGGCGATGCTTAACTTAGGCCTCTCACGCCTCTCTCAAGCGATCCCTCTGATCTGACCGCTGTTGACTCCCGGTCATTTTTTGATCGGCACCACCTGGCAGATGTCCCTGAAGCAACGTCAGTGAAGCGCCCTCAAACCGCCTGAAACACTGGCAACTGACACAATCTTTGCACCAGCGGATTTGGCAACGTTGGAGCTGGAAATATATCCACATGCTACAACAGCGCTCAAAAATGGACCAGCTCCAAGAATAACATCGAGAATCTGGTGACCTCGTGCTTGTGCACGCCCTTGCACCACTTCACTGTGGCCTCTTGCTAGTGTGACGGGTACTCACCCTGGCCAAGGACGGCATCGTCGTGTCGTGGACCTCAAGACGGCCACCGAAATCTCACGGCGTCAGTCGTCAAGATCTTCCCTCGGACCTGAATAAGTGATATGAGTGTCCGCGCCCCATGTACTATATTTTTCTCTTTGTGTTCAATGTTTTGTTGAAGCCTGCAATGCTTCAAGGGAGGCCGGAATGTTTAGTATCTTAAGTTTAGAATAAGTATATATATATATATCTATATTTTTTAATTGTCTCAATGTATGTTATATTCTCTGTATTGGTTGGTACACATTGCGAAATATGGCATGGAGGTTAGAAGGTTTCCCCCACTCTTTTATTTGTAAAACCGCGCAAAACCCCTCTTCCTTGCGCGAAAAGGACAGAGACAGTCAGGTGCTTCAAACTCTCGCCCGTAGCACGTGCTATTGTGGTGTGCGGGTGTGTAACAAATAGTGTGTGTGTGACAATCCTTTGTGTCTTCGGAATCACTCCTACCAGAACTTCTCTCTTTCTCATATCGTGCTCGCCCCGGGGTCATCAACAGCGGTGGGGGGGAATATTACCCAACGACAACAGCAGTGGGTTTATTTTTTCACCTTACATCAGCTCTCTAATGGTACCTGTTACTGATTTCTATTCTCGTTTTTATATATTTACAGTCTTATCTCTTCCCTGCTCACCGTCTTATCGGTTAATTATATTAAGTGGTCCTTCGGCCACCTATGTTTTTGTTTGTTAATCTATTATTAAATGGGATAAAGTCTCATTCTCTCCAGGATCCTAATCACAACATTTTTAACGTCTTCTTAGCATTTATTGGATGTAATTTTTACAAAAGTTTAAGTTTAAGGCTTATTGCGTAAGCTGTGGGGCACTGGCTCTGTTGTGTGATACTTATTACCGACCGCGGACGCACGAGGGTGAGGGACCGCTTTACGTTCGTAGGATTGTGTTGCGCCTACGGGCAATTTCAGCTGAGGGAAAAAAGGGAAATTTCGGGCTTTGTGATACTGGGGGGCCAGAGGAACTGTCCCGAAGCGAAGTGGACACACTGGTTTAGTGTCAGTCGTTGTTTTGATTGTGCACGTGTGTGACGGTTATTGTTTGTTCTGTCTGTTTACCGTGTGTGAAGTGGCGTTGCGGCGTTTGGTATTTAGCTATTTGTATTTGTTGTGAAATGGACGATCGTTCGGTGTATAGTTTACTTCGATTGAAAAAACTGTGCGTTTCTGGAGAGTTTTGTAA
This sequence comes from Stictocephala bisonia, assembly GCA_035578905.1. Classification (NCBI taxonomy): domain Eukaryota; kingdom Metazoa; phylum Arthropoda; class Insecta; order Hemiptera; family Membracidae; genus Stictocephala; species Stictocephala bisonia. The sequence continues at coordinate 80,941 of JAQJVL010001348.1, forward strand.
CTACCAATATGGACCCTTCTTAAACATAAATCGGGGGCCCTTGAAGAACAAAGAAGAGAAAAGCGACTGAGGATATGTAAAAAGGGATTGAGGAACATTTTTTGAAGTTGGTTAAAAAAAGAAGATTCCTAGTAACGAAGACGTTATCATTGAAAGTGCCATCAGAAGTTCAGGAAATCTGTTGTAAGAATGATAAAGAATGACAATCAAATCTCTTCATTTCAAGCGGAAAACGAACAGCCATCCTCAAGTAGGCTTTATGCCTATTCAGCTTGAAAACCTCATTATTACAGTCAAGAATGCAGAGATTATCTATGTATGGTATAAAGCAGAAATTAGTACTAAAGAACCATTGCTTCATTTGAGACTTGTGAGAGTGAGTGTTTAACAAGTGAGGATATTCCACCCGAAAGTAGGCCTACTTTAATTAGGCCTAAATTGTAGTCACAGACTACTAGGATTCTGATCAATATGACCTAATACAACTGCAAGGATGTCCACACTCAGATCAACTTGAAAGTTATGTCGTAAAAGGGCATAATTTAATTCTGAATGTTACCAAGTGATGGTAACAGACCCTTCCCGAAGTTGTCTCTATATTCCAAATTCTTAAGAATGGAGAAACCCGGCCTAGGGATTTGGTTGACATGGAATAAAAGTAATGAATAGTCTTTTCTGTTTTCCATGCCGTTTATTGGTCGTAGTTAGTAGCAATGACAGTTCCTGAAAAAATCGCTCGTACTAATGAGCAACGAAGGTTGGAAAAAAGAATAAACTTGGAGAAAGTTATCGACAGTAGCCTATCCATGAAGTGAAGTGAACACCATAAAAATTTCTATTTAGAGTGGAGAAAACTATTAGAGAGGCGACTAAAAAAAGGTTCAGACATTGGTTCTAATTAGACAAAGAATTAAAAGATAGAGAACTATTGGAATAAATGTTAGAACGTATTTTAGCAGTTATTTTGTTTTTGGTTTGCTGAACGAGGTTTGCCCTTTGGAGAGGATCATCATCAAAAAATCGGTGACCCGCAAAATGGAACTTTTTAGGAATCATTGAACTACTTTCCGTGTATGACACGTTCTGCAATGAAACACGTAACAAAAAGTCAGGGAGGATCAAAAGATGGAAAAAGAAATTCAAGCACATTATATATCATATCAAATCCAAAATGAGCTTTATAGAAACATGTGCAAAAAAGTTAGTTAATGTTATTTTGGCTGATAGGGGGAAGAAAAGTCAAATACTACTCAATTTAGTTTGATGAACCACTGATGTTTCTCACGAGAGAGCAGATTACATTTGTGGTAGATACATTTTGGAAAATGAAGACGGTTTCAAAATTTCAGAAAGATTTCTTAGCTATGTCAGTTTGTAGTGAAAAAACAGGCCAAGACATTGCATATGCGATATTAAAGTAACTAGCCAACCATGGGATTCCCTTAAACGATTGTCGAGTGTCAAGGTTGTGACAGTGGCTTGGCGCAAACAAGGCTGTCATTTACAAAGGAGTGCAGGCACTATACTTCAAAAAGAATCCATATGCCTTGTTTTCAAACTGTGCGATCACAGCCTTAATTTGTGTGGTGCCAATGTCTGCTTGAATGCTGCACAGAAGCAGTGTGACATTTTTGAATACTGCAGCGTTTGTACAATTTTTTTTCGACAATCTCCTACCAGGTGGAAAATTCTGAAGATGAAATTAATTGTTCTCTCCATTAACCTATCTGAAACAAGGTGGTCAGCTAGGGTTGACGCAGTGAAACCACTAGCCCAAAATCTTCCTGGAGTCAAACGAGCTGTTTCCAGATGCACAGAGCGATCGCTGACGCAAACTCTGAACTTAACGTAATTGAGAAATGCCTGCAAACTTTCAATTGTACTTTATTGTGTTCCGTTTGGTACAAAATATTATTTCCAATCGATCACTTTAACAAAATACTACAGAAAAGAGATGCAACCATGATGTAGAGATTTAAACATGAAAGCCTGTTACAAGAGTTGAAGGATTTAGAGAAAAAATTTGACCAAAATTTTGACGGAGACTAATACTTGTTACTCAAGCTATGTCTGCTATACACAAAACCACAGAAACGACACTGAATGAACGTAGACGTAAAAAAAGGAAAATTTCTCTGATGAAAATGTGAAGAAGAAGAACTGTTGATGGAGACGAGGATGAAACCAAGCAAGAAAGAGATTTTAGAATAATGTTTTGTATACAATTATTGACGCATTAAAGTGATAGCATGGACTTGACCATAGATTTAAAACAAAGAGAGCTAAAATGATGTTTTAAAATACTGTAGCAATACCTCTCATCTACAGAAGAAATGGACATAAAAAGTTTCAAAGACCACATAAAGGGGTGTCTAGTAAATAGGCCGCTTTATTCACTCCTGGAACTTGCTGAGGAACCACTTATAGCTCCTTTGCCAAATTGAGCTTGTTCTAGCCTCCGCCTCTTGTAATTATGTATATAGTAGTTTTAGTTTTGTGTTGACGCAATCTATCCGATGAGTTCGGTCAGCGATGAAGCCTACAAGTATTCAAGTAAGTATTCATCTGAGCGCGGTCATATTTCCGGTGCCTTCGCTACTCTTCGTTCACCATCGGAAGCTGTGATTACACTGTCGGGAACTGTATTAAGAAATGGAATGTATATATCGGCCAAATCTTAATAGAGTTTGGTTTGGAGAGTCTGGTGGCCATACTCAAACCTTCTCCTAGAACATATGAGAAGGTATGTGTATGGCCATACAAATAAAATATATAATAAAATTTACTTTAAACAAACAGCAAGTCGTTCTTCAGGAGAAAATGGTCTTCTATAGTTTGTACTTTGCTTCTCTATCACCGGTCTCATTATATCCATAAGATCATAAAACTTTTCTGGGAACATTAAAAACATTTTGGAAAAATGTTCGTTTGTCCTTTAACCCTTTGAGTGCCACGCCCAAAATTCTCTGATCAAAAAGTTGTACAGCCAGTCTCTAAACTCATAGTCATGCTCAAAAATGCCGGGGTGAAAACAGCGATTTTGTAACAATGTTTTACAAAAATCATAGCTTTGTTTCTATGTAACATATTATAACAAATCTGGTATCAAATTGCTTCTTATAATCATAGCAACCAAGGAAAAATAGTAACAAGTTAAACATTTAAATAAAAAAAATATTACAACAAAAATAATATATAAAAATAAAAAAAATTAAATTTTTTTTGTATTTGATTACAAATAAGTAACTGAAAAAAGAATAATTTTACCGTTGGAAATCATTTTATTTTGAACCTTATTTTATTCCTAACATGTATACCAAATTTCATGTTTTTATATTATAAAATAAACGAATTAGCACTGTTTATATATAACCTAACCTAGACCTAGGTTCACCAAATGATGTACTGGGCAACTGTATAACCTCATTACACCTACTTAGGGCTACATAATTTTCAGGAATATAATGGGATCATTGTCACTATCATCACTAAATAAGTCATCAATCTCATAATCAGATGCTAAAGAATCATCAGACAACTCTCGATCAAGCTCACGATCCAGTTCACTTGTCCTCATAATTTCTTCACCCATTGCCACAAATACACAATCACCATTCTCAAAAAACTATAATTATAATAACGCAGATTGTAAAGAAATAATAAATATATACAGATTATAATACAAACAAAGCAAATAATAACAAAACAACACACAACAACAAAACAATGACTGAATCGGGTACGCACTGGGGCAGACTGACAGTGACAGTAAACAAACAACGAACGTCTGACCAGCTGTCGTCCGCTTGGGTTGTTATTAGTTCTGGAATGATGTTTTTTTCTCCAAAGACTTTCGAATGAGTAGTAATCGACTAATAAATGTTCGGTCATCCTGATAAATGATTACGAACATCGATATTTACGTAAAACTCGAGTATAAGATCGAAAATAATTGGTGGCGATATATCGCCACCTGGCACTTTTCACTCAATCAACTGGTGGCGATATTTCGTCACCGTGGCACTTTGTTACTAATTATTTGGTGGCGATATTTCGTCACCGTGGCACTAAAAGGGTTAATAAATCCGGAAAAGATGGCGACACTCCCGTATTTGTCCCTCTTTTCGTTTATTTGATGAACACACGTCTATCTCTCCCTCTTTTCCTCCCCTTCCGATTCCATTAGAGAAAATAAAATAAATCCTCATCTTCAGAACTGCTCATCTTAATAACAACAATAAAACAACTGCTCATATCAGTGTCAGAATACAGGATGGCCGTTAAGGAGAGGAAACGGCGTTTTCGGTGTGCAACCTCCAGAGGAATTTTTACGTGGCGCACTCCCGGTATGCGATGAGCTTTATTTATTAAAAAGGAGTCTGAGCAGAAGCATTGGCATTGTTATCAATGATACTATAAATTTAAGCAGCAATATTGAAAACAAATGTGATTGACTTGGGAGGGTTATAAAAGATTAACACGTCAAACAAACAAGTTTAATATATTGTTGTATACATTAAATACTTATAAAATAGTAAACAAACAACAGTGACTGATATGTATAAAACATGTCTAATATACTCATACCAAAGTGGTATAATGTTTCATTTCTTGTAAGCAGGCAAATATGTTAAAACATCAAGAATATGGGCCTTACAGGTAAATTTCCTACACATAACTACTAACCATCACATTGGACCCAATGATATACCTAAACTAAGAAACACCCCTGCACGCTTCATGTGCCAACCCCATCATCGTTTTAACCGCCAACTTACCTTTAGACTTTTTTTGGAAAACTGGGGATGGGGCCCCAAAAAGGGCTAAACAGCCTCATTTTAAATCCGGCCTTCGGCTATGGTATCACCATGATTTTTTGGTTTTGGGATGAATGGAGCCCATGTAATTAGTTTTTTCCACATCTGGTGGTATATTTGGTATCAAGAGAAGAGTACCTTTAATTTTATATACCATTTTTAATATTTTTTCGTTTAACGAGGGAAGAGCCCATACATTTTGTCTCTTAAAAAATAGAATAGTATATTCAGATTTACTAGATAAATAACTGTACATTTTTGTTTTTTAAAGATTGTTTTTTGGGCAGAGATCCAATAACAGTTGCCGTTTTTCGAATATGATGGTATGTTTGGATTCAGGAGAAAATTCCTTCCGTTACCCTAATTGAGTGGAGTCAATATTAAAAGACTTAACATTATCAAAAACATATAAAAAAATTGACAATTTTATTTTATCAAGAACTTCCCAAAGGTAGTTAAAGAAAACTATTTTTTTTAAAGTTCCCCTAAAAATACAGGGACCATTGGGGGCAAAAAAAGGCTGCAATCTTCTTGGGAGTAAAAAAAGGCAACTTTCGCTTAGATATTTCAAACCGAGAGGTTAAATCAGTGACGTAGCTAGACCTTTGGGGGTCCTGGTGCAAGATAAGCAAATGATGCCCCAAAAACATGACAAAGTACCTTCTCCCTCTCCCAGAGCTAAATATATTAAATTTTACATGTATATTTAGATTTGATAATGATTAAAAGTTTAATTTGGGATGAAAATAATTTGTTTTTTTTAGGGAAAAATTTGCCCTTCAGAAAAAAAATAAATTCCCTTTAAAAGGGGCTAAATTTTGTTCAATGGAGCCAAACAAAGGAAATAGACACAAAAATTCAACAATGTACATTTTACATGAATGTTACAATTCGAAGCAAGGAAAAAGATATCAATAACTTTACAATTTTACGAAAATGACTTACTGTCGGCACAGAAATTAAATATACCCGAGTTTAAAGGTTGTTTACTAAGAAAATAAGGGCCTTGTATGTCCAATCAAACCCATAAATTAGGGAATAATTGTACATATACATATGAAATTTTTAAAACAAATTGCATTTGTAATACAAAACAGTAAACGGAGACGGTAAAACCGGAATCACCCCAAAAGGTTCTGAAATACAATTTCATATTTTTGTAAGGCCATAGAGCATCTTTGCCTTGTGTTGGTACACCGGAAAGTGTGTGACTCATCTTCCTGCTCCCTCCCACAGCTTTGTTTTTCTAGCCACCAATATGCGATTGTGACAGGTCATTCGCCTCTTGACGTTTTGCAGGTTTGAAACCTCTTGCTGTGGACCTCTAAAGACAGGTTTAAAAATGGTATAGCTAAAAAAAATTGTCAAATTAAAAAGTAACTTATTTACAGTACTTACAATTAAGTACTTTTTAAAATGAAACAAGAAAATTAACGTGAAAATTTAAGGCCATCCATTATATTGTGAGTGCGGGTATACTGATCAAATTTTTAGTAACTGTATGATTAATCACCTTTACGCAATGGGTGTACATTCATTCAAAAGCTAACAAGTTCCCAACACGAGGGGGAAGTTCAGCAAAGACCTTCTTTATAAAATAATAAAAGGTCTAGGGTTCAGCGTATGACGGGGCAAACCGGGCCCCCGGTGGGACTATGCGCTTTTTCCCGCACAGGATGTCTTTTGAATTTCTTTTTTATATAAAATCGCAAGATTTTTTTTATGTACCAAAATTTTTTATTTATCGTTTTAAATCTGTTTTTATTTTAAATCAGCTTTTTTTAAAAAGTTGCAAGGGTTTACAAAAATTAAAACGACAATTTTTTAAGGGAAAGAATTCTATAATTTGAACAATACAAACAAAAACCCCTTTTACAATATTAAAGTTTCACTGATTTTATTTTAGTAATATTTTTGTTTTAGAAATTTGACTTTACCCCAAAAAAGCACTAAAATTTTCGGTTTTTTTTATTTCTACTCGCAAAAAAAAAATTCTTAAAGCTTTAAAAAATACGCTTTTTTTATGTATTACCAAATTAAAGAAGCTAAATTTTGGGTACTACACAACAATATGGATATTTTTATTTTGTAGCGAGGTTCAAACCGAGTAAATTGCTTTTGAATCCGACAGTATTTTACGCTGAAAAATTTTGGGGTTAAATCAAGCTCGTGTCATACGGGAAATTAAATTTTGTTTTTACAGAGGCGACATGGAGAAATAAGGTAGGTTTTTGTTTTCTACTATTCTATATTCCACCATTACTAAATACAGTTATTACTGTCCAGACATAATTCCATATAATTTGTTTCATCATAAAGCATATATGTGTGTGTTTGTTTTCACCAAATTAATGATTAAAACTTGATAGGTTTTAGCAATTAAATCCTCTTTTTACTCCCCCAAACTTACCTTATTTGAAACCAGATAAAAACTTTAAAACTTAAAATTTTAATACAAAATCAATTTTTTTTGACTGTTTTTTTTTTTTCTAGTTTTACTCCTAACTATCTATCTTTTTCAAACCAAAATGTCCTTTGGGCCCCCCCGCTGAACGAAGCTTTTAAAGGTGAAGGGAAAAAAACTTACCTCTTACCTCAAATCAACACTGTCTCAAAAAAAATTTAGCACCATTCAATTTATCCATTGAAAACGAGTTGTCTCAGTAAATTTTAATTATTTGGACTTTTTTTTTTTCGCTCTCCGAAAGAAAGAAAAGAAAAGCCCTTGTATAATGTATAAAAAAAAGTACTAGTACTTTTTTAATAGTTAATAAACTTTTGCGTAGGTGCGTAATTTTTAAATTCTGTAGGTTTTGGGACCGACACTGGTTTTGCCCACCTTTACACACACTACATGATTTCCCCCCCCCCAAAACGTAAAATGGTATTGACCCACCCCCAACCCAATTGCACATGGACTCTCCCCTAAAAGGAGGGTACTAAAATTTTGTATGGGCCCCCTACTTTGCAAACCCCCTTAAACCCCCTGAAATTTAAATTAGAATTAAAAAGTTAAATGGCATTTACAGTTGTTTTCAAACCCCTGGTTTTTAAAATTTTTTTCTCTCGTTTTAAAATTAATAAAGAAAAATATGCTTTTTTCAACAGAAAACATTCTTTTTAATTTACTTTAAAAAAGTGCTTATATTCAAAATTGTCTAAATTTAATTGGTTTTTGGTAAGCACACATAAAAAAATGGTTAAAATAGTTTGGGCCCAAGCCAATTTACGGGCCCCATGATGAGAGGGCTTATGTTTTTGATTTCAACAGAATTCGGTAATTTTTACAAAAGCCCAAAATTTAAATGCCAAAATTTTTTTAAAAAAAGGGCTTTCCCCCTTGGGGGTGTCTTACATTCTGTATTAAATATTTCTTCATAAAAAAAGAGTTTTTTTTGGGGAAAAGGACAAAAACCCCCTTTTTGTTAAAAAAAATGCTTCTCCCCTACAACCAAAGGGACATTTTTTATTTCTGTTTTCATTATTGGGGAAACCTCGTCAGGCAGAATTTTTTGCAGATCACCTCAATTTTTTTCCTTAGAAAAAATACTTTGTGTTGCAGTCGGGGGCCAAACTATTGCGTCGGGATTAAATTTCATCCTCCCCCGCTAACTATACCCCCGACAGCCCCTGTATTGTTTGCTAGGATAGTGCCAGCTGTTGTTTGAAAGTCTAACAATAGGGCTTTTTTAAGAGCCCCGATTTGCCTGAGAAAAGTTTAAAAAGGTTCCACTAGTCTGAAACCAGCTATCAGGGCCAAAGGGTGGGGAACATGGTCCTCTTACTACAAACATAACGCCTACTCACTGGTTGTCATCAACAAGGACATTATTAGAAATGTCTGTGTTGTCCACGTTGGGGAGCAGGGGTCCTGATATATCACCGGAAATTAGTTTTTACGGGTTCAGTTTTGCCATAAAGCATAAGGCCCCTTATTTGCTGGGGTATTGACTAAAATGGCCCTTTTTCTAAACATCAGAACAAAAGGGTCTTTTACACCAGTTCATTGACTTAAAAATAGAAAAAAAACCAGTTGGCATCAAAAATCCAAAATTTTTTTACCCTTTCTTCTTCGTAAAAACAAGGGGAACAGGACAAACAATAAACAGATTTTCAGTCTCTAGTATTATTAAAATTACAATACAGTTTAACGTATTCTTTAAAAATATCAAAATAGTTACAATTTTCATTTATCTTTAATATCTCAAACACAGGAAATAATACAAAATTTTCAAAATCTTTCTTGAGTAAAATTTAATTGAAAATAAAATAGATTTTCAACAAAATAAAAATGTTAACTTCTTCTTTCAAAATATTTTAAATTTAAAAATTAAAAATAAAATTAACAAATTTTTCTAAAAAATTTTTGAAAAAAAAAAAATTTAAACCATTCAATTGTCAATTTTTTCATGTATGTTTCTTAAAATTAATGAATTACTCTGCCACAGGAATCTAAAAAATAACAAAAACAGTAGTTATTTTGATTTTTAAAATATTTTTTTTTTACTAAAACCTGACTTCTAACAAAATTTACTGAAATGTTGCTAGAAAAGCGGCACTTTAAAGAACAAGAAAAACTAAGAACATTTACTGGTTTTGGTGTGAACACAAAAGGCGGGGGGAAAAAGTTTAAAACAGAATCTACGCAAAAACAAAAGTCGAACTTACCCTGCTTCCAGAGAACAGTTGAATTAAACTGAAGACGCCGCCGACACATCAACGTTTCACACAATCAATCAACTCTCTCTGCGTGGCACAACAACTTCTCAAAGCTTCCCTAGGAAAAATCGCCGAACTCCGGAACGTAGCGGAAAAAAGGGTTTCAAAAAAAGGGGCAAATTTTAATCAGCAAAAACGGTGGTGAAAGACCGAAAAAAGTTTTCCTCAATTTTTTTAATAGACTCTCCCACTACAAGCAAAAAGCCTCAAAACAAAAGGGAAGAAACCAATCAGGGGGGAAGAAAAACATAATCCCCAAACCAAAAACCAGAAAAACATGTCGATAAACTCGAATAAAATTTTGTAGTAGAAAATAGGGTTTTTTTAAATTTTTTGGGGGGGAAATCACCTTTTTATTGAGGTTAAGTTCTAAATTTTTTGAAAAACTGAAAATTTTTTGAGAAATTTTATAAGGAATTAAAATTTTCTATTGCAAGAACTTTTTTCAAATATTTTAATTTTTCCAAAATCAATGTAACTAAACGTTGTTACAACAGGACCTCAACTCTACGCAGGTATTTAGTACTTTAACCACAAATTGATTACATTATAATTTAGCATGACATTTGTTAACCCGTCATATATTTTTTTGAATAACCAGAGGTCATTAAGTCTCAATGAGGTTTTCCACTTGGAAATTATTAGAATTTTAAAGAGACGCAGATAAATCAAACCAAGGGGAAATCCACCGGATAAAACCAACCACAGAAAAAGGGAACCAATTTCCTTTTTTAAATGGGTTGGGTTTGTTAGAGCAAAAAGGGCCTTACCGTGTCGCTAGAGATAACACTTGAAAGTAGAATACAAAATTTGTTAAATAACCAAAATAAAATATTAATTTCCACAGTATTTAATGAGAAACTGCCAACAATTATTTTTTTCCTTTTGTTATAGTCTTATTTCCCCCGTTACTTTTGTTGCTTTTCCTTTCCGGTCTCCCTAAGAGCCTGCTCCTTTTTTGTCTATCCCCCGGGGTTTTTTCTTCTCCCTACCTTCCCACTTGGTCCTCCCCCCTTTCACAGTCTTTTCCTCTTGTTAGGGTTCCGGAAAACAATTTTTCCCGTTGGAATTGGAATACTAATTCACTATTGTTTCCGTAATATATGTATTTATAAAATAATGATAATATATTTTGATTGAAATACATATACCTGATTGCTGGGCAAACTTAAGTTAATTGGGAAAATTTTTGGTTTTTAAAACGAAATTCAAAACTTCTGTTTTTTTTTTTAAACTTTATTAAAAAATTTATTGAAATTACGGTTTTTTTTTAAAATCTAAAAATAAGTTTAAATAATATCATTCATAGAAGAGAGCCAAAAAGCACAGGCTCACACGATAAAACTCTTTAAGGGACTAAACAGAGGTTATTAAAAGTAAATTTTATATTAGAGGACATAGACAAACCAACAAAACGTTATAATATAAATCAACTTCAAAATATACACCATTAATTATTTCACAAGTTTCCTTTGTCAAATGGTTAATTTTTTGCTGGACGACATAAGAGGGATTAAAAGTATAATTTTTAACTAACTTAAGCATACAGAATTAATCACTTAAAATTAACAAAAATTTAAAACGTATTTTTAAAATAAAAAAATGTATAAATCTAAAACCCAGTGTAAACAAAGAAATTAGGAGACCCCATGTATTTTGTGGCAAACTTCTTGCCATCGGGTGTAGGAATGGAGAAAGCAATATCTTCTTTCGATAGAATATATCCATACATGAAATTGCGCCTGAAAATAAATAAAACAAGTTACAACAGATATTTAATAAAACGAGTTTTAACCCTTTGGTCCTAGTATGTACAAATTTTAACCCTTTTTTTTAACACTTATCCCCGAAACACCGTTCCAGGACCGATCAGTCCTATTTTTGTTACTGTTTTAAACAGAATCAATGGCGGCGATGAGGTTTGAAATAGCCAACCCTCCCTTTTCCCCTTCCATATTGTAAAGTTTTTTTTTATTTTGGCTCGAGCGTTGACCTTGAGGGAACGTTTTTGCAAGCATTGCGGTCTGTTGGGCCCGGTGTTTTTGGGATTTTGGTAGCGGCCTGTGGTTTGGGTGTTGGGTTAATTAAGTAGTTTTATGTGGACCCCGGTGTTTTTTTTGTGTTTTTAAATATTTTTTTTTAATTTTAAAGGCATTTTGATATAAAATCTGTAGAAAGGGCTCGTAGGCGAATTTGCCAAGCCCATTTCAGGACACTGTTTCGTGGATTTTTTTAATGGATGATGGATTAATTGACAACCCTATGAAATTGATATTGAGACTCGATGTAAACCGGATTTTGGGGTTGCCCAAGATGAAAAAAATGCCACAAACCTGATAATACTTCTGATGACGAAGCCCCAACAGCTTTTGCAGGAAGTAAGGAAAAACGGTGTCTTAGATAATTTGGAAATGAATTTTCTTTAAAAGGGAAAGACAAAACAAGAAGGGGGGCCACCTAACGCTTGGGAAAGCACACCAAAAACAAACCAGTCAGAACCCCCCTAATGTTATTCAAAACGGTTCCGGCAAAATAGGCAACGGGGGGTGTTAGGGAAAAACCCGGCAAAGACTAAAGTTTGGAAATTTTTTGTTTGACAAGGAAGATGCGCACCATACTAAGCACTAATGTAAAGACAGAAGTACGATGCGGTTAGGCGAGGGACAAACAAAAGCAAAATTACAACACTTGCATTGATGAGTTTAAATCTCTTTTAGGTCTTTTGTTCTCTCATCTGTTTTACAAATTTTAAAGACGAAAAAATTTAAACATTGTTTAGCAAAGACTCTTGCAGCCGACTAATATTTTCCGGCAGCAATGTATGAAAAAAAGATCGAGATCCCACTGCTTGCCTGAGGGGTTTATGATTATAACATAATTTTCAAAGAAAGGAACGTAAGCGCACCCTTTTCAAAATTTTTTACAAATTTATTTCAAACGCCAAGAAGGTACTGTGTCTCATCAGGATGACAGTAGATGAGAGATGATTCCTTTCAAGGAAGGGGTAATTCAAAAGTGTACAGCCTTAAAAAAAACCCAAAAAAGGGGATTAAAGTGTTATGTTTGGCTGCAAACTTTATATCGCTAAAAAGGTTACATATAAATGGAAAAGGAAAATGAAGCCTTTCATTATCTGAAAAAGAAGACACTGACAACAACCAAGCCACGTTTGGTTTGCAAAACCAAAGAGGGGTCGAAAACGAATGTCACACAGACAAATGGTTCAGTTCCTAGGGTAGCAGATGGCTTTTCGAAGCGAAACTTTCATAGTTGGGAACATTACTAAAGATAAAAGGAAAAGATACCCAAAAAGGTTTCAAGCTAATCCCCCGAGACCTTTTCATCCAGCCATATGGGGTTTTTGAGGGAAAAAACGTGCTCATTTTTAAATTTACTGATTATAAAAACCCGGTACCACCCATTTGACAATTTAATCATAAAGCAAAAGGTCACAGCTTCTTGTTCCGCACCTTCGAAAGAATGGGAGACACGGAACCCCCAAGAGTTTGAAGTCAAATAGAGAATGTCTTGGCAGGAGAAAATTCGTCAGCAGGGCAACGAAGGGGGCCGGCAACACCAAACAAAAAGAATAGTCAAGTTTAGGGACAAGACCACTTCGGGCGATATAACCCCAAGGACAAATGGAAAGAGAAAAAAAGGTGATTCATGCCCCACATTGTCTGCCTACGAAAAACTGCCTACATGTGAAAAAATGTAAAGGCCTGTGTGCATGGAAGCAGTAGAAGACCTGTACAAGGGGGCAAAAGGATAAAAGAAACCTAAAGGGAGCATATTTTAGTAAATTTATGTACATAAATATCCTTTATTATTTTGAAATATTTTTTTTTTTTGTCTTTGAAGTTTTTAGTTTTTTTTAATTTTTTTCAAAAAAAAAACTATTTTATTTTTTTTATTTTAAAAATTGTTTTTGTTATGTTTTAAAATTTTTTAAAAGCCTAGTGATTTTTTAAATTTTTTTTTATAATACTTTTTTATTAGAAATATTTATATTTAAAAATTATGTGAAAGACTTTAAGTATTTTCATTTTTTTGGGGGCCCTTTTTAGTTTTTTTTAATATTTATTTTAGATTTTTAAAAATTTATATGTTTTGAGTAAAAATTTTATTAGCAGGTAAAAATTTTTACACATTTAGGGTAAATATAATTTTTCAGGGTTATAATGTTCCTATTTTATTTTTTTTAAAGACACAAACGTTTTTAAAAATTTTTGTTTCTATTTTTTTAAGTTTTTTACTTTTTTTAAAATAAGATTAAACTGCGATTATTCCATTATTTAGAAGAAAAAAACATTTTTCCTCAATAATTTGGGATGTTTATTCGGGAAACTTGGGAAAAAGTTTTTTTATTTTTAAAAAGTAATGTAAGGATCGTGATAAATTAATGAAAAACAGGTTAATTTTGATTTCCAAATAGTTTTTAATAATGTATTTTCAGCAAAAAAAGAAGAAAGTAAAGACAAAAAGGAAATTAACCAATAATTTCACAGCAGCCCCCGCCATTTTGACGATTCCAGCCGTGGGGTCAGTGCAAGGCCCAAAATTGAGTTGTTTAAAACCATTTTCCATTCTTTTGTGAAACCCGGCGAGGGAAGGTGGCGTGGTCACCAAAATCGATCACCATAAATCGGCATTTTGTTTTTGTATTTAATTTATTTGTAATTTTTTTTGGGTTATATTGAAAATTTGTGGGTGACGTTTACTTGTATTACATTGCGTTTTTAACAATGTGACGTTCACTTGTACTGTTTTTGTAACATCACACATATTATGCTAATAAAAATACTATATATAATAATATATTATATTATTAACATGTTATAGTTATTGTTCTAATTGGGAAAATTAAGAATAAACAAATCACAAACAAAATTAAAGATTTGTTTCTCATACTAAAATATTTTTTAGTCTACTCATTGACAAACAATGGATAATGAAAGGTAATGAAATATTTCGGTGCGACTGGCCCCTTCTTCAGTATTTAGAATTATACCATTACATAAAACATTTTTATAGTGAACCAGTCAGAATGCATGGAAACCAAATAACAAAACATGTATACACACAGCCTTAATAAAAAAACAAAGTGAAATATGGCCAGAAGAAAATACCAAATTTATAAAACGATAATTCAAGGAAAACATAACAAAGGCCGAAGAACATTAAAAAATAAAAGTACTCAGAATTGTATACAGATTAATATGACCTAACAAAGCGGGAAAACAATTAAACAAGAACAATTTATGCGAAAAACAGGTTTCCCAAGGAGCAGCAAAAAGGGGCGTGGAGGCAACGCAGCAGACTATCACCCCGCCCTACATCCTATTATTTTTTTTCATTCGTTCCCTAAACGCCGTTTTAGAATATAGCGAATATGAGGCATGAATGATGTATGATTAGTCTTTTTTACTTTTAGTTCGACTTAGCTCAGAAAGGACATTTATTAAAACCCAATAGCCGGGCAACTATGGGGCCACGCTTCGGGTCCGAACCACAGTGTTCTGATTTTTAGCTAACTACAAGTTTGACACTTAGTTCTCTTCCCCACACAACACCCAACCTTACTACCCCTTCAAAAAGCACTCCAGACTTTTTAGTAGTGATATTTATGACAACCATTTTGGCGGCGCCCGTCGGGAAAAAGAACCGCAGGGAAACCATGCCTACAACCCCCCCCCAAAAACTTTTTCCCCCAAGTTCGATTTCAGCCTGCACCCCCCATGGACTATTGCTAATTCACTTCTGGTCCCCTACCGCTGGCTGTAATACAAACACATCAGCTTCTATGGCCGACACCTCATCATCCTGCATTCTAATATACAACTTTCTCTCTGTGTTCAAAAGGATTAGTTACACTCGTACACCACAAAAAGAAACAATACAGTCTACAAGACCGCCCGACGGGCTGGCAGGTTCTCAACTCCCACCATGTGCAACAGTCCTGTGGGCCCAAACCCCATCTGATTCTTCTCAAGAAAATATAAGTGAGGGAATGTTATCTCTGCTGTACTTATTGTAGGTTAGGTTAAAAGTCAGAAGAGCAGGAATTAGTATATTAGGAGAGATAGGGTATCAGCAAAAGCAAAGAAGTTAACTAACGCTTTGCAGTGTTTAAAAAATACAGACACATAATAAGACACACATTTTCAGCGCCACACGCACATTTCCTTGCTGATGAACTCAAAGGATGGGCCTACTCACCTGAGCAAATGGCGCGAACATTTGTACTTGTTTTTGTGTCGTATTTTTTAAACAGCAAGGGGTTTTGTTAACTTCTTTAAAAGCAAGAGTTAGTTTTCCTCTTTGGGGGGTTTGCGAAGCCCTGCCTTTTCCCAATTCTAATTCCTAGGGGTCCCTTTTAAAAACCTAAAAAAATAAATAACTTGAAATGAAAAAAAACGGCTTTATTTTTGGCGAGGTTGGCGGACACCCTTTTTCCCCCTAACCTTAAACCAAAACAAAACTAATCAAAAAAAAAAAACATTCCAAAACAATAAACATAAAACCAACCCCCAACCCCCAACAAAAAATAAAAAAAAAAACTTACAAACAAACAAAAAATAAAATTTACAAAGTATCCCAAAAACAGACCAAAAAACCCCCACAAACCCAACCACCAAACCGCCACCCAAACGCACCCCCCCCCCGCACAGTCCGTAAAACTAGGTTCTTTAGCTCCGCCCCGGAAACGGGGCCCTTTCCTTAAAATTTTTATATTGCAGGAGCATATTTATAATCGGCAACCGGATACGTGAAAGACTAGTACGGGGAGGGCGATGAAAAGGGGCTGTAGAAAAGAGCCCTTAAAGAGTAATTTTGGCCATTTGAAGTTTGTCCCCAGAGCTTAACGTCATACTTGATAACGGTGCCCGTAGTTTTAAAGTGCGGCAGAATAAATTTTAACCCAAAACACTTTTACTTGAAAAAAAAGAAGCATAAAGCTTTAAACTGTGGATACCACACCCAAAAATGCCACATGTCACAGTAACTTATCATTTCCCAACTTAATGTTTGTTTTATAGAAGCCACGACTTTAATTTGCACATATTATGTCAGGGTGTCCAAAAAAAATTTTTTGAGTTTATCATCGTTTAAATTTGAGTCCAAAGTTTTGCCCCAAAAAGTGATTGCAAAAGATCTCGGTTCTGTTTGTTTTCGTAAGTCGGATTTTGTTAGAGAAATGTTGGATATCGTAAAATCGTCAGGTTTTTGTATAGTTTAAAGTGTTTTAAAACAAAGTATATCATTAATTAGATAAAAAAGAGGTCCCGACAAACCCGGGGACCCCCGCCCACGGCCCCCAGTCTGCCTCCCATCTTTAGTCCCCACACGCCCACGGCCAGAAGAAAGGCTGAACCCCAAAAAACCCAATTTCAATAAAAAAACCTTTTTTCAACTTAATTAAAAAAGGGTTTAAAAAAAAACCAAAACCCGAAAAATCGTGTTAAAAGAAGCTGTTTCCGCCCCTGGGGTGAAGGATTCCCAAAAAAACGGGAAAAACAAAAAGCGAAAAAACCGACTATAAAAGGTCAAAATTACACCCCAAGAATAAAATTTTGTGAACATTTCTTTCCAAAACATTTAGACAGACAAAGTATATTATGGGCCGAAAACTGGGGAAAATTATTTTTCTGAAAGAGATAACGTCCCCTTTAACCCAAAAACCCAACCTGAAAAACCAAATTTAAACCCCCCAAAGTCAACAAAGGGCTGTTTCAAAACTTTACTTCAAATTGTTTTTTCTGGTAAAATGCATAATTCCCTTAGTTCCCTGGCTATCGGCTAAAACCCCTTGCGGATCACGGCGGGCGCCTCATGCAGGGCTGGGGTGAGTGGCACAAAGAGAGCCAATCGTAAGCGACTGCTTTTACTTTTACCTCCATTTAGTTACAATAGACTCTACTAGGTTGCGTAAGCGTCTCTATTAATCAACTGGGTATTTTAAAAAACAATTTTCGTTTATAAAAGCTTTCATTAATATCCAATAGATCGCAGTAGTATGTTGAAGATAAAGAAGCAGTTTATATTTTGTTCAGTAATATAATACTGTATTTAGTTTAGATATAATGCGTTTCTGTCCACGTCAGTACAACAATATAGCTAGTAAGTGTCATTGAGGTTAAGGAAACAGACAGAGAATTGAGAGGAGGCTGTTGTTGTTGCTAAGCCTAGTCTATTCAATCCCTGATACATTATCTCTTCGCGAGCATGATGTTTAAATTATGACTCCGACATCGTCCCTGCCACTCTATAACCTGACTCGCCACTTGCTGCCACTGCTATATCGCTGGTGCCCCAGCAGGCCACAGTTAAATCTAAGCAATTACCTGCACTTGCATTGCGGTGTGCTGTTACTATTCTGCCGGTGCGCAAATTAATTCATACCTACTGGGTGCGCACATCTAAATAAATAGATCCGCAATTGATTAATAAATGGCCCTTTCAAGGTACATTTGACAACAATGACCACACTTACTCATCTACACTATCACGCACATTCCCTACTCATATCCGCCAACACGTTGTGTACCGGGTCGTTTGACCGGTACATTTTTGGTTCTTGTCGTCGTGGTTTGCCAGGCTGCCTGAAACCGCTCGTGTGCTGCGGGTTGTTTACATTGGTGGCCGTTGTTGGCTCAGAGTCTGTCGTTCCTGTTTCCAGCTTCGGTCAGGTTGGCCTGTCATTTCTCTTGTTTCTCAGCCGATCGTAACATGTCTAGCTAGAGACTCTTAAAACTCCAGGGTCCTTGAGTGGGACGTTTTCCCTCAGCCTGCCGTCTGGACGAAGTTCGACCATAGACACTGCTAGCCTGGCCTGAGGACCATGTATAGAGGCCGTCTGTGACTCTGCTGCCCCACCTACATCTTTGGGTAGAAGTCTTCTGTCCTCAGGTCAGTGCGTTCCATGTTTTTCCCGGCGGCTGAGCTGGGGGTTATAATGTTGTGTGATAAAAAAAAAATTAAGATGTTCTCCACTAGGCCACGCCCTTCATAAAAATGAACTGAACGTTTTCGTTGAACTTGAACGCAGCCAAGTGATTTTTATTTTGGCCATATATTTTTTTTAATAGTGTATACTTGTTAATATTTATTGTTATTTATCTTAGACTAGTTTATTTTTGTTGTTATATTTTTCTAAATGTTATCTCTGTTAGGCACTCTTGTTAAATTTGTTTGTGAACCATTAGTATCCGTGATAGCTCAATATTATGTATATCTTCAGATTTTCTTTTTATACTGTTAACCCTTTCCACTCAAGTGGCGGGGCAGCCCCGCCACGCAACTTACCGCACTAACTCCAATGTCGGGCCGGGCCCGACGTCTCTATAAAAACGTTCTATGATTGTATTTAGACTGACGTAGTTACATTATTGACCGCTAGGGTTGTTGTTTGATATGTGCTGCTATCTGTAGAATTTTTTCGGAACCGTTTGAGTTTAGTATCGGTAAACAAACCTCAGAAAATGTAATGTTTGTCGTCTGTGGCTCCTCTGTAAACAGCTGGCTGACTGCAACAGCTATCTGCACTCACTTTGTTCCGTCATATGTTATCGTTCGTAATGAGCTTATAAAACGCATTGTTGTTGCTAGGTTATCGTTGTTGTTTTACTGTTTACTCATATTTTTATTTTTACGACGATGATTCCTGTCGAATAAAATGGGTGAAGACGACGGCAGTAGTATTCTACCAAATGATGGAAGTGGCGACAGAATAGTTTCGATTTCGAACCTCAGTGATGACGGTATTACCAGCTTACTATTTGACGAGGATTTATTATCCAACAAGTTATGTGCCTAAAACATTTCTTTTCATCTTTTACATTTCCTGTATGTTCATGAGTATTTTCATAAGTATGTGTAACCGGTATGAAAATGAAAGAGCGTTGCAAGTAGGCTAATAGATTTTGTCTGTTTATATTTTTAGCTGATAACGTTTTGAATTATTGAAAAAAGCTTTACTTACAAATTTGGTCTAAATTATGTACCTTTTGACTGTTGCTAAGCAATAAAATAAAATTTATGGAGCAATTGTTTACTAGTTGCAGTGAAAATAATTTTTTTGGTAAAAATGTTGTTTTTCAAAAAAATTCGGTTCTAGAATTATATATTTTTTTATGTATAATTTAGTCCAAAATATTTGAAAATGACTTTTTTGTTTGTAAGGATACAAACAACAAAAAACAAACAACAAATACTATTCTTCCTATTTAAAATTTTTCAAAAATTCTTCTTGTATCTGTTTTTTTGTTAGAAATTCAATTTTGTTCCAATAAATATATATAATAAAAAAATTTTGAAATTTTAAAATTTTATTTTATATTAATCTATACTTTAGTCATAGAAGAAACAAAGAAAAAATACATCAGCTTTTTGGAACTATCAGATATATGTTTTTCCCACTGAACAAATGTAGTAGGCAATCTTTGCTTAAAAGTAAATGGAGCTGATAGGGAAACTGGGTTCCCAGTAATTGGTGTGGAAAGGGTTAAATTATGGTACTAGTTATTTTTATGGTTAGGCCTAGTGTTAAAGTTAGTTAGTGTTATTTATTTGTTGTGTGAATTTTAGTATGTTTTGAAGTGATTTTTTACTAGAACGCTACCGTGTTATATTTTTTTTTAACTTGTTTAGTTTTTAAAATCTTCACCAAAAGGGGATTATTTATTGTGTTTCTTTAATTTCCTATTCGGAGCTGCCCAGGGATTCCGGCTTTCTCCCTGGCCTCGGTGGAATCATGGGATGTGGGCTAAATTGCCGGGTTAATTGGTGTTGTCAAAAATTTTCTAAATTTTCAGCTTTTCTTAAAACTTTTTGTGTCTAGTTTGCTGCAGATAGGCCCATGTACTTTGTAATTGTTAATTTTTGGTATGTATAGCGTTTGTTGCCGAGTTTAATTTGACCCTCCAACTGCCGCCCGTGATCCCATCGCTTGACTAGTTTTGAGCCATCCCCCAGTTGGCACGACTTCCAGATTTTGGTGGGGGATGGGTCTCAATTGACGGTCAACTCTGACTATCTTATCACTGAATAACCATTAGAATAATTAGAACCACACCTTAAGCAAGGTAACTTTCAAACCCATCCAGCAATGGATCCCTTAATAGATTATATATTACTAGGTGAAAAGAAGATGGTACAAAATAAAATATAGAGCTAGAAAAAAATTTTAGTCTGCTTGGAGAAAAGGTGGGAAATGTGGAGGAAGAACTACAAATACAATCAAGAATAACGGAATATATCATAGGTAAAAATGACTACAGATAATTCACCGATAAATAACCTAGAGTTAATTTCATATATTTTGAGCTCTTGCTAGCCTAGTGTTTAACATTCCTGGCTTAAATACAGGGGTAACAAATTACTGTGTAGTCTTTCAGGAGTATATGAGTTATTAAATAAACAGAACTAACTTTAAATATTAACTGCTGCTAAATACATGATACAAAAATTAAGAATGAACATGACAACAATACAATAACAAATGCATCAACAGTTACCAAGGGGAATGAATTTATAGTATAGGCTACTGATGGGTAACAATAACAACAGAAAAAAAATATAAATGTATTATAATAGAAATGAGTTAAAAGCAAAGCAAAAATATAAAGAACAATATATTTAATAAACATTACTAATTTTGAAAAAAAATTATAAATTAATACCACTTTACAATAATTCAGGAGATCAAGGCTGTCACTCTATTGAAAGCCACTGGGATTGCGTCACATGTAGAAGCATGGTGCAGTTAGACAGGGACATTTTGTTGGAAAGAACACATGTCTAAGATTAGTTCATTTATTTTCATACAAGACATGCTTACCATTATTCATAATACAATTAATCTAGTTGGCATTTGAAATGTGTATTATTGGGAATATACAGGGTGACTATAAGGTCCCAACCCCCAATGTATTTTTTATTGACTTAGAAGGTTTTTTTTTATTTCCTGCAGACAGTGTTATAAACATTTTTCATTTCCCCCAAAAAAGTGGGATGGGAGTTGGAGAAAACGTAAAGCCCCTTTTAAAGGATGTGCCTCATTTTAAAGGATTACTAAAAAAAGAATATTGGTAAAATAAGAAATCACTCTCTAAATTGGAAGCCAAATTAAATTATGCTAAAACACTACATTTCAGTTTTCCCTTTTGGCACACCTCATTGACTTCGTCAAGCCTAGTGCTATTAACAATTATTAGTTGAAAAGTATAACATGTATTTTCTTAATATGGCACATAATATTCCAAAGCATACCAGCAAAGATTAGAATTTGGAATCAGTGTACACTTTATGATGCAGGTTTCCATAGTATGATCTATCCATCCTCTTTATTGAAGAATATAAAGTTCAAATTATGTTTATAAAAATAATTTTTGACAAGGTTAAAACATAGCCCAAAGGAAATGACAAAATAATTTAAAAAATAAAACTCATTCTTAACAAGATTTTCACAATAAAGCTAGTGCCTGAACTGTTTAGTACAAGAAAGTAGCAGTAACATGAACAAAATAAACACAAATTTTCAATGTCACTGGCACTTTCTTCAGGTAAGGAGAGAGAGAGAGAAAGAGAGAGAGAGAGAGAGAGAGAGAAAGAGAGAGAGAGAGAGAGAGAGAGAGAGAGAGAGAGAGAGAGAGAGAGAGAGAGAGGGGGGGGGGAGGGGGGAGAGAGAGACACTGACATGGCTTCCACTATTACTTGGTAGGTGGCTGTGGTGGGGGTTGTACATCCATAGAGCAACATTCAGGTATTGATGCAGTTTTTATCAGTTAGTATATATGAATTTAGCTGATGGGGAAGGAGTTGAGGGGAAGTGTTCTATATTATGTTCAGATTAGGTGGGTCACGGGATCTTGTTATCCATTGGTGTGCAAATTCCATCCTTTGGAGTTTGGAACTATTGGCATGAGAAGGAAGAGATCTGATTACTTTAGGGATTTGATTACTGAACTGATCAAAATTTTGGTTATGGAGAAGAGTATGGGTAGAGACAGGTTTTTCAGGATTTTGGACTTTGCAATCATGTCTATGGCCATTCATGCGTTTTCGAAGGGTTTCACTGATAAGGCCGATATATTTGGGCAGGACAGTGCTGGCACTGGAGTTGATAAATTAGATTGGTGGAATCACAGGAGTGGTTTCCAGGTATCTTGTAGGTTAAGGAGTAGGGGAGCTGGTAAAAGCTGTGGCTGGGAGATGAATTGGGCTGGTTTTGCAAGATTTCTTGTAATAAGAATTAGAACCGGGTGGTTGCTGGTCTTTAGGACAGGTCAGGGTGTTGGGATCAGGTAACTTAGGATGGACCAGTATTTGGCAGAGGTTTTTGTTTTGTCTGAAAGTCACAGTAGGCGGTTTTTCAAGATGATCTTTGGTGTGGGGGGGAAGCTTTTAAGATGTTCAAGCCATCTTTCAGGATTTGGTTGAGTATCTGTAGGCCATGGTTTGGGGTTGATTTTGGGCTCTGTTGATTTGGTTTTTAATAAGGTTGATAGGGTAATCTCTCTTTTGGAAGTTGGTTATTGTATTTATTTAGGTTGCTGGGAGAGGAAATAATACGTTTGGCATGGGTGGCAAGGCTATAGGGTAGGGAGCGTTTAGTGTTGTTGGGGTGACAGCTGGTATAGTGGAGGTACTGTTGTTTATTGTTAGGTTTGATGTGAATATCAGTTTGAAGGACACCGTCCTCCAATCCAATTTCAACATCAAGGAAGATTATGCGTTCAGAAGAGGATTGCCAGGTGAAATTCAGGGATGAAAAGTTTTGTAAGATTTGAAGAAAGGTTTCAAGATTGTTGGTTAACTGATAAAAACTGCATCAATACCTGAGTGTTGCTCTATGGATGTAAACCCCCACCACAGCCACCCCAGCAATAGTGGAAGTCATGTCATTCTCTCTCTACTCACATGAAGAAAGTGCCAGTGGCATTGAAAATTTGTGTGATTATGTGTTTATATTGTGTATGTTACTACTACTCTGGTGTTAGTGAACTTGTCTTCTAAGGTAAGTTTTCTGATGTCCTATCTCTCCAATATACTAATTCCTGTCCTAGTGCCCTTTAACCTAACCCATAATATTTAATAGAGAAACACTAGAGTAGTCACCTGACAGTGTCCAAGAGTCGAGTGGCGACCCCTTGTTTACGGTAAGAGTAGAGAGTCCACATACGGCTGATTCCACAACGCACGGAAAATGTCTCTTGGGAGCACAAATTGACATCAGACTCAGAACCTTCCAGCCTGTAGGCATGGCTGATGGGACAGGCTACCATGCAACCTACAATGCGTTTTTCTGCCAGATACAGGAACACCTAGAACATTTGTAATTATTGTTTTATAATTAATGCAAATTAGATTATTGTATGTTTATATAGCGGCTTTTCTTCAGTTGGAGAGCTAGAGCTAAGAAATTAAAAATCTTAAACCAACTTAAATACAAATAAGATTCTAGAGACTTAACGCATTTCAATATATCACTAGGGGAAATAAATATGACACATCTTAGAGTTTTGATAGCATGCTTACATTATTTCCTTTAAAGCTGTGTTTAAGTTATACTATTCGCACCAGTAAGACGGCTTCTGAACTAGGCATTTCAGTAACCTTCAACAGCTTGTGAAGGACAAAGTCGTGGCCAAGACAGTTGAAGCTTTTTTAGAAAGGACCATTATTGTTGTAATCAAGTTCTTAGTTGTCAATGTATCATTTCCTCTCCCAGAAACCTAAATCAATACAACAACCAACTTGTCAGTGCTTTCCAAAAGAGAGGTTACCCTACCAACCTTGTTAAAAACCAAATCCGTTTAGCCCAGTCCCAAAACCAACCCCAAACCAGAAGCAGTTCCCAATGCTTACCCCTTATCACTAATTACCACCATGGCCTACAAAAACTCAACCAAATCCTGAAAGATGGCTTCAACATCTTAAAAGCTTCCCCCCACACCAAAGATCTCCTTGAAAAACCTCCTACTGTAACTTTCAGACAAAACAAAAACCTCCGCCAAATCCTGGTCCATCCTAAGTTACCTGATCCCAACATCCTGACCTGTCCTAAAGACCAGCAACCACCCGGTTCCAATCCTTGTAACAAGAAATCTTGCAAAACCTGCCCTATTCATCTCTCAGCCACATATTTTACCAGCTCCACTACCTCCTTAACCTACAAGATACCTGGAAACCACTCCTGTGATTCCACCAATCTAATTTATCAACTCCAGTGCCAGCACTGTCCTGCCCAATATATTGGCCTTACCAGTGAAACCCTTCGTAAACGCATGAATGGCCATAGACATGATTGCAATGTCCAAAATCCTGAAAAACCTGTCTCTGCCCATACTCTTCTCCATAATCAAAATTTTGATCAGTGTTACACCACTAAGGTAATCAGATCCCTTACTTCCCATGCCAATAGTTCCCAACTCCGAAGGATGGAATTAGCACACCAATGGATAACAAAATCCCGTGACCCACCTAATCTGAACATAAGATAGACCACTTCCCTTCAACCCCTTCCCCATCAGCAAACTTCATATATATTTTTATATATATACTAACTGAAATACTGCATCTACACCTGAGTGTTGCTCTATGGATGTACACCCCCCACCACAGCCACCTACCCAGCAATAGTGGAAGTCATTTCAGTCTCTCTCTCTCTCTCTCTCTCTCTCTCTCTCTCTCTCTCTCTCTCTCTCTCTCTCTCTCTCTCTCTCTCTCTCTCTCTCTCTCTCTCTCTCTCTCTCTCTCTCTCTCTCTCTCTCTCTCTCTCTCTCTCTCTCTCTCTCTCTCTCTCTCTCCCTCCCTCTCCCTCCCTCCCTCCCTCCCTCCCTCCCTCTACTCACCTGAAGAAAATGCCAGTGGTGTTGACAATTTGTGAGATTTTGTGTATTTTGTGTTTGTGACTACTACTCTGATGTTAGTGAACTTGTCTTTTAAGGTAAGTTTGCTGATGTCCTATCTCTCTAATATATTAATCAAGATTTAGTAACATAAGAGTTACTAACAAACAATTTTAAGTTAGGTCAAATTTACATGTAATATATATGTAATACAGAAATTAATTTAACTTTTATCAGCATCCTTTTAATTGTTTGCATATTATTATCAAATAACACAGTATTTCTGTGTGTCATTAATTTAAAAAAAAATTGTAACCTGCCAACGTTGAAAACAATTGATGACAAAAACCCCTCCCTCCAAGCCAAATCCATGTAGTCAAAGAGCAATTGCCTAATGACAAAAATGGGATATTTTGTTGCAAGAAAAGTTCAACAACTCTTCAAACCATGTAAACGTTACAATCTCATCATGTTTGTTTTACTGATCTTTTTGAATTCTTGAGGTAAAACAAATTTGGTGGAAGTGAACGCACAATATGAGTGTACTGGTTGCCAGCTGATAACTTGTATGCTCACCTTTAATGGACAATAATAAAGGAATGGTGGTGTGAAACTGTCTTGGGTTAGATTAGGAACAGTGACATTAAAGATCATTTAATGGGAACAAATTTTGTTTTTCAACAGCACAACCAACATGAACATTGATGACATTTTAATGGTTTAGACAAACTATAAACATAGTCATGACAATATCCTACATAGTTTATAAAACATTTTTTCAATCTCATTGGCCAAACATTTCATTGTTCAAAAACTCAAAAGTTGAAGAACCTATTTAAAATGTTACTATGGATCCAGTGGTCTAATGGTTTCAAAATATCTTATAAATTTCAACAGCTTTTTTGTTGTTGTTAAATGCTTTCATTTTATTGCCACAGAATTGCTAGTCCAAGTACACTAAAAGTAACTTGTATTGAACAGATTGTTAGTTTATGCTATTATAAATGCATAAACGTTTTCATGTAACGAAAAAAGGAGATTTCATTTTTAAGAAAGAAAGAAAGAAACTCTTTATTTTGACAGTTCAACAACCGCATAATAGCGTCATACATTTGTTTTACAGTGTTTTTTTTTTCTTTTTTAATTGAAATAACTTAAATTATCTTATTATATATACAAAAACGAAAAAACAAATTTTCTTTGCAGCAGGTGGCCAATGTAAGGTTGATCCTTATGTCATAAACCCCCAGACGCTGTAGTGGCAGCTCTGAATCAACAAGTCTTTTAATGATCTTTTAAATTTGATTAAACTTGTTTCAGCCTTCAGTGATTCCGGCAGTGAGTTGAAGAGCCTAAAACTGCTGCACACTAACTGCCTTTCATAGAAAGTAGTTTTATGAGAGGGGATTGTAATGCTGTTATTTGTTCGGAGATTGTAACAACTATGATTAGTTTTGTGCTTTTGTACTATGTTCATGTTATTTTTAACAAAGAGAACAGACCTTTGTATGTACATTGAAGGAAATGTCAGTATTTTGTTGTTTATAAAATATGGCTTACAAGAGGTCCTTCGCGAGAGATGAAACATCGCTCGAATAGCTTTTTTTTGGAGTTTGAACACCAGATCTGTTCTCAGGTTCTCATAACCTCATATTTCGACACCATAGTTCAGATGTGGATAGACTAATCCATAATATACTGCCAATAAGGCAGAGGTATTCAAAGTTGAAGAAAGACTTTTTAGAACGAATACTCCAGAACCTAACCTTTTGCATACTGATTCGATGTGATTAGAGAATCTCAAGTTGTTGTCAATATGAATTCCAAGAAATTTTGTGACAGAAGATGGATTGATTATTGAATTGCCAACACGACAAGAAAATGCTTGGGAGTGGTTTATGTTATTAATGTGAAACTATTAAATTGGTTTTGTCATCATTTACTGCAAGACGATTTTGTGCAAACCACTGAAGCAAGGCACTAGATTTCTCATGTGTCTTTACTTCAAGTTGTGGCCAGCTGTTAGACGATATTGATAATGATGTATCATCTGCGAATAAACATATGTTACTGACATCGTCAGATATCTGTATAGGAAGGTCATTGATAAATAAAAGGAACAGCACAGGCCCCAGCACCGACCCCTGCGGAACACCTTTAAGTACTGGGAGAAACGAAGACTCAGCCCATGCATTACATTTATTGCTGTCCACAAAAGGTATTTTTACCGTTTGGACTCTTCCTCGGAGGTAGGTGTTAACCCATGACCAAGGGACACCTCTGACTCCCAGTCTCTCAAGTTTGTTTAACAACAAGTCATGATCCACTAGGTCAAATGCATGTTTCAGGTCGAAGAAAAGCCCCACCACTGGTTTTCCAGCGTCAAGTGCCTTTGTAATGGAAGATACTAAGAAGTTTATGGCATCAGAGGTTGATTTACATTTAGTGAAACCAAACTGATTTTTTCATAAGATGTCGTTTTTTTCCATGAAGGATAGTAGTCTGGACATAAATATTTTTTCGAATACCTTAGAAAATGTTGATATTAAAGCAATGGGTCTGTAGTTGCAACAGTCTTCCTTACTGTTTCTTTTGTGAAGAGGTCTGACGTTGGAGTGTTTGACAGCATCAGGAAATTTACCGGTTTTAAACGACAAATTGATCTAATGGTTTTGATACAAGATCATGGACTTGTCTAAGTAATGAAGAAGATATTTCATCCTGACCGGAAGAGTGTTTGGGTTTTAAGGATAAGATTTGTCTTTCCACTTCATCTATTGATGTTTCATACAGGTACAGGAAGATGTATTTAAGGGAGGACCGAATTTTAATGGATTATTTGAAGTCATCTGTTTTATGCTTAGACTAGATTCAGGGTGAATAGATTGAGAGAAAAAGGAGTTGAACAAGTCAGCGACAATTTGAGGATCGCTGACTAATTTATTAGTGCCATCCTCCTGAATCATGTTCATGCGAAGCGGGGGGGTGGTTTTTCATAGGCTTTTTCGCATTGACAATATCCCATATAGCTTTAGTTTTGTTGTTTGAAAGCTCAATTTTTTTGAGTGCGGAATTGGACTTGCACTTATGAATGCTATTTTTATAGAGTCTTCTTGTTCTCCTGTAAAGGGTTCTTTGAGGATGGTTGTAATCAAGATCTTTTGTAGATGAATACAGCTCCAACACCTCCTCCCTCAAGGCCCATGTGTCAGCATCCAGTGGAACCCCACTTGTTTTGGTCTGAGATACAATTTTATTTTTCCGCACTGGGAAACTAACATCGAAATAGTGCTTTACGGTTTCAAAGAACTCCTTGAACCCGAGATCAATATCCGTGGCCGAAACAACCGAGTTCCAAGACACACGCTTCAAGTAGTAGCGGAAGCTCTGAATATTTTATGTAGAAAATTGCCTACTTATTTTAAAGGTTGGACCGAGATCTGGCTTCTTTACAGAAAGCATGAGTGTTGCCTCTTGTGCATGATGGTCTGATAACGCCGCTATAATAACTTGACTGCATATTAAAGAATCATTAACGTTTGTGAAAATGTTGTCTATCGCACTTTTAGAACTTTTAAATTCTCTGGTATAGTTTGTGATTGTATGTCTCAGCCCATAGGATGACATTGTATGTACGAAGCTTCGACTTGAAAGTGTGTCACTCAACACATCAATATTAAAGTCTCCAATCACAACTGTAGGCATTGACCCATAGAGGAGTTTGTCTAGACATTGGGCTAGACCATCAAGAAATTGCTTGTACTCACTACCAGGAATTCTATAAATGGCAATCAGAAGAAGTTTTTTACCATTTGAAAGGCTGAGCTTTGCTGCCGCTATCTGGCAGTAAAGCTCGGAACAAAACCGAGATACATTCAACGACTCAAACTCTAGTTCTTTTTTGGCCAAAATGCAAACTCCCCCTTTTTTTCGTAAAACTCGACATTATGCCGAAACCTGTGAATACCCAGCCAGAGAGAAACCGTCATACTGCTCTTGATTCAGATTATGTTCAGTAAGGCACAATACGTCGGGATTCTCGCACTGGAGATGCACTTCAAGTAGAACCTTATTAGTTCTAATACCATTAATGTTATGGTGAAATATCCTGAGGGAGGAGTGTGGAGGTGTTATAGTGTCATCCGCTAGGGAATCAGTGACGGGAGTCTGGCTGATCCTAAAAAATGGTTATTACGAAGGGAGTGTGACCAGACTCTACTTCCAACCTCCGGATAATTACCACTGCTGGAGGCTGTATCAGTCAAATTCAGCTTCTTATGGGGATGAAGAGAACTAGGCAAATCAGGACGAGGAGAGGCAGAGTTCCAGGCATTAAGGG
This sequence comes from Stictocephala bisonia, assembly GCA_035578905.1. Lineage (NCBI taxonomy): Eukaryota > Metazoa > Arthropoda > Insecta > Hemiptera > Membracidae > Stictocephala > Stictocephala bisonia. Next base: position 110,667 of record JAQJVL010001348.1, read on the forward strand.
AACTTCGAAAATTAGAATTATATACAATTCTGCCTCGAGTTTTCTTTTCTACCTTATTACTAGAAATTGGGGGAATAGTTTCAGTTACCAATCGCTTTGTTTTTGTTCTATGAGATAAAACAGCATCGACAATGAGCTCAGACACAACAAACTTTCCCCTCTGATTAAGATGCAACCCATGTCTAGTGAAATCACGCCGAGGGATTTGATCAAGAGATATGAAGTTAGCATGATCATACTGTTTAACAATATTAAGTAAATTAGTATTGATTACAGATACAGTGTCATTTAGATGAGGAGCATAAAATCTCTTAGGGATCCCAATTACCACGGCATTGGTAGTTTTTGCTGCTTCAAGAAATTTAGTAAGAGAGCTTTGCAGTCCACTACAGCGGTTGGGAATATTATTGGTTCCAGCCATAAGAACAACAATGTCATCTTTTTTCAATGATTTTAGAGTGAGAGCACTGGATATGACCTCGCAGTGGAAACTAAGAGGTTTATATTTGCTTGTGTTAACAACAGTTGTGAAGGCTTGAAAGACGATAGCGGAGTGAGTCAATAAACAGAAAACTCCAGTGACTTCCGCTATCGTCTTTCAAGCCTTCACAACTGTTGTTAACACATGCAAATATAAACCTCTTAGTTTCCACTGCGAGGTCATTCAGAAATTTGAAAAGTTCATCGTCAAGATAGAGCTTAATTGCTTGAGTCATTGAAGGCCCCAGCAGTAATACATCACTTCTGCACTTGACATAAGCCACACGAGATTCAATAAAATATTTAAGAGTTTCATCATCTATCCATCTATTTCTGTCCCATTCATTACGCACTGTTTTAAGTGATTCTATACTTTTAACAAGGTCATGCTTACATTCAAATAATTCTACATTCTTAGAACTAAGACACTCTAGATCACTATTTAGCTTAGAAATATGATTGGTTAAACATTCATTTTCGTAAGTGATATGCTTAAGGGCCACCTGTGAGGTTTTTAAGTTCTCATTTACTACACCTAGCTTAGATTCTAGCTCTTGTTTTTCTAAAGCAACTAAATCTTGAATTTGAAAAGAATCATTCATTTCATTTTTTCTTTTGATTTTTTCTTCACTTAATTTACATTTCAAATAAGTTACTTCATCGTTAAGCACGGATTGTGTGTTTAGCAAAAGAGAGTTCTCTTTACATTTATTATCTAAGTTATGCACCAAAAGAGAAATGTTTGAAAAAATATTCTTAAGACTAACTGAAGGATTGTCAGCTAGTATTTTTCTAAAGTCAGAAAGCAAACCTATAATAAGACTCTCAGAGTCCTCGTAAAGGTTCTCAGTCAGACTGAGGCACGATTCAAGTTCCTCCATACTGATGCTTTTGGTATTAAGAACTATAGCACATTCAAAGTTGTCAAATTAATAATAATTAAAAAATAACTCATAAAATGAGACAGTAACGAAGAAAAAATACAAGGCAAATTTAATAATATTTAACCTTTGTAAATCATATTTGTTAAAATTAAAAACTTGTCCATCGAAGATAAATAGATTGTGAGGAAGCAAAAAGCATGTCCTAGTGAGGGGATCGAACCGATGCCACTACTGTAGTGGGACTATCACTATATCCACTTCGCCACGACGCACTGAAGACGATAACGATATTGCACATCCAAGGTTCGTTAAAAGGAGACCCACATTGACAGAGTGCTTGGTCTATTACAATCAAATCCTGTTAGGTTAGGATTGACAAACACAAATGTACAGTGTTATAAAACAGGTTAGATTAGTTTGTTAGGTTTTTTTTGGATGTAGTCTATCAATAAAGTCTGTGACTGAAGTGTGTGGTGCATTGGTGTGTTGTTAAAATTTATATAACTCACGCATTAGGAATAATTAAGAAGAGCGAATTACACAGGTTCCCACGCACAGACGCCATCTTAACACGCCCCCTTAATAAATACATCTTACAGCTTAGGCTTAAGCGGTGTCATAACTGGAATCTATATTTTCCAGTGAAAATCACGTCAAGTTGCTATCTACTGATAGCAGAGATACCAATGAGGATGCCACATCACAGCATGGGCGAAACACCTGATTATTTTGTTAATAATGTAGATAGCAACTTTATATGGTTGTCACGGGAAAGTTTAGTTTCTAGTTATAAACAATACATACCTTTTGGTTGTGCATGAGGGTGGGATTTTCGGAAATAATGCCAAGAGATTTATCTACAAGAGTGATCACTTCTAGAGCTTTCTGCTGCCAGCTTTTGGGGTCATTTCCTGTCACTACTACCGCATAGTCTATTCCAAATGCACCAACAACGTTCTCATTCTTCCAACTCTGTTAAACAAATATTGTTAACCAAATTCAATTGTTTCAATATATCTCTTGCTTGGTTATAACTTGATTCAACATTTAACAATTTCCACCGATTACTGTTGTAGTGACACAAGAAATCAGATATTCAAAAAGATTATTAAAATTCCTCAGCTTATCAATAACTTACTTTTGAATACAGATACTTTTATAAGGCTTTAACTTAATTTAAAAATTTTACTATTTGCAATAATATTGATTTGAATTTCATTCATAATAACTTTTACAAATTTAAATTCCAACTACAGTACCTACATTAACTGACATTTATTACAAACACAATAGTTTGTATTTTAACGAGCCAAATTTAAGTCCTAACTAAACAATTTTACTATTGTAATAAAATGTGTATGAACTATGAATTTTTTTACACCAATAATGTTCTCAATGAATTTATAAATAAAGAAGCTGTCTATTGTTTAACTTGGCCTCTTATTTAATAACACTGTACACATAGAAAGAATTGGCTAATTAGCTCTTACTATTTTCATAAACAAACTCTATTATTGAACGAATTGGACATAAACAACAATATCTTAAATAAAGAACGAGAAAATCTCCAAAATAGTAATGAGATTAGATACCTTGAAGTATATTGGTGGGTATATATTTAGGGGCTTCTAAGTACTTGGGGGATCAATAGACAGGGCTTGTAACAACTATTAGCACCAAAAAAGTAAAAAAAGTGACTAAAACTGTAAAAAAAAAGATTAGACATGAACTAAATGCAATTAATAAAATAGAAGCAAAATTGCATACACTAAAATGAGGTAAAGTTTTTTAAAAGAATGTGAAGAACTGGTGATTGAAGAATTGGATATGACAGTTAAAAAAGTGATTGATTTTTTAACCCTCCCGAAGTTACTTGTCGAAAATTCAACCGCAATTGCGGTGCCCTGAATGATACGGTCTACCGTTATTGTTTTTGTTTCAACATTATTCATTGTGTCTTAGTGCAAAATAGATGACGATTTACATGATAATGATATTATTACTTATTATGCTAATTAAAAAACTATTAGGAAATTATTACACAGAAACGTTAGTGACATTGAGGCTGAAGAGTTTCCTAACGATGTTTCTCTACAAGACTTTTCCAGTACAGTAAAACATAGCATGTCCCCTACATAGTATTCACACCAATTTAACACAGAACAAAATCACCCTACAATATTGTTTGAGTAATGTAACTTCACGAATACAGGTTACTTTAGATTTATTTCTTGTGTTTCTTTTGTAAATTCATCATCCATTCTAACGGATTTTTCTTGGAAGAAAAAGTTTTCTGAAAGGGACTACTCACCATAATTACACAGCCTAGATAAACATTGGACCAGAAATGGGCAATGTACAATAAATAAGATATTAACACATCAAATACACTGCACTGTTCAATTAATTTTACAAATTAAACATATATCGGTTTTAGAATTCAAATACTATTTTGAACAATAGTTAAATTACAATAAGAAAACACGCTAATGTTATATCACTTTGTTGTTTTTGTTTATAGTACAACATTACACTTCACCCACTGCCGATCTAAGTGTTGTTGGGGAAAAAAGGGCAGAGTAGAGAACAAGAATGTTTTGGCCAACAGAATAAAATTGTCTACAAATTTTCACCTGGCGCATCTGTTGTAATGCATAGTTATGTCATATTATAAGCTGCATTTTTATTTTGTTAAAATAGGTGCCTGCCCTAAACCAATAATTACTAATAAATAACATTAAAAATATATATGTGGATGTATTTTTTATACTACGTTTTTGTCTTAATTGTTTACTATAGAACCTCACCGACAAGTTTTACATAACTTAGTGAGGCCTAGATTTTGTACTTACTAAAAATAATAAATAAACCAGTTCATTTTTTACATATTACCTTTTTTCATTGTAGTAATAAACCTTATAATAATTTATATATTTTCTTTTTATCTATAAAAGTTGCAACAAAATATATATATATGTAAATATATATATAGCGAAATAACTTTTACTAGCATGGTATAAACTTTGAAAAAACTTATAGATTTTGATTCTTTACAATACAATCAAGTACAACATCAACAATATTCAAGATATGCAAACAAAAATATTTTTCTAATACAGCTTATTTTGTCTAGTTTACATTTATATATAATACTTTAAGGATTTACTTATTTTTGTGTATTCTGTACATTTTTTTATAAAACACTGTAAAGTAGCTAAAAAAGGTGGACTACTGGACGCTTGGAGGGTTAAAAAAGTGACTAAAAGTGATCATAGTAAAAAAAATGAATCGTTACAAGCCCTGAATAAATGATAATGAATCTAGTATATTTAATTTAGACAAGGGTATCTTGAATGATGATGAAAATGACAAATGCGAAATGAAATAAATTTACTGAATATAACTTTGCTACCTCTTGTAATCTCATTACAATAACGGAAAAGTTAACCTCTAAATATTTGACTTACTGTGTGACGTAGATTAGTCAAATTGTTGTGAAAATCATTGTGATAAGTTTCATCTTCTGCCTCACCCTTCTGGTATATCATGCCACACTCACTGCACTGACAAGCACCAAACTGTTTTTGGCCAGCATCAATCTGAAGTTGACCTTTCCCCATACCTTGCCACTTCTTCTTCTTCGAAGATCCTCGGTCAGATGCTCTACAGAACACAATAAAATTCAAAATTAGGGAGTAAAATATTTTCCAAATACTTCGGCCCATATTTGTACTATCTAATATAGCAATTATCAGTAGGATAGTTGATTAAAGTTAAAGATTATCAGTTCGATCTCAATAAGTCATAAAAAAGTTTGAAGGGGATCAGTTGGTAACGACTGAATGTTCATTTGTCATTAGGCTATTAATTACACTATCTAAGGAATGGCCGGCCTTAGCTTGTAATAAAGACTCCATTCACTCAACACACTCATTTGAAAATCTATATTCGACCCTAAGGATGATAGACGTATTAATAATAAATTAAGTAAAGAAATAAACAGCAACAAATCTTACAATATATATATTTGAGAGTAAATGGTTTAATAGTTGAAGTTGTTATAGACCAAGTACATAGTTGCCATAACAGATAGATACTTCCTTACATTATGGTATAGAATAATTGAAACATAAATTAAACCGACCACACAACTTCAGCACTATAATGTAATTCAATATGAACTCTTTGTGAGTTCATTTCGAGTTCTAATTTTTCAGGTTGGTGACATTGAGGGTCAAGTTAAACTCGGGTTAAGTTAACCAAGCTTTGGTGCACCCGGGCATTGGAAATCAATAGACCGCGAGCAGCGATGTCGGAATAGGGGAGCGGGAACGTAGGAGACTACCATCTCTCCTCGGCCTTTTCCCCTACGGTCCTTTTCTACGAACACAGTGCGTATCCCTGAGGAAGGGGGAATGGGTAAGGGAGGAGGGTTGGGGGGGAGGGGGAGCAGGAGGGGGAGGGGGAGGGGAGGAGGAGGACGAAATGAGGGGGGAGGGAAGAGGAAGGGAAGGGAAAGGGGAGGGGGAAGGGGGAGGGGGGAAGGGAGGGGGAAGGGGAGAGGAAGAAAGACTTTTTTTGAAATTTTCGAAATTTTTTTGAAATTTTCGACTTCCAAAATTTCATTAAAAATTTGACTTTTATGGAATTTTAGATTTTATTTCATTTTTTTAATGAAATAAAATCCAAGGGCATAAGCTGCATTTTCCTCTTTTTATACAGTTGTTTGTCTTATACAGTTTACAACCATTTATTAATTTTAAAAATTTATCTTTTTTTGAACCACATAATCGATTAGTTTAGTAACTAAATGTTTTATTTTAAGGTTAATTTCTTGACGACTGCACAGAAATTAATCACTAGTCACTTTTGGCTTATTAGACAGCCCCCAATGTTAGTTGTAACAATAAAATAATATACACAGATTCCTTTAAAATACATATTTATTATAAGTAAATTACTTAAAAATGAAACTTACTTAGCCTCTAAGTTGAAGGAAGGACTGCGAACTACAGAGTGCAACTGCTTTGCGGGACTATCCTTATCTTTTCTTGAAAATTCCCAAGGTACTCTACAACATCTCGAGTCAGCTGTAACAACATTTTCATTGCAGTTACATCTCCCAAATACAATCAACTACTTTTGGCATAGAAGTTACGTGTACTGTATCTGAGTTTGAATTATATATGTTTGTACATAGCCCAGTGACACAGTCGAACCCGAAAACCTAGAATTTGTTAGTGATAGTGACAACCCTGGAAGCCTATATATGAAGAACTTTTTTTGAGATTAAGAGAAAACTGGAAGACATGTTTTTGGGGGAAAAAATGTCAATGGGCTTGGGGGTATACCTGTCTTCTGGAGGATACGTGTAAAACTAGTAAATAACCATAAGAATATCTACAATATAATCATGTTGTTCTGTAAGTCTAGTAAGACTATTATAATGAAATATGTATTAGTCTACAATATGTTTTCTTGCTAATACTATTCTGAATGAATAAGGAAGTTGTCTAACTAGAATAAAGATAGAAAACAACCCTTAACTTACAAGATGTTGTGTTCAGGTCCAAACTTGCCGTGTAGTTAGCCAAAGAATCAATACCCAAGGTTTTATTTGGAGAATCCTCCAAAATATTCATTAACATCTGCTTTTCAGCTTTCCTTTTCAATTCCTCACTGTCATCGTCATCCAAGCGTAGTAAAATATCATCGACTTCAGATGGAATCTGTAAACATACAAGGTTGAACTCAAAAAAATTACAAACCTTTTTTACAATGACAAAACATGAAGGCCTAAATTGAATCAAAATTAACTTTAAAACTAATCATACTGATACAAACAAACATATTAAAATGACAAATACCTGTAGTTTATTTTCATCAAGATCATTAATCATATCTGAAATATCTGTGGCATCCAACTGAGGTTTCTTTGGAGAATTCTCGTCCAAATAACTTTTACGTGTGTCAAGTAGTTTACGTTTTTTAGGAATGTTTGGCGATGGGCCAGATGATTGTGGAGAAGAGCTGAAACATCCGGAAAAATAATGTAATTTATATGGCAATAATTCTTGATAACATATCTGATTTGTTCGTGGTCTGAAACTTTTGCTGCAATTTATTCCCCATCCTTTTGGCCAATCTGGCTATGTATTAAATTTTTTATAGAACAGAATAAATTTAGAAGGTTATACATTTGCCATTTAAACTGTTTAATGTACAAGGGTCGTCCAGAAAGTAAAGGACGTTTTGGTATAAAAAATTTAAAACAAAAGATAACAACACAGAACTTTATTTACATACTCACAGTAACCAAGCCTACTTCTCAATGTAGTTGCCTTGGTTGTCAAGGCATTTATTGTACCGAGGAATCAATTTTTCAATGCCGGTGTTACATTCTTCAGCCGCCAAAGATCTGAGCCAGGATGTCACTTCTTCTTTCAGTTCTTCATCGTTTCCAAACTGCTTCCCACCCAAAAATGTTTTCAGTTTCAGGAACAGATGGTAATCTGAAGGCGCGAGGTCCGGACTATAGGGAGGGTGTCCAAAAATTTTCCACTTTAGACCTTGAAGTTCTTGCTGGGTTCGTACCGATGCATGGAGCCAAGCATTGTCGTGGATCAAAAACACTTTTTTTGACAACATGCCACGTCTTTTGTTCTGTATTGCACATCTGAGTCTTTGAAGGGTTACACAATAGGCTTCTGAATTTATCGTTTCTCCCCTTGGCAAAAACTCGGCATGGATTAAACCTTTGTGGTCCCAAAAAACAGTTGTCATCAATTTTCTTGTGTTCAGATTTGATTTTTCTTTTACAGGTTTTGAGGGCGAGTTTGAATAATGCCACCTCATGGATTGTCGCTTTCTTACCGGAGTTTTGTACGAAACCCAAGTTTCATCTTGGGTCACAATACGATCGAGAAATTGTTCACCATCACTATCATATCGGGTAAGAAGTTCAAGGGCTGCTCCCATTCGTTTAGTCTTGTGGACTAGTGTGAGAAACTTTGAAACCCACCGAGCGCACATTTTTTTTATACTCAAGATGCTCAGTCACAATTTCATGTACGAGGGATCGAGAAACGTCTGGAATAGCGTCTTTTAAAGTGGTTACAGTGAATCGCCGGTTTTCCTGAACTTTGTCGTCAACTTTTTTCTTCAATTCCTCAGTTACAGGAGATGGCCTCCCATTCCGTTCTTCATCGTGCTCATTGGTTCTTCCTTGGTTGAACATAATGCACCATTTCCTCACTGAAGATCCGTTCATTACATTCTCACCATAAACAGTGTTTATTTGCCTATAAATTTCGATAGGCCGAACATTTTGAGTATTCAAAAATCAAATGACACTGCACACTTTGCATTTGGCGGGATTTTCAATGGGCACCGCCATTTTGAAAGTTTACAGAGCAAAGACGCGTGACCGCACAGGAACAAAACTCGGCTCACACTGACCGGACAGATGTATATGCAGTCGCAGTGGTGGGGGATTGGCGCCGCACGTGATGCACAGCCGTTCTTTACTTTCTGGACGACCCTCGTATAACCTCTTAATAATATTCTTTATTACAATGAAAACTTTCAAAGTTTCAAAGGCTGTTTTTCAAACCACCATCCTTGCTGTTGTGTTCTTGCACTAGAATAATAATTTGATATGTAGAGTATGGAAAAAATAAGGGTTGCAAAGCACAGAGAAATTTGTATTATAAATATTTTCATCCTTTATGGTGAAAAGGCAGGATTAATAAGCAAACTTAAATTTAAGCCCCATTTCTGGTAGAAAATGTGGTGTCATGTCACAAGTTGCGACCCACATGTGAGTCAGACATATCGTGTACTAATTTTACACTACTTTTCTAGTCTGAGTTGAGCGCACAGCACATACATGACACATAAATAGCATTGGGACAGTTCATTACATTAAATTTTATGTATTTATAGTCACACAGGGCACTCAGTTCCAATGACAGGGTTGGTATCACTTTCGTAACAGTTTGAATCTTTCATCAAACAAATTACTAAACATTATCATTCGAAGCGTCATTATCAGAACTAGCAGTAAAGTTTATGGGTAACCTTATCTCCACACCAGATGGCATTTTTCAAAATAATAAAGAAATAAAATGAAAAAATAGACCACAATCATCATAAGTTCTCCCAATAAATAGTAAAAACAATGGTATGACAGGACCAACGGTGGGGACCAGCTGTACGCCAGACCTGCGAACCAGCACATACATTCATTATTTGCTTCATAACCCTTGGGGAGTAATGTTGGAAATTTTAATGTCAGACATGGCACACAAGGTCTTTAAGATCACACTCACTGCACACCTGTTATCTTTTGTTTTGTATTTTCAAGTATTTTTTTATTTATTGTTATCTAAATAGGCCTATCAATCAAACAAACAAAAATTAAGAACAATAAACTATTTCTTACATTGTTTTACACTGACAGTAAAATTAATAATTACATGTAATTTATATAGAGCATTATTTTCAAACTGTCTTTTCCAAACATCATTCTGTTCCTGTTCAAATCGGTTTTTACCAGTCTTCCTACTCAACACTTTCAAACAACTTAATAAGACCTTTCTCTATCTCTTTGATTCGTCATGAGCGCCATATACTGAATTAAAAATATAATACATCAATAACAAGTGAAAAAAAAAGACGTGAAAGTCATTCACAAAAATAAATAAATAATATATAATAATGAAAAGTAATATCCAAAAATAAATAATAATAAAAAGTAAGTAAAAATCCACCATCATGAAGGTCAAAAGCACCATGTAAATGTTAAAAACGCTTGTTGAGGTGATTGTTAAAGCATGAAGGCTAGTAGGTGGAGGGAAAATAAGTGGGGCGCCAAACCAATCTGACAGCCAGGCTTCCCACATTCAAAAAATATCCTTACAGTATTTTCAACCATAAAGTAACTTCAAACGGTTAACTAATGAATGCTACAGCACATTATAATTATTGTAAAGTTTTGCCTAAATTGTTTTGTTACTTGTTCAGGTATAAATAGTTCCAGAATAAATCAACAATTTTCAGATAATGTACCATGCTACTTGCCAATTTGCTTAACTAAAGTGGCTTAGATTCCAAGAAAAAACCTAAATTTCAATAATTGCTTAGGTTATCGAGACAGCCTTTCTAAGGATCATTTGATCTTAAAGACGATACAAATCAATAAATGTTATTTATTCAATGAAAACAATTTGATTACAAATATTACTTACCTTTCTTTCACTGATGTTTTGAAGAACTTCCTTTTGGAGCTTAGCTCTTCTTCATAACGAAGAGGTTTTGTAAATCTCAATGTGTACTCCCAAGTATTCTTTTTAGGTTTTTTCACACCAAAAGGTGATCTAGACAGATCAGTTATCTTGCGCGCTTTATCACGAACTGATTCCCGTTTTTTGTTCAAGCTAGGTGGAGAACGTGGTTTTACAGGTTTAGGAATTGCATGATTAACTCCTGTGTATAAAGTTTTACGCCTTTTTGCTTCACGGGTAGCATCCAGACTTTTGGACCTTTCTCGTTTTTTTGGAGGTTTTTCCTCAAATAACAATTTAGCTTTAGCTCTAGAAGGTTGCGAAGGTCGAAAGACACACTTCATTCCTTGTATTCGGTTGGTCTGGTTAGTAGTTAACAATGGAGCAATGTTTCCATAAAAAATGTTTGGTTTGATTGTCACTTCATTTTCTTGGATTGAATGAGGACTTTTTCTCACTGATTTGTTATGAGCAAGCGATTTTGTTTTCTTAGGTGTAGTGAAATTATCAGTACTCTTAAAATTAAACTGTTCAAACAAATCATCATCTTCTGAAGAAGCTGGTAATACTGTAACAAAATGATCTTCAAAATTACAAGTATCCAAAAATTTGTTTTGTCGTTTTTTATCAATATTTTGCATGTTTGCGATATTTTCTTTATCAATAAACAATTTGGGAGATCCTGTAGGTCTATGGGGTGATGAACTCATATCAAATTTTGAGTATTCTGAAATCTGCAATTCTCTGCCGAATGCTCGTTGTTGAGTATTGCTTTTTTCAGGTGTAACTGAAGAAGAAGGTGAGAGTGGAGATGGGCTGAATGTGTCAGAGTTATCTGAACTCAGTTCAGAAATGTGCCCCAAATCGTTGCTTTGTGGGCTGTTGGTGGGAAAAAGGCTGCGCTTGTGAGCAGAAAACCTTGGGGAAGATTGATTTAGAATTTGTTGCTTTTTCCTAGGTGAAAACACCGCGAAATCCATTTTAGCTGGTACCTAAAAAAAAATCAAAATAAAATTAATATTATGTTCAAAAAAAGTCAAATACATTTTTAGGTCAGCACACAAACTGAAAATCAATAAGCTTTATAATGAGAGACAGCGGTCGAAGCCGCCAGTGCTTTCTACCTGAATTAGACATAGCACAGGTTCGAATCCTAGCCTTGACTGTTAAGTTTCTATTAGTAGTACCTTGTACTGTACTGGTTCTCCCTTTACTCTGTCTTATAAGTTCCTCTTTAAATTAATAGTCTAAGGGGATTGGGTAGAGTAAGGTACTTAAAGCCTCTCCAACAAAAATGAAAAAAAATTGTTTTAACAAGAAGGCTACTAATCAAGATCAATAACTATCATCAATAACAGTCCAATGAGTATCAGTTGCAACTGATTGTAATGAGCTCAGTCTTTGTTAAAAAAAGTCACAAATGCCAAAATTTGCTTTCTTAGCAAGATACTGATTAAGGAAAGAAACATTATTTGGAATGAAATAGAAATCAGTATCGTTTGAAAGGACTGATTCCAAAACTTATATGGAGGGTAAAACGGGAAACATCAGCTTTATGTGCTAAAGGTTGTCAGTTCGATCCCAATCAGAGTCAATACATTTTGAGAAGGATCAGCTGATAATTACCAGCTGTTCATTTGTCATTGGGCTATTAATTAATGACACTTTCTAAGGAATAGTCGGCCTTAGTTTGTAACAATGACTACATTCGCTCATCTACACTCATTCGAAATCCATATCTTGACGATCGGCGTCTTATGAATAAATAAATAACCTATATGTAAATGTCTGTGAAGGAGAAGGAATAGATAATGAGATTATACAAACTCAGTGAGGTAGAGGAAGCGTTATCGAAAATGAAAAATAGAAAAGCACCCGTCGACGAATACAAACTCACAGTAGAGATGATTAAGGCAGCTGAACGTACAGTAGCTATACAGAATATTGAGTGTAATATGAAAAAAGGGAAATACCTGAAGTTTGGTATAAAGCAATTATAATACTATTTTTTTAAATGAAGTAAAACAGAGTATAACAATTATACAGTGAAACCCTTAATTTATCACTGTTTAAAAAAACATCGGCAAATTCTTTTAAACAAAATTAAGAATATTGTTGAAAAACGACAGGGATTTTTCCCAGGAAGATCGACAACAGATGTCACTTTTACTGCAAGACAAATAATAGAGAAAAGATGGAACATTGTAGACATGGCTATTGCTTTCCTTGATATAGAAAAAGCATGTGATACTACTACTCAGAAGGATATAATATGGAGAGAATGGGAACACGGCATTCTAAGAAGATTCTAAAACATATGAAAAATGCTTAAATTGTGTATTAATTGTAGGAGAACAATCAGAATGGTTCAAGACATAAAGAGGAGTAAGACAGGGAAGTGTGCTATCACATACTCTTTTTAGATTGCAATGGATAATACATGTATTAAGGAGAGTGAGAAATGATTTTCTATCTCGAGACTTATTATTGATATGCAAATAATTTTATGCTATTGGAAGAAAATGTTGATAAATTGCAAGAATAAACCTTAAAATGCAATTTATCAGCATTTTATTAATTAATTTCTCAACAATAAGGTGTGTTTATTTGTTGTTGTGTGTAAGGTGTGTTTATTTGTTGATGTGTGTAAGATGTGTTTATTTGTTGATGTGTGTAAGTTGTTTTTATTTGTTGATGTAAGGTGGGTTTATTTGTTGATGTGTGTAAGGTGTGTTTGTTTGTTGATGTGTGTAAGGTGTGTTTGTTTGTTGATGTGTGTAAGGAGTGTTTGTTTCACGTGAGGTGCTATATACTTATACCCACGAGCAAAGTCTAATGTTTCAATTTTACCCACTTCCTGATTTCAATTGTACCTGCCCTCCCGGGGCGTCTCGCTCTCACTGCGAGAAGAGGCGCACCAGAGCATACACGTTGGGCTCCGAAAGATGGTGAACTATGCCTGGCCAGGACGAAGTCAGGGGAAACCCTGATGGAGGTCAGTAGCGATTCTGACATGCAAATCGATCGTCAGAGCTGGGTATAGGGGCGAGACTAATCGAACCATCTGGTCGCTGGTTCCCTCCGAAGTTTCCCTCAGGATAGCTGGTGCTCGGAGGACGAATCTCATCAGTAAAGCAAATGATTAGAGGCCTTGGGGCCGAAATGATCTCAACCTATTCTCTAACTTTAAATGAGTAAGATCTCCGGTATGCTTGATTGATGCCAGAGAATTGGATTCAGAGTACCAAGTGGGCCAATTTGAGTAAGCAGAACTGGCACTGTGGGATGAACCAAACGCCGAGTTAAGGCGCCCGAACACCATCGTACATGTATGTGTGGGTGAGTGGGTCAATACCACTGTACGTGTATGGGTGGGCAGGAAGGTTAACACCACTATACATGTATGGGTGGGCTGGTGAGTCAATACCACTGTACGTGTATGGGTGGGCGGGTAAGTTAATACCACATTACATGTATGGGTGAGCGGGTGGGTCAATACCACTGTACGTGTATGGGTGGGCGGGTTGCGATAAGCAATAAGAAAAAGTTTAGAGAAAAATGAGATTATGATGAAAAGCAGATATAACGTAGACATTGTGGAAATAAGTATAAATGGTGACCCCATTTATATGAAAATATTAAATACATTTAAGTACCTGGGATACTATCATTTCATCTGGAATATTTATATTACTATCTAAATACCAAAGGAGATATAAAAAAGTTAATTACAAAAAGAATAAGAGGTGGATCAAAGTTTTATTATACGAGGGTCATTTTTTAAGTTAAAACCAATTGCGCATAGTGCCTACACATCCGGTCACGTGACGTCCATTCACGTGCTGGTTGTGTGGTTATACTGCTTTGTTTGTCGCAATGTCAATCAATAATTACGCCGACTGTGAAGTATGCTCCGTTATTCGGTTTTTAAACGCAAAAAATGTTTGTCCTGCTGAAATTCACCTACAGCTTCTTGAAGTTTACGGTGAGGGTGTTATGAATGATGGAAATGTGCAAAAATGGTGTAGGTTTTTTAATGAAGGAAGGACAAGTGTTCATGACTACAAACAAAGACCTGGACGGCCTACTGACATCAATGAAGAGTAGAAACAAAAAGTTGACGAAGAAATTTGTCAAAATCGGTGAACAATAAATGCTGAAAGATATTGCAAAACATTATTGAAGCTTAGGCGCGCTATTCAAAACCGCCGGCAGGGTCTGCTCTCTAGCGGCGTCATTTTGCTTCATGACAACACTCGGCCTCACGTTGCGGCAAGGACACAGACGCAACTGGACAAGTTTCGTTGGGAAATACTGGATCATCTACCTTACAGTCCTGACTTAGCACCATCGGATTTTCATCTTTTTTAAAAACTTAAGGAATTTCTTGGTGGAAAGAGCTTGGAAAATGATCACATGTTGAAAGAAACAGTTACGAACTGGTTTAACAGTCAGGCGGGATAGTTCTTTGATGATGTAATCCAAAAGCTGGTACAATGACTTCAAAAACATGTCGATGTTAATGATGACTACATAGAAAAGTGAAAAAATGTTCATATTTTAGTTTGTGATATCATTTATATCCATAAATAAAGTTTCTCTTACGCTATTTGAAGACGGTTTTTTACTTTAAAAATGACACTCGTATGTAAAAGATAAAATTCAAATTCATTTATCTGCCAAGAAACAAAGCATTTATACAAAGTACAAAGTCTGCATTAGCATCATCAAATTTAAAACTAAACTATTTTAGTTTGTTTATATAATATTATATAATATGGAATTGGAACATACCTGAAATGGAATATTTTTGAGAGCAATAGTTAGGAAGACTAAGAGACAGAATCAGAAATAAAGCAATTAGAAGGTCATTAGGACTAAACAGTTTTGCGGAAATCAAAGAAGACAATAGACTGAAATGGTTACCATAGGCATGGGAGGATGGGCAGAGCAAGATTACCCAAGAGCCATAGAAATGTGAGGAAAGTGACCCAGAGGATGTCTGGCATATGAAAAAAGCCTAAATATAGCCTATGACACCATTACTGTAATCAATGTAAATAAGTTGAGCGGCACAGCATGCTGGCCAATTATTGAAGTCGATTACCAAGACAGGACCTTGAGCTATATTGCGATGATAGACCCAAGAATCAGACACATTGGATTGTTGGTGATTCTAATTGTTGTATATTGCCGGAGACCCAAGGCGCTTTATCTCAACGTTATCTGGATGTGCTATACAGGGCTGGTTTTACTAGCTGTATTAAACAGTCCAACTAGAGTTATGGGACTTGCACAGAGTTTCATTAATTTACTCATATTGAAAAAATGTAAATAGGATAAAATGAGCAGAACTATCTGATAATTTCTTCGTTAATGGAGGGTGTGAAATAAATCTACACTTACCATTACCAGAGAATATTAGGCAACGTCATATAAGAATGAAACCAAATTCATTTCAGATTTCGGGTGGTCTGTAATTACTTGATTGAAGTTAACAAATGTTGTTGGATATTTATTGAATCAATGCACAATATGTTTAAAAAAAAAAAAAATTTTGGCTTCTAATGAAATCTAAATTAAACCACAGATTAATTCTGGTCTTCTTAGATCTAAAAGGCAGCGAGATAAGTTAAGTAAGAATTTAGGAAAACTACCCTTCAACCTTAATATTTAAAAAAAATCAGTTTGTTACTACGCTATGAAAATACATCAAATCATATTAAATATACATAGGAGAATTTTCATAGAGAACAAATTAATAACTGTAAAAGGTCCTGGAATCAAATAAGTCAAGTGAAATTATTTGATAAACAGATTTCTATTTGAGTTAGCCTATTTCATACCACAGAACAGAAAAAAAATTGCTGACTTCTTTAACAAATATTATGTGGAAGTTGGTGATAAACTTGCTAGTGTAATCCTCCTTATGACTAACGTGGTGTTGCGGAGACCATAAAGTGAACTCCATCTTCCAGCAAGTTCCTACCATTAAGAAAGTGAAGTAGTGTCATGAATGTTCTACGCCAGGTGTGGGCAGTATTCCTACATATATTTTAAAGAAAATTGTTAGAATTCAAAGGCTACAGAATTCTATCATGATATACATAATTAATCATAACATCTTTAAAGGAAATTACCCAATAGGAAAAGTTATCCCAATTTATAAATGTGGGACTTAACATTTATTTGTCAATTATAGACAAATCCTAGGGATATAACGTTTTTCACCTTGATAAATTAATTTAACAACTTTTAGTGTTTCAGCACATTTCCATAATTTTAATTGATTTTTATGAACATTTTTACACTAAACATGATAACTTTTTAGTTTAGGGCCTCCCCAATGACAATTATATCTGAAGATAAGACAGAAAACTACTTTTGCATCTAATTGCACTTAGCATCCATTAAGAATATGAACAACTAAGCACAAAAGATGAATTTAATACTTTTGCTGGAGTAATGGCCTGCAGGTCGTTCTGGAGGCCAGACACAAATCTCGAGTTCTTGTGAAGGACGGATCCTATATAAAGGTAGTATGGTAGGTGTTGTTATGGGTGAAAACCAATAATGTATGTGTACTCAACGTAAAAAATACATTGAATTAAAAATAAAATAACTTCTTTAATTAACAGCACTTTCTTCTCAGTACAGTAACAAGACAAACACGATACAGCATGTAATGTGTGAGAAACTATTGTTTATAAGTGATAAAACATAAAACATTAACTTACAAACTAAATAAAAAATGCAATAAAATAATTATTATTGGCAGATCCATGATTTAAAACAATAATAACTGATGTAGGTAACTAAAAACGGACATAGGCCTAACTCACTAGCAATAAATGAATTTAGGTTGAACTTGATGAGGAATATTCAAAATAGTACTACAGTTATGATACATGGCTATTCTGTATTAACTATACATAAACTACTATGGTTCTGTGTGATTTTAATTAGAAATCATAACGGGTTGCCGTTTCAATTTAAAAACGTAGGCTTAATGTAATCTGTGTTGAAAGAAAACTTTTCTAAATCCCCTATTACCTTGAATTGATCAGCAACTACACCACTAAGTTAAAACGTTAGCCTTTATTGGTAAACCACTTCTAACGTAAAGCAATTTTTAAAAAATAACTGAGAATTTGAAATCTTGTGTTTTCTACTTCATTCATTAGCTCTAAATATGTCAAAAGACTCAAGAGAATAACCAGATCTGAATATTCAAGATCAACATTCAATATACACCTCGACCTCACCTAAGCAATTTATTAGAAAACTAGATGGTTATATATTTAGGCGGGAAATTGTAGCACATGCCTGCAAGGTAATGAACATTTAGCAAAGACCACCCGAATTAGACGTAGGTATACTTTCTCAGGTACTGATAAATTTTGTAATGTTGCATAGAAGACACTTACGTGTAATTAATTAAGATAATTGGTAGGTATAAAAATAAAATATATTATTAACATACAGAAAAATTTAATGGTCATTTATATATTCTTTCTTATATAAAAAGGTTTACACATGTTTAACATATTTAACATAACAAAGAATTAAATAACATCTCAAGAAATCTTTCATCACATTACAACAAATCAATAATTAAATAATTTATACATTGTAAAAAAAATACGTGGTTTGTTGTCAGCTACCATTTATTACATATATTTAAAAAACTGTCAATGTATACTTGGACCAATATATAATTTTTCCATTCATAAAAATATAAAGTGATCTAATGCGTCAAGTGTTTCTTGTGCTATCGGTAAATTCATAACAAACAAGAACTATCGCTAAATTCATAACAAACAAAATTCTAACAAATTTACCACCCAGATGAAACATTGTTGAATTTTATCACGATAATATATACCACATGGATACTTCACGAATTCTACAAACACATTTAAACTTCGCGCTGTATCAAACTGGTTAATAAGGTGGTGAATAAGAGTGATGATGAAGTAAATGAAGGCAAATCAGCTTATGTAACTTTTACACTGTACCAAGAAACGTGTCCTCCGTGTCATTGAATAATGTTGTAAAGTATTTTACTCTGTTTCTTTCTTTATTCTTTTAACAGATAACAAATATGGATTGGATTTCAAGGATATGTTCTGGGAAATAAAGGAAACAATGCAATCTACAAGAGACAGGCACGGAGTTAGGTAATATGATAGTGAACTCTTGAGGGTCGGTTTTCAGAGTCCAACAACTGTGTGAATGATGACATGAAGGTTTAAAACAAATATTGACTACTCACCTAAGGCGGCAATTAAGATTTACGCTGACACTGGATCAAGCAGTGGAGGACTCCACGGACGAGTGGAATCAGGAGGCGTGGTGATTATCTAATATGATTGGATATGGAAATATTGGTAGAGATTATCCTGTATGGAAGGAATTATTTTGAAAAGGGAAAGAGGATCGAAGGAGGACTTAGGGAATGTTGGGGAGGCAGTCAAGTCTGGGAAACCACAGAAAAAAGGTCCAGGTAGCCAGGAGGCACTCCAAGTACAAAAGAGATCTCATCTAACACCAGTCGGACTCCACAAACGGCCGACACCCAAGGGGATGAGCCAGCCAGCCTGACCTGATCACCAACTTCAGGGTTCGACTTGAACCAACTACTCCACGACCACTCCGTCTAATCAGGAATCAGCCTAGCCCGCTATCAAGGGCGAAGATAGAAAAAGATCAGCCTAGCCCACTATCGAGGGCGAAGATCCAAGAGGGTAGCTGGGATAGACGCACTGGTCGACGGGGACCGCCTCCAGCCTCTAGACGTGAACATCTTCCAGACGGCCCGACGGCAACTAAACCCTTCGAGGAGAGAGAAGACAACGTAATTGGGGTATGTCCAAGCCAATTCCATATGTAAGGGAAAATCAGAAAATCCCACTGTTCCCCCTGCTATATAATTCGAATAAATAACTATCCATAAACAATCTATAAACAAAGTAAAAGTGACATATAATTTTCGAATAAATATAAGCACATAGATAGGAAATTTACATGGCGCTCACACATATGGCAAAAAAGGCTTCAGTTGAACACCAAATATAGAAAAATTGCATGTTTACTAGACAGCAAATCAAAACTATCATTAGAAAATAAGCTTCTCCTCTAAAAAACAGTTTAAAAATCCATATGGATTTATGGAATACCATTGTGGGGATGTTCATTGAACAGCAACATAGATAATCATCCAAAGATTTTAGTCAAAAACACTACGAAACATACTTCAAGCACCCTGGTGCATTAATAACACCATCATCCATCAAGACTCAAACATTCCTTTTGTCAAGACCGAAATTACTAAATTTAACAGTCGATATTTATAAGAATTGAACAATCATCCAAATCACCTTGCCCCGAATCTTTTAGACGATAGTAACTGTGTGTACAGACTGAAAAGGAAAAAAAAACGTATTAGATCTTCCAGTAAAATTTTTGTAACATACTTTATAATTTTGTGGAACTATTTGTAATGTAAAACAATGTTTATGTTAGCCACGTCATTGGACGTGTGTTAACCCATGTTATATTATTTAAACTCAAATTTACTTATTGTTCAACTATGAATAGATTGTAAATACAAATAAATGTTATGATAAAAACGTATTTACTAGAATAATCTACATTCTGTAATAAATTGAGTACTGTTTAATTAATTGATATTCCATATGATTTTATTTTATTAATTTTGTTATTGTATGGATTCCATATGATTTTGTGTTCTCATTAAATATTAGACAAAGATAATAGTAATATAATTAAAGGCCTATAATTATAATAAATAACACATTATAATACGAAGTAATATTATAAAGTAATATAAAGTTAAAATATTAATATTTTAATATTAATATAAATTAAAAAATATCAGTGATTAATCGGATGGAAATTGTGTTATAAAAAGAGGTAACTTGTGGGCGTGGTTATTGTGATGTTTATAGCAATGCCAGTAATACGCTAAACGCTGTTTACTGATAGAGATCATCCTGCTCCCGGCACTGACCGTAAGGTAAGCCACAGCTCAATATATCCCGTGGCAATTAATTGTAAAATTCATGTCTTTAATCAGATTTACATTTAGGTAGTAGTGATAAGTGGGTCAAGGTTTCCACCATATTACTAAATAAACATGTCAGATTATCTATTTCATTGTGTGCATTAATTTGCCCCGATCCCAATCATTGATTCCTGCCTCTCATATTCATTTAATCTGCCAAGCGAAGAGCGTATATCAAATATCATTTTATTTTAACAATTTATAATCAAGTTTAGCCCTTTTAGTGCCGGGCCATTTTTGCATTTCCTATGCGAAAAGTGCCAGGCCAATTTTGGCAAAAATGTAAGGTTCCAGGTAAAAATTTATAGAATCCATGTTTTTAGTCTTATTTATATAAATTCTTTTTTAAATGAAAGAGCAATAAGTGGTCTATAGAACTATGTATATATATTTAACCTTTCTTTGTAATAAATTTTATTTTTTTCTAAAAACCTTGAGAAAAATTTTTTTTATATTTTTTTTCAAGTTTGAAGGTCCATATGTTAGTTATAATTTTATTTTAGAATATTGTCCTGAACGGCATTTTATAGAGCATTTAAAACTGAACTAATACATATAATTTCATTTACTATACTTCTAAAATTATCTCTTTACAAAATTATAACTAAAACATTACATATTGGTTGCTAAGCGACATAATAGTTATACCTAATAGTTATAATAGTCACGGAACAGTTACGTCATCTAGACACAGTCCAAGAGCGAAACTGCGTGCAGCGGTCATTGGCAAAGCGTCTGGTATTATTCTGGCGGCCATTTAATAAAGCATAACGATGCACTATAACAAATACAGCGCGTCTCAGAATCAGAATATCTTTATTGATAACAGAAATACCTCTGCATAATTGCGTCAAATTATCATAATATACATGATATACATAATATTTACAAAAACAAAGAACAATAAAATAATTAACAGTATCCTTAATAAACTAAAGACTCGATTACAATTTATTTAGGTGGCCGTCTCTTAATTACTGTTTACAGGAGGAGAGGTGGACAAAAAAATCCCCGACACCGTAGAAGGCCTTTTCAAGGAACATGCTTCTTGCCCCCCTCTCAAACCTTCCCACATCGCCATCCACTTTAAGAGTCTCAGGCAGTGCATTGAAGAGCTGGGCCCCTCGGTATCTTAGGTGTCTTTCAAAGAAACTTGTTTTGTGAGAAGGAATGTCAACATTATTTGTTGGCCTGAGGTTGTACCTACTTTGCTTGTGATCAACGCGGAACATTTGAGGGTGTTTCTTTACAAAAGTGACACAATTGAACATGTACAAACAAGGAAAAGTTAATATTTTTTCTGCTTGAAGATTTCACGGCAAGATGCCCTGTACGGTAAGTTAAAAACTATCCTCACTGCTTTCTTTTGTAGTTTAAAAACGAAATTAGTTCGAAAACATTCACTCCCCCAAATTGCAACAGCATATGATAAATGTGGAAATATCATCCCATAATATGCAGTATAATAAGAAGCACCTTAGAATCAGCGAAAGCAGCCAAATTCCTCAAAACAAATATGCCAGAGCTCAGCTTATTGCAAACATAATCAATGTGATCACCAAACTTCAAATGTTTATCTATCCATATGCCAAGAAACTTTGTTGAGTCACAAACGTCGATCACATTATTTCCAATCAAGTAGGAAGATTGACTATTTTCTTTTGAGTTAGATATAGAGAAATTCATTACCTTCGTTTTTGTGCTATTGATAATTAATTTATTGTCAACAAACCACTGGATAATCTTCTCACACTCACCAAAGACTCTCGCCACAAGATCCTTAATGGTTTTTGCCTTCAGAGAAACCTCGGTGTCATCACAATAAAGACAAATCTCAGCAAAAAGTTCAGATATACAATCAGGCAAGTCAACAACAAAAAGGAGGAAAAGGAGTGGACCCAAAACAGATCCCTGAGGAACGCCTATGTCAATATTGGATATTGAAGAATTCATAGATCGCCGACAGCCAGTACCATCCGTATAGGGCATTTGAACAGTTTGGGTCCTTCCACTCAAGTAAGAAGCAATCCACAACAAAGCGACCCCTCTAACACCCAATTTACAAAGTTTCCTTAGTAAGATCTTACGAACGACAGTGTCAAATGCCTTAGCGAGGTCCCAAAATATTGCTAAAGACAATTCCCCTGAATCAAGTGCCTCAACCAAAAAGGAAACCACATGGTGAATTGCGTCAACAGTTGTCCTCCCCCTTGTAAAACCAAATTGGTTAGGGGAAAAGATGTTATTCTTAAAACAGAACGAAACAAGACTCTCAGCAAATAAATTTTCAAATATTTTGGAAAAGGTAGGAAGTAATGATATGGGTCTATAGTTATTACATTCTGTCTTGCTTCCCTTTTTATGAAGAGGTTTGACCACAGCATGTTTCAGAGCGTCAGGGAAATTACCTTCTTGAAACGAAGTGTTTATCAGGTGCGCTAAGGGTTGGGAAATAAGATCAGATACCTGTTTTAGAAGTTTAGATGAAATTTCATCCCAACCGGCAGATGTTTTGGGTTTTAACGACTGAATGACGCCCACTATCTGTACATGTGTTACAAGAGGCAGAAACATAGATTTTTTGGGGGATTTAGGAAATGTATTGTCGGGCACAGCACCACCGCCCACAGAGCTGGCACCACCATGACCAACCGACGAAAAGAAGCTATTAAACATATCTGCTACATCAGAAGGATCACTAACACGTCCCCCATGCTCGTCAATCAAAATTATATTCCCGCTCTCTACTTTTTTTGAGGGCATGTTATCATTGATTATCCCCCATATGGTTTTGGATTTGTTAGAGGAGCTATTAATTTTTGTCAAAACATTTTGTGACTTCGACTTACGAATTTCTTTCCTATACGAATTCTTTGTTTGTCTAAACTGAACTCTTAGGGGATGGTTTGAATCGAGATCCTTAGTGAGATCATACAGAAAATGAAGCCTATTCGTAAGATGCAATATTTCCTTTGTAACCGTATACTTCCCGGTCGGCCCCCTATGGTTAATTTTTTTCTTGATTTTTGGAAAAGCTATATTAAAATAATGCTGAAAAATACTATTGAATTGGTCAAATTTACTATTAATTCCATCCGCAGCATAAACATCCTGCCAATTTTCTTTTTCAAGAAGTTTTCTAAAAATTGCAATATTTTGTGGTGAAAATTGTCGTGCCTCCCTAAATGCCGGTTTCGAAGCAGACTTAGGTGTAAAGTTAACTTCTGCAAGTTGGCCATGGTGGTCGGACAGCGCAGCTACGATGACTTGGCTGGATATGCTACTTTCTGGAATGTTGGTAAAAATGTTGTCGATGGCACTCTTTGAATTTTTAAACTCCCGCGTAAAAGAATCTATTGTACAGCGCAGCCCATATGATTTCATTATATTCAAAAACGCCTTACTAGAATTATCCTGGCCCAGAACATCAATATTAAAATCCCCCAGAACTATAATAGTTGATGATATATGAAGGATCCTATCCAAACACTGGCTCATACAATCGAAAAAATCCTCACAGCTATATCCAGGCACTCTATAGACTGCTAGAATTATAACAGGACCCTCTCGACTAATAATCTTTGTGGCTGCCAAATGACAGACATCTTCTGAACAAAATTGAGATACATTCAATTGTTCCCATTCAATACCTGCCCTAGCCAAAACACAAACTCCTCCTTTTCTTCTCGACTTACAGCAGTAAGAAGACACATTCTGAAAATCGGTCAGGCTTAAAAGGTTAAATTGGTCTTGGGATAAGTTGTGTTCAGAAAGGCAAAGGACATCATGTCGTTCACATTCCAAGTGGATTTCCAGAAAATCTTTGTTTGTCTTCAAACCACAGATGTTTTGGTGGAAAATATTAAGACCTGTGTATGTTTTATGAAGAGGCTGCAACTCATTCGTCACCTTTTCCAAAACCGGTTTCTGCCCCGGCCTAAAAAACCCTTTGTGTGTCCACTGTTTAGCCACACTCCTCCATGCACCGCCCGAGGAACCTCGACCTGGCTACGGGACTCAGGCAAGATTAAATGCGATTTTACTGCTCCGGGTTTAGAATTAAAGTATTTCAAATTGGAGTTATACCAAGTTCCTCCACTACAAACAAACTGCTTATTAGTCTCAGAGACTGACTTCAAAGTATTCTGACGTTTTAATTCATCGCAATGTGGGATTGTACGCAAGGCGCTGGAAGCTTCAACCCCCGACAGAACCGCATCAACAATCAAGTCTGTAACTTTATGTTTCCCGAACCAGTTCAGATGCAATCCATGTCGTGTGTAAAAACGTCTCTGTACAGTATCGAGAGAGAGGAAATCAGCATGTCCATGACTTTTTACAATTTTTTGCAAATCTGAATTAAGCTTTGATATATCCTTATTAAGATTAATTAAATCATACCTATTGGGAATACTCAGTACCAACACTTTAGTGTGGGCAAGTTCTTTCAGAAAATTGTCAAGTGACTCAACTAAGCCGTCACAGTGTCCGGGGATGTTGTTTGTCCCTGCCATCAGAACGACAAGGTCATTTTTTGTAAGATTGGCATTTTTCACAATGCTGCTATCAGTTACATTTTGCATAGTGCCGTTAGGTTTAACAACTGCCATAGTATCATACATTGATGGAAGTTTTTGTTTTAATATATTACTAACATTGCGTCCATGGGAGTCACTTAATAAAAGAATGAAACTGGCCTTAACTTTAGTACTAACTTTATTCTTTACACTGTCACGGGCTGACTTATGTTTAGGGTTAGTTGAAGGCAGCACTGTGTCTTTCTTTCCTTTAGTTTTATTCTTAGACTTGACTACTTTTTTAATTTTGGAGCAAGATTTGTCACTAATTGCAAGATCGTTATCCTCATCAGTAGACAGGACTTCAAAAGAGTTGCTTGAAACAAAATCAGCCGACCTTGTCGTTCCTGCGGGCCTAGAGCTATGTTTGGGGGTGACAACTCTCCATTCATCACCTGCTTTTTTCCGCAAAGTAATACTAAGTTTGGTTTCGTTAGGTGTTACATTACATTGCGTTTGCGCTGCCGGCAAAGGTGCGGACAGCGTTTGCGGAGCTGTGATTTTCAATGGAGGGGTGTCTCCCTCGTGATCCCTCCCTTTATTGTTACAAGTTACTGACATAAACTTATTGTGAAACCAATCACAAAAAGACGAGGGCACTTTAGGTTCAACAAAGCCATTTATGATAAATTTAAAGTTTACCAAAACATTCAACCCACATTCGAAATTATTCCTTTGTTGGGTACATGAGATTTCTGTGAAGCCGTCCTTATCGATGTCAAATAAAGTTATTAAACTAAGAGCATGTTTACTGTTCATTCCTTTGTATGAATCAAAGTGATATGTCTTTCTTGTGGGGTTGTCAATGAATAGAAGGCTCCAGTGAGAGCCACTGTCGTCCTTCATACCATGTACACTGTCACTGACACAAGCAAAAATGTATTTTTTGTCCTTAACAGATAGTTCATCCAAGTAAGCACGTGCTTCGCTCGGATCGCTTAACTTCATGAGATGAGTAGCAGATGGGCCCAAAAGCAAAACATCGTCCCTGTCACTGACAACACCCCCACAGGCGTCAAAGTAGCTTTGAAGGGATTCATCATCCACCCACATATACTTACTCCACTCTGAAGACATTTTAGTTTTAGCCACCACAAGAGTTTTACTTACATTATGCTTAAAATCCTCTAACTGTAATATTTTCTCATTACATGTTGCTACAGTTTTATTTAAAGTAGCTATCTTACTGTTAAGTGTTGTATTTTCCTCACTGAGACTATTGACGGCCACCTGTGACTGACTGAGTTGTTGTTTCAAACTTATCACTTTAGAACTTAGCTCGTCTAAATCACAAAGACTTTGATCCTGCGCTTGTAAAGAATCATTAAGATCTGAACGTCTCCTATATTTTTCTTCATTTAACTTTTGCTGTAGTATCAAAATATCACAGCTTAATTCATCAATCTTCTGTTTAGAGATTGTATTGTCAGTAATCAAGGTGCTTATTTCTTGAATAAATGAACAAAAAAAAAGAATAAACATTGTGAAAATTAAGTTGAACATTATTTTCTGTTAATGCTCTAAACTCAGATAACAATTGTAAAATAAGCTCCTCAAAAGTTTCGTTGAGGTTTGTTGTGGTGTACAACACCTTCTCAAAATCCCTGATTCCAATGTTTGAACCATTAGGATCATTTAGAAATTTCATTTGATCCTGTGCCAACATACCTGTATTTATATGCTAATATATGACTTATATTTATACAAGAGTCAGAAGGTTATTTACAAATAAGTTTATAGGTTATATTTTATGTACACGTATTTTTAAAACACGACAACTAAAAAAAGTCTTCGACGTCGAGACGCTGCGGAAAGTAGAAAAGCGCCGTCAAGTAAACAGACGCACCATAACACGCAGCAGGAGCAGAGCAGCGGTGGGCGACTGTGCGGGTAGCTCGAGCCTTGCAGTAGTCAACGACGCCTTCAGTTGACAGATGCCAATCCCGCGCGTGGTTCTAGCATCCACCGCCAGCCAGGAAGCAACACGATCAGTTGGACAGACGAGACCTACGCCTCTGCTAAACTTGAATACCTTGCAGATGGGTATTTCTCCCTGCGCCCGGCAACCCTGCCACATCAACTGCCGGCGTGCGCGAAGGCTGGTGCGCACAGGTCTGCAGACAACAAGCCTAGGTCGACTATCCAGTGTTAGTTTGTGCCAGATACATTATATAGATGTACTTACAGACGTTCATTGTTGTAACAATCAATAAAGAGACTGTTAAAAAAGTCCAAGAAAAATAGTTATTTATCAGTAAGTACCCTTAACCACTAAAAAAACTGATTATACTAGCAGCACATTTCTTCCTCTACTTTACTGGTAGCCCAGGTCTACCAACCCCCGGGTGGTCTCACAGCGACGCTGGCATTTCTCACCCTAGTAAGGGGCGTCCCTGACAGCGACTCCTGGCACTAAAAGGGTTAAGATTAAATATTTTAATTTAAGTCAATCACTAAGAGTTTTACAATGTATAATACCTCAAGTAAATGCTGTAAAATACTTAGAACAATTAAAACGCGTTTTAGCGAGTATATTTTTAGTGTTTTGGCTATATTTTTTTTTGTCAGTATATAGTCACGTTTAAACATGAAACTAGAAATAAAATATGTTGATTAAATGGTTAATTCAAGTATAAAAACAATTACCTTTTTTTAATGGTAAACACCATTTTGAACTAATGCATAATTTACAGTCATTACCAAAATTTTAATAGGAATCCTTAGGAATCTGCCATTCCAGAAATAGCACAAGTCAAAGGTCAATCTTTTTGAACGATCGTCGGTGGAGCCAACTGCAGTCTCTCGTAGGGTATGGCTGGTTGTTTGGTTTTACAACTGCCGGTTTGATAAAATCTTACAAATTTTGACCAGCCCAATCATCAGATATTTGACTTATTTTTATAGTAAATCCTGAAATTAAGTGCAGTATGATGACCGAATGGCCGAATTTGAGCTGAAAAATTGAACAAATACAGAGGAAGACCGATTCTCAATAATTCTTTTAAAAACCTACCGGCCCTTTTTTTTACCTAATACCCCCTTTTTTTAACAAACGTTTTCAACTAAATTTAAAATTCAGACAGTAATCCTGGCTCCTATACAAATATTAAAAACTTTCAACTGAAAACAAAATACTAATTAATAATGTTATTCTTAAACTCATTTGGACTTATGGTGTACAACTTTGGGGAACAGCCAGTGGCTCCAACATCCAAGCTCTTCAGACGTTTCAGTCAAGTTATACGATCGATATTTCAGGCCACGTTGTATATAAACAACCATACTCTTCAAAATGATGCTAAAATTCCCTTTATCGAAGAATAAATTCAGGGATTAAGTGAAAATTATTTTGATATACTGAACAATCATCTTAACTATCTTGCTGTAAATCTGCTTGACAATAGTGACCATCTATACAGACTAAAACACTGTAATACTTTAGACTTTAGGAGTCGAATTCAATGATAATCATAACTTTATTGAATTCGGCGTTGCTTTTTGTTAATTTTGTTGCTGAACAAATTCTAATTCATGTTTCCTTAATATATATCGTATTTACTTAGTGTTAAAAAAAAGAAAAATAGATTATAAATAACAATTTTTTATAAATATTAACTTGTGTCAGGGGATTGATTTCATTGCACAAGTTAAAAATAAAAAATCAGATAGCTGGAATTTGATTCCCATGTTTTTGGTAAAACACATCTCTGACATCATATCACCTCAAGACTGCTCTTATCTGCATTGTACACCATGATATTAAAACAACAACTACGAGAGTATAGTAAGTAGTCCTTGGAATATTTAGTTACGCGGTGTTTTAAATGGAGGATACTATTTAACCAAAAGCTAATAAAAGATTTTCACTGCTCACAACCGATAGAATGAAAAAATGGTAAGAGTTTCAAACATCTTAGCTAAACCGATAGAATCTCTTGACATTGGATTTTGTTTTTAATATTAGTTGAAGTGAAGAACCCTTCAACTGATTTAATATTTTTGACCCCTAAGATTTAGATTTAGATTGAAAGGGGATGTACAGTTGGTCCAGCCAACCCTTGCAACAAAGCCTAAGGCTTTTTGTGCTAATCCCGGTGCCTAATCGTCGTAAAGCTGGCAATCCTTGACCAGGTCAAGGAGCTTCTTCACTAGATTAGTAATTTCCAACTGTCCCAGAGGTGAGCCTTCAAAAAGTGTTCTTCTCCTGGCACCAAGGGCCTCACACTCCAGGACAATGTGTTCTGCCGACTCTTCGTCCTCCCCACAGAGGCGACAGATGGGCTCCTCCGTAAAGAGTCCCACCGTTCTTAGATGCCTCCGGAATTTGCCGTGACCGGTGATGAGTCCCACCACCAGCTTAACGTGCGGTTTACTCAACCCAAGAAGTGACTTTGTTAACTTCTGGGAGGGATTCCTGACAAGAACCTTGCCGAGTCTTTGCCCTGGGAACCGCCGCCATCTTTCCAGATGTCTGGCGCTGACCCAGTTTTTGATTGCTGTTTTAACAGCTGCAGTCGAAACGCCGCAGGCTGGCTCAGGACCAAAGAAGGGCTTGAGAGCACCCTCCCTAGCCAAGGCATCGGCCTGCTCGTTGCCTTCTAATCCCCTATGTCCTGGGATCCATTCCAGCAAGACCTGATTTCTTGAACCCAGGATGCTGAGGGACTCCACACATTACCAGACTAGACCAGACGAAACCTTCCAGGAGTCAAGAGCCCCTAAAGCCGCCTGACTGTCTGAGAGGATGTGGATATGTTTCCCGCAAACCCCTCTCTCGACCGCCTGGGCGGCACAGTGAAGGATTGCGGCGACTTCAGCTTGGAAAACGGTGCCATACGCTCCCAGGCTCACGCTAGCGTTGGTCCTAGGGTCGCCAGTATAGACCCCAAATCCAGCTTTGTTGCCCATTCTTGACCCGTCTGTGAACCATACAATTCGGTCGTGAGAAGAAACCGGGCTACTAACACCGTCCCAGTACTCCCTCGACCTGAAATCCACAGTATAGGGTCTGGTGAAAAGATACTTAGTCCCAATGAAGTCAGACTTCATTGAGAGTACCTCATCGTTTACTAGATTGGCCACTGAGGAGTGACCTGTACAGGACCCCCTCCAGTGGCCAGTTAGTTGAAGCCTATAAGCCGCCGCCCGAGCCTCCCCAATAATGAAGAGATCAAGGGGCGGCAATAATAAGAAGAACCTCCAGTGCAATAGAAGGGGTCGACATAAAGGCCCCTGTCATGCACATGCAGGCAAGTCTTTGCAGGCTAGAAAGCCTACCCCGGACAGTTACCTGATTGACCTTAGGCCACCAGATCAAAGCCCCGTAAGTAATTTGTGGTCTGATGACCGCTGTGTAAAGCCAGTGGCAGACATGGGGTAACAGGCCCCATGTGGAGCCCACGCAGCGCCTAGTGGTCACGAAGGACCACCTAGCTCTGTGGATGACTTTATCAAGGTGCAAGTTCCATGTCAGTTTCTGATCAAGGATTACACCCAGATACTTAACCGACAATGAAACAGGCAGAGACACTCTACCAAGGGCCAGGTTTCTGAAGGAGCCCTGAACCCTTTTCCTGGTGAAGGGGACAATTACTGTCTTGGAAGGGTTAATTGCAAGCCCTTCTCTTACACACCAGGAGTTCACTGCTTCCAGACTGTCGTTCATGATGTCCGTAACAGTGCCCTGGTACTTGCCACGGACCAGTAGGACAAGATCGTCCGCATAGCCCTGTATGAAAATGCCCTTTTCCGTGAGGCTGACTAGGAGATCATCCACCACCAGGTCCCACAGGAGGGGTGATAGAACAACCCCTGCGGGCATCCTCGGCTCGCAGAAATCTCCACCACCTCACTTAGAAGGGTTGATTGAATTCTTCTGCCCCGTAACATGTGGTCAACCCACCTACAGATGGTGGGCTCTACACCACGTTGTCCCAGCGCACGAATAATCGACTGATATGAGGTGTTGTTGAATGCCCCCTCAATATCCAAAAAGGCTCCTAGAGCAATTTC
This sequence comes from Stictocephala bisonia, assembly GCA_035578905.1. Lineage (NCBI taxonomy): Eukaryota > Metazoa > Arthropoda > Insecta > Hemiptera > Membracidae > Stictocephala > Stictocephala bisonia. The sequence continues at coordinate 141,991 of JAQJVL010001348.1, forward strand.
TTTGTTCTCCAGGGAATGTTCAAGGTGACTGACCAAACAATGGAGGGCAGACTCACAAGACTTCCCCGGCAGATACGCATGTTGATTTCGATGTAAAGGGGAGTCTTTAAGCGCCCCTTCTCGAATGTGAAATTCTACGAGTCTCTCCATGGTCTTCACCAGAAACGAGGAAAGACTAATTGGCCTAAAGGATTTGGCGTTTAAAAAAGGTACCATAGGCTATTTAAAGAGACTGGTCGTGAAGAATACTATACTCAGTTTGCTCATCAAAGAAATCTCAGTAAGCTCAGATCCAGACAGGACCAACGAGATTACATTTCCCATCTTGACTCTGTTTTGCCTCATAATCCAAAAGTATGCTGGTCACATATAAGACGTACTAGAAGCTCCTCTTGTTCCTCCAAAACAGTTAAACTGGGGGATCATCAGTCTAGCATCCCATCAGATATGGCAAATGTCTTTGCCACACACTTCTCAAGTGTCTACTCTCTTTCACCCTCAAATCCCCCGGAGTACATTGATAGATCCCTGGAATGTGTATCCTTGTTGGAAACTACACCCTATGAGGTCAAATCCTTGCTTGACCAGCTGGATACAGGAAAGGGGTGTGGACCGGTTGGAATCCCGCCAATCGTCCTGAAGCAGACCAGTGGACTTCTTTCTCTGACACTGCAACTTGTTCAACCGGAGCCTTAAGGCAGGCATATTCCCCTCGGCCTTTAAAACAAGCTATGTTGTTCTGATATTCAAGGAAGGTGCGAAAGAGTACGTGGAGAATTACAGGCCGATCTCAATACAATCTCAAATAGCCAAGATTTTCAAAAAGATCGTCCTCGATCGGCTACTGGTATTTTTCGCTAGACTCAACATCGATGAACAGCACGGATTCACCAAGTGACGCTCTACGCTCACCAACCTGGTGGTATTTGAGGAATATGTAATGGATAGTTTAAACATGGGTTATCAGGTGGATTGTCTTTACCTGGACTTCAGTAAAGCATTTGACAAGGTCAGCCTCATCCATCTGCTGGCCAAACTAAAATCCTACGGTATTAGTGACCCTCTTTTATCATGGTTAAAATCATATCTAACTGGCAGAACATCGTCGGTAACGTATGTGGGGGCCCTTTCCGATCCATTCACAGTACAGTCAGGAGTTCCACAAGGTTAATTCTGGGGCCTTATTTATTCAACCTTTTTCTCCAGGATATCAAAGAAGACATTCATTCCAAATTCCTCTGCTATGCCGATGATATTAAACTATTTCTCTCAATAGAAGACGACTGCTCCGTTGGACGCCTGCAACTCTCACTTGATAACATCACTAAATGGTGTTCCTCTAATGCTATGCTCTTAAACGTTTCAAAATGTAAGGTCGTCACTTACTCAAGAAGCTGCAGTCCATTATTGATCGCCTACATGATTGATGGAGCAGAGATGAGTCGCTGTGAAGTTATCAAAGATCTTGGGGTGTGGTTCAGCTCAACCTTAATGTCCAACCAACACATTGATCACATCTGCTTTCGCGCTTCAAGACTTCTGGGTTTGCTGTATAGAACATCAAGATCAGGCTTATCAGCGGCATCCTTGGCGTTTCTCTATAAGGCTCTTATTCGACAACTCCTTGAATATGCCTCTGTTGTATGGATGCCTCATCAGCTCTACCTATCGACCCGCTTTCAGGAAATTCAAAGGAGATTTGTTTTACAACTGTACTTCAAAACTGGCCAACTACTTCAGCCCGATCTTCTAGTGCAGATGTTCAAACTTCACCCTCTTCAACTTCGTCGACACGTTGTTGACTTGGTATTTCTTTTCAAACTCATTAGAAGAACTGTCGATTGCCCAGATTATTGGTAAAAGACAACCTGAGGACTCCTGTCAGAACAAGATGACAGGATATATTTGCCCATCAACACCACAGAACAAACTACCTCAAAAATGCCCCAATCAGTAGATTACATGAGATGGGCAATCTTGTCGCCTGCAATGTGGACTTTTTCCACGATTCTCTTAGATCATTGAAGAAAAATGATTCCCTCTTCAACCTCGTCTACTTCGACAATAAATCAATCCATTCTTTTCCTTATAAATCTTCTCCGTCTTTTTACCCTACCATACAAATAATTGGTTCCTCTGATCCCCATTTCTAATCTACCTTCTCTATACACCTGTAATGCAACCACTGTATCAAGTTCATTATCTGTAGATATCTGCATAGACCTTCTATTATACAGGGTGATTCATGACGTTCTCCCCCCACTTCTATAGCATATTCTACTACTAAAAACAATGAAAAAATGTCATATAAACATAGGTCCAAAAACGCTTCGTTAGCGAGTTACAGCCATCGAAAGATTTCGTCATGGTTCATGGGCAAAAAATGAAATAATATTGTACATAACTTATGGAAAGGTATATTATGATTGAAATTCCATGATTTCATATGTATTTTCACATGGAAAAGCTAATAAAATAGGTTTGAGAACTGTACCTTAAGTAGTTTTTGAGTAATCCGGGTTAAAATTGGGATATTAGGACAAAAAATTCAGTTTTTCTCAGTTTAGTGTACAGAAACGTTGTTAAATTGGTTACAAAGGCACACAACTTTCGTATATTATTTGTTTAGAATTTAATTCTGAGTAGATTGATATAAGTTGTGTAAAAAATACTACAGAAATAAGAACAGAAACTCAAATTTATTAAATTAAATACATTATTAATGCAAAAGAAATTACTATACAAATTAAACAAAATCATTGCTTTGGTCTAACAAATGCAATTATTATTATAATTGTTGTTAAGAATAAAACTAAGAGTAAATAATAAATGATAAATCCAAAAAAATAAACAATAAACATTGTCCAGCATCATTTTACAACCAATAACAACGTAATATTGTACGCAAAACCTTTTTCTAATTTGTTTAATTTTTTTCCTAAGTTGGTAACGCATGAACAACAGCTGATCAACAATTATTTCCTGATCCGGTTTGTACATAACCTGTTCATTACAGTATAACAGTACTGTAGTAGTGTTTTGCAAGTTACAAAAGCTATTTGTGTGAAGTGCATTGCAATAATAATTGTTTTCTGCGAGTTGTCTATTGGTTGTTTTGTCAGTGAAATAATGCCTTACGTATTTACATCGGAAGAATATGCTGATATGGTTTTTATTTTGGGTTATTGTAATGGTAATGCTAAAGCTGCTAGAGATGACTATGAACTACGTTACCCTAATAGGAGGATTCCAGATTCCAAAACAATACGTGAAACTTTCCTCACTCTTCGGGATACAGGATCACTACCAAGTATTCGTACTAGTTATGAACGTGCTTTCCAACATGATGATAATAACATTATTAACGCTGTTCTCCGAAGTCCAGGTGTAAGTACACGGCGTCTCTCTAGGCGGATAGGAGTTTCACAGTCAACTGTGTGGAGATCACTCAAGCGACATCAATTTCATCCATTTCATAAACAAAAGGTTCAACATCTACAGCCGGGGGATGGCCCACTTCGCTTGGAGTTTTGCTACTTTTTAAATACTAATCAACAACTGTACAAGCGTATTCTCTTTACTGATGAAGCACAGTTCACTAGGGATGGGGTCAACAACTTGCACAATGAGCACTCATGGGCTCAAGAAAATCCTCATGAGGTAATTGAACAGAACTTTCAACACCGATTTAGTGTCAATGTCTGGTGTGGTCTTATACACAATTGGCTGATTGGACCATTCATACTACCTGCACGACTAAATGCTGAGTTTTATTTGCACTTCCTTCAAGATGAGTTGCCACAGCTGCTTGAGGATATTCCTTTGCATCTCAGACGAAATTTGTTCTTCCAGCATGATGGAGCACCTCCCCACTTTTCTCGGGCCGTTATTACTCACTTGAATGATCAATTTCCTGGACGATGGATTGGCCGTGGAGGGCCTTACCCTTGGCCACCAAGATCACCAGATCTATCTCCATTGGATTATTGTATCTGGGGATGGATGAAAGGTCTAGTCTACAAGACAAGAGTTAATTCGCGAGAAGAATTAACTGCCCGTATTATGGATTCTGCTACACAGCTAAAGGAACACCCAAGAAAATTGAGAAATTCAACAAAAGCAGTACACAAACGTGCTTTAAAATGCATCGAAAATGGAGGCCTCACTCTTGAACATGTACTGTAATAAAAAACATGTCTAAAGTTGGGAAAATCAATTTGTTGTTTTTTTAAGGTAATTTATGTATTTAATTTAATAAATTTGAGTTTCTGTTCTTATTTCTGTAGTATTTTTTACACAACTTATATCAATCTACTCAGAATTAAATTCTAAACAAATAATGTACGAAAGTTGTGTGCCTTTGTAACCAATTTAACAACGTTTCTGTACACTAAACTGAGAAAAACTGAATTTTTTGTCCTAATATCCCAATTTTAACCCGGATTACTCAAAAACTACTTAAGGTACAGTTCTCAAACCTATTTTATTAGCTTTTCCATGTGAAAATACATATGAAATCATGGAATTTCAATCCTAATATACCTTTCCATAAGTTATGTACAATATTATTTCATTTTTTGCCCATGAACCATGACGAAATCTTTTGATGGCTGTAACTCGCTAACGAAGCGTTTTTGGACCTATGTTTATATGACATTTTTTCATTGTTTTTAGTAGTAGAATATGCTATAGAAGTGGGGGGAGAACGTCATGAATCACCCTGTATATAATATAATATAAAATATTATATTATATTATATATAATAGAAGGTCTATGATATCTGCATGTTTTGTATTGATTATTGAATGTTTTATCTATTAATTTATACTATATTTTATGTAATAATCTGTTATATAATGTGTCAATTGCACTCGTATGTTTATTGTAAGATATTGTTTTTATGTGTATCCACACAATTATTGTAAATGACACTGTCGCTGGAAATAAAAAAACATAATAAAAATAAAATGAAATAAAAACTATTTTGACTCTCGTCCGTGTTTTTTTATTACGGTCACTATAATCCTTGTTTTTTATTTGCTACAAACAATAAAACTCTTATACAGCTTAACAAATCGTGTAACAAATTAACGAGTACACTGTCGTAGTTTTGATGACATAAACTTGCGGGATACTTTTTTTAAAATAAAGAAAACTTAACAACTGTTTTTTTTTTAAATAAAAATCTCTTAATCTAAGCAACCTTATATTAAAAAAAATAGAAAAAATAAACAGGAAAGGACAGGAAATTTAGTACAGTACTGTATAAAGAATCATATTTCTGACAATATGACAAAAAAAGGAAAAGTGTTCACACCCTCCATCTTATCGTTGCAGTTTTCACAAAACAATGCTCACTTCATCAGTTTTCATATATGTATTTCGTTTTTATTCCGTTTCGACAGAACGTAGCTTTTGTTGTATACCCGCTACGTTTTAGTTGATATGATTTGTCCTTGCCAACTAAACGTACAATAAGACGTTGCGTGTAAAGTGTAAACTCCTCTTAAGGGGTGACTGACTGACATTAGACATCGAGATATATATTATCACAGACCAAACATAATGTAATCAATCATTTGTTTTCTAATAACATTGATGGTAAGATGTACATGTTTCATCCGATTAACATCCCTCCAAGTCTCAAGAGAATCGAACTGACGATGATAGAGAAGGAGAGGAACAGTATAATTTCCAAATCCGAACTCAGGTTCCTCCTCTAGGCTCCTAGTTCCTAACTGAAAAGGAAACGAAAACAGTGGATGAGTTTGAGTGGATTGGGATTATGTGTACTATCGAAATCACAAAGGCATTACGTTCTTAACTAAGTAGATTAATTTACAAAATAATGACTTGCTTGTGTAATTGTATATGTCAAATAAATATATGTTTATGTTATTAAGTTAACAACTGAGCTTTTACAATTTGGGGATTTTTAAATGTCTAGTGTAGTATGTGTAGTAGAAAAATGGATCTCACGAAGCAACATCTTATGCAAAAACTGTACAACAGAGAGGTACTTCAATAGTAACAATGTTTTAGATAAATTACTATTTAGTGTACATTCTACTTTTTATGTAGGTATAATATGGTCAAACCTCTAAATTTGTTCAGCCTAACCTAGGGCATCCTCCAAAACTGAAGAACCTTCAAACTAGGTCCCTGTGTATTGTTAAATTTTCTAACAGAACCTTGGGCTAGTATGTGAAATTAAACTATCATTTATTATCTCCTAAATAAAATTAATAACATCAAACAAAATAGTAAAAATATATCTATAAAGAACCTTGGGCTAGTATGTGAAATTAAACTATCATTTATTATCTCCTAAATAAAATTAATAACATCAAACAAAATAGTAAAAATATATCTATAAATGGATTTTTAAATAATGTACAATTTGGTAACTATGCACTTTCTTAGTATTCCTAGGCCTAATAAAGTTATGTAAACCAAGGATACAATAAGGTATAGGCCTATTTCTTCCTCAGGAGTAGACACCTGTGTAGGCTTGAGGTTGTAAGAAATAATACTTCATTGACAGGTTAAGTAGATAGCCTCTACTATCAAGGTATCTATTTAATGTAGACAATGTCATTAAGTAGGTATTATTTATTGCTATTGACAATCACTATTGTAGTATCAATCTAGAGAAATGGTTACTGATACAGTGAGTATAAGTAAACGATAAATGTGGAGTGGAAAAGGATAATTTAAATAGCCCACCCATAACTAGTCCTGATGATAACCTCCACCTCCTCCACATATAAGCTATTTATTTAGTAGTTTCAAGATTTCAGATTTAAAAATAGATTAGGTGGGTAAGGTAAAAATGTTTTGATTAATTTTGTTACTAACATTTCTATGTAAAATCTGTGAAACATAAAATTCCATAGTAACTGAAAAGAATTATAAACTAATTGAACCGGAACCATGCTAATGTTTTCAGTGTCTTGTATATTATATGAATGCTATTTTAAAGTAAAAATAAAATTTAAGTGTTTATACATGGAGTCAGAAGAGTTTTTAACTTACTTTGAATTTATAAAAAGATGTCTAATGGATGTTTTCTGACACAGAGTGTCAGATGGGGATCTTCTACTGTTTTTATATCCTGCCATTAATATTGAAAGAACTGTTTTATATGCTGCTCCCCATGAGATAATACTATAGTACTGTAAAAGATAATAATGATTGTACATATGCATAATAAGCAGATTTGATTTATTTTCTAGTTAGGATACCACTGAAGTTTCTAAAATCATGTACATATTTTCAGAGTTTCTGTTTCAAATATTCTAGCCTACATAGTGCACTTATTTAATGTGATAATCAAATTATTAAATTTTGTTAATTTTTCCAAAGGATAATCCGTTCATAGCAATTATTGATATTAACATAAATGTGGTTAAAGATCTTTTTAGAGATAGTAAATTTTGGTTTTTTTAATAACAATGCCATTTTTTGACGTTTTAAAATCATTTAATGATTTCATACGTAGGTCTACATAATTTCCCATATTTCCTTGAATGAAAATCGGAGTATTGTCAGCAAACAAAGTTAATTTCCCATTAATTTTCAATTTAGACATGTTATTAAATAATTTAAATTAAGAACAACACTTGACCGAAGGTACTGCCTTGGTCAATGCCACAGATAACTTGTAGGACATCACTTATTGTACAATATTACAAATACAGAACTTTGAAGTCTATTTGAAAGATAACTTTTAAACTACATCAGACAGCTCCCTTGGACTCTAATATTCTCTAATGTAGACTATATTTAAAATTCACATAAATTAGCCAATCACTGTGAGGGCATTTATGAACTTTCTAGACGCCTCGCCAATCTTCACTTTTTTATCAGCAGTGGGTAGAATCAGGTCTATATTTTATGAGAAAACACTTTTTATTCAGCTGAAATAAGGTTTTATAAAAAATATATACAAATTTAAATTTTTTTTATTACGTTATTTTTCTTTTTCTCTGCATTATTTGTTGTGATTTTTTCTTAAATTTTTTAAATTTTGTAGTTTTTTGCTGAATTATTTCTCAAGATATCGCTGAAAAACCTAGCCGCAAATCACCTATGGTGGCCATATGCACAATATTAATAGGAGCTATGACTAGCCACCAAAAACAAATTCGCATGTATTCCCGGTCAGGCACCCTAATTTTACGTAAATTACGGGAAAAGTTTTGAGAAAAAAGAGGATTAGGACAAGCTAGGTTATGTTTGGTTAGGTAAGAAAAATGTATATTTTTCTGGCCAAAAAATTAATTTAATTGAAAAACCAATTGTATATTCGTGTTCAGCATTAAAAAACAAGTGAAATGAAAAAATTGGTATAAATTCAGATTTTTAAAAAGTAAGTTTTTTTCACTAAGTATGATCATAGACCTTCTATTATACCAGACAGTCCCAACCCAGCCAGAAAATTGAAAACAGTAAAAATCGGAGCAGAGGCAGAGCAACCTAGTAGGAACCATTATAAACAATTTTATACCCCCTGATTCATGCGACCCAAATGGCGATCTCGGAAATTAGACTTGTGACGTAATTTGATGACGTCACTCCCCCCCACCTCATGTCTCCACGAGGCAAATACCGGTGTATGTTGTTTACAATATTTTTTTAAAGAAGTTTCATTACTTTGTACGTCTTTATTTGTATTTGATTTTTAAGAATAAATTTAAAACATTTTGAAATTTAAAAAGGAAATTTAAAGGAACATTTAAATATGTTGTTTGCAATATTTCTTTCAATTAGTTTCATTATTTTGTATATTTTTATTTGTATTTGATTATAAGAAAAAAATTTTAAAATGTTGATATTTACTAGGAAATTTAAAGGGTATGTTGTTTACAATATTTATTTCAATTTATCAATTTGTTTACTAATTTTGTATGTTTTTATTTCTATTTTGTTGTAAAAATAAATAAAAAACATTGATAAGTGTCAGGAAATCACACTTTTATGTTGTTTATGATATTTGTTTTACATAGCTTCATTATTTTGTATGTTTTTTTTTTTCTTTGATAGTGAGAATAATCATTAAAACTTAATTTATGTTTATTATGAAAGTAATGAGTATATAATAATTTGTTGTTCATATAATAATATTGCTTACTATTAAGTTATTTACTATATAGGTTTTCATTTGCCTTCAGGTGTCAGAGTAAATTTAAACATTAATTGAAGATACACATATACATTGGAAACCTAAGAGACTTTACGATATTCCATTCACAAGTCACACCTAAGGGCAGTCAGTTGTCTGTCAACAGATGTCAAAACAAGGGGTGTCATTTTCAAGGTCAAGGGACTGGACTTTTGCATTCTCTTTCCCTCTCTTCCCATCAGCGTTTTTTACTATCTACAAATTCTCATTCATCCTTCACTCTCTCTCTCCCCCCCAGCTTTTGCCCGGCAAACGAACTCCTAGCGATCGTAGCCGCCAGTTGCTGAAACTGTTCTTTGTTTCCATGTTGTTGGTCTGACTTTTGCCCATATGAACTTTTCGTCTTATTCTATCTGTAGTCATTGGTTATGATGTCCATTATAGTCTGTATTTATGATTTTCGTTTGGTTTATAATATTAAAATAATTATAGTTGTTATGTCTAGTTTGGCTTTTGTTTTATCATACATTTTTATGTTTATTTACTCCGCTTGTTGTTTATTTTTATAGATTCAATTATTTGTTACGGTAATTTTGCTCTTTGACTTCCAAACCAACGCGCTAAGTAGTATATATTTATATACAATAAAAAATATTGTTTTTTTCCATTTTTTAGTTTTTGTGTAAAAGAGGGCATAATAGACTTATTTTGCTTCTAAATATAAAAGATTTTCCGTTTCATTTAATTGTACGCTGAGACGCAGGTATATGAATAGAAGAAACAGATATAAAAGATTGGGGAGACGGAATTTGATCCGTGGGGTCAGGTACAGACCGTCATAAATATTCCTACTAATCTCTTTGCCGCTCAGGTGGAGTTTCGATCCGTGAACGAAAAAGTGAAAGTTTGAGGGGTGGCGAGAGTGAGGGACAAGGAGGGACAAAATTTCAAAAATATACTTTAACCTCCTTTAAAATATGTTGTAACATAACTAACTTTCATCTTTCAACTTTAAAACTTTTTAGCAGAAGAATAGTGAATTGACAAACAATAACAATATAAACTATTTATTTTATTGTACATGTTTCATCTAAGTGAAGTGACCTTTTATGAATAAAAGGGTCCCATGTGGGTCATATCTGTTGACATATATTTTAAACTATACAGTTTAATTTGTGGGTAAAATTTTATTATGATAACAGTAATGAATAGTTTTATAACATATATCAATGTTTATTACATTATTAAAGTATTAAATGTGTATCTAAAATGTGACTTTCATCTATGTATAGCACTTTATTTTTTCAGTGAACATAATTGCAATATCTCCTGGAAGGGTTGATTGAGTTTAAGGACACTTTCCCTACGACCTGAATAATGAAAATTCAGAAATCAATCCAATATAAACATTTTGTAGCCACGGTGATAGTTTAAAATTTTAATTACTGCTTGTAATTTCACATGGTAAATCTCACTAATATTAATATTTACAATATTTAATTAAACATCAATAAAACAGTAAGCCGAATTTCACAAAGAGGTTTGCAGCAGAGCGTCTTGGCGAGGCCGAAGGCCTACCTCCACTACGAGGCCGCAGGCCGAGTTCCACACAGCCCAAAGGCAGTTCCTAGGCGAGGCCGCAGACCGAGCTTTTCTCAACAAGCGTAGGGCGTGGCGATGGGATTGGTACGCGAAGCGTGCAGGGGTGTCCCCTAGTATTTTTAATATACATAGTAGTTCTTCTGAAAAATAGTGAAATTAAAATGTGTTACTTTGAACATTTGTATCAATTTTTTCCGCTTGTTTATTCAATTTTGTTTGGCTATATGACATACATAAGAAAGTTTGCTTTTTCCTAATTATTGAATTGGTATTAAATATGGGTATATAAATAACCATTAACTTTAAGCATAAAACTGCGAGTAAAACTACTGCCCTAGGTCGAGGAAGTGACAAAAATATATTAAGAATGTTATATTTATTTTAAAGTAAGTGAAACACTACACCTTTATTACATTATACAGTAGTTCGAATTTATATAATTATATAAATTAACTTGCATACATTTCCTCAAAACAAAAATATACATAAGCATGAAACAAGAAATTCGTATGAACTGAAAATTATACAATCTAAAAACTGAACTCAACAACACAACAAAATCATGAATTTATGGCTATTAAATTATATAATAAATTTCCTTATAATTTAAGAAAACCACGAGTAAAACATTTTTGAACAATTATATGCAATTAATTATAGTATTTATTAGAAGAATGTTAATACAAAATTGAAGACTTCTTTAAAATTCAACTCTACATTTTACTCAACTTTTATTATATATTGTAATACCTCATTTGAGGTTTGATGCAATAAAGATTATTATATTATATTAGGCCTAACTGGAGTCAAATTATAAAATAAAAATGTGTTTATTATAAGCTATAGTTTAGGTATCATTCTAACTAATATAATACAACGAATTTAATTCAATGAAGCTCAAAATATCATGAAGTAGGTTAGCAGTATTCACTTTTATTGAGTGACAATTAAATTTGTCCGATTTTTTTACACCTTTAATGTACTTATATAGTTGTACTTATTATATAGAATTCAGAGGATAGGTGTCCGTTTACCTAAACGTTACACCTATTTCCTCCCCATTCATGGACGTTAATTTTAATGTTGCTTTTTAAATTTATAAAATTGTTATGTGTCATTTAGTTGTTATAATTTGGATTTTTAACTAACTTCTATAGATTTATTAGAAAGCATAATATTATGTTTACTTTTTAAATTTAATTGCAATGCAACGTAGGTTGTTTAAAAATTAAGCTTATGGGGGCGATTATCATTATTATTAAAAAATGCAATTGTTAGATTACAAATTCAAATTAATTCAAAGTGTTTCATAGTCGTATATCGACAAAGCTGTGTTATACATAGTCAATAATAAAATTAGTAAATAAATCCTCTGGAAGTAATCAGGATCTGTTTCAGACATCTAGCAACTGTAATAAGAGTCAATACGATTGCAGAGTCAATATACCTAAAGCAAATATATCTGTCTTTGTTAGGTAAAATGTTTCTGCCGAGTGACCGGCATGTAACCATCCGGTTGTTCAACCCTAAATTTCCTATCTGCTGCCTTCCCTGCCTGTTCGGCAGGCTCACTTTCTCCTTCTCGCGGATCAAAATGCCGCCCAGAGGAGCAAACACTTAGGTTGACACTTTTATGGCGGTCTGTGCCTGACCTGACGGATCGAAACTCCTACACCCAAAAGATTGTTGGTAACACAACCGCACATAATAGTCATGAAAGGTCGTATGACAAAGAGTACTTTTTTAGTTATAACTCTAAAAACAAACGATTATGCAAATAACATGAGTTTTAAAACATGCTGAATGTTAATAAGCTGGCTCTAAATAAACGTATTTTTTTAATTAGCGCATGCTAGAAAAACACATCTTCTTGATAATATACTGGGTAGGCTACAAACACCCTGTTTGTCCTATAAACGTTACATGTACAGGAGAAAATTCGTAAAATACATTTTATTCAAGCATTATTTAAAATCCGAAATATTGTAGAACAATCCTGGAATTAATTGCATGTAGCTATACTTTTTCTATTAACTATAACCATACCTTGTGTCGTAATAAATACAAAAATATAATGGACACTTTAAATTAAGTTAAACTTTTTACAACAATAAGTGTTAAATAAACTTACCTGGTTCTGCAATATGTTATTAAAAACTGGCTTAACAATAGCAAATCCAATGTAAATAGAAATGGAGACAGTTTAAAGTCTCTGTGCTGGGCTCTAATTCCCACTGTTCCCACGCATGGAGCGGAAATGTGAGGAGGAAGAGACGTCATCAAGTTACGTCACAGGTCTAATTTCTGAGCTGGCCAGTGAGGAGCATGGGGTATAAGATTGTTTATAATGGTTCCTACTAGTTTGCTCTGCCTCTGCTCCGATTTTTACAGTCTTCAATTTTCTGGTTGGGATGGGACTGTGGTATAATAGAAGGTCTACGCTTATATATACTAAACAGTTATAACTGTTACAACATTATTTTTTTAATGCTAAATACATGCCTAGTTGTTAATCATTATATACTTATAATTAATAACAAAAGTTACATATTAAAATTGGTTCATATATTTATTACTAGCTGGTACCCGTGCTTCGCAACGGTGAATAGTAGTAAATTTCTATGTTACTGAATGTATGTAGGCTTACAAAACACATAGTATATAATCAAATAGCATAAATTAAGAGCATATAATACAAAATCAAGAATCAGAAAAGTGTCAACAATTATGTATGAATATTATAAGTTTATAAATTGTTTCCTCAGATTAGGTGTTTAGAACTTCCCTGTACACAACATTCTTGGTTTTGCCGCATGGCTGAAGGATGACCAGGTTGTCAGGGGAACTAACCCTAGAACACGCGACATAAAGCTGTCCATGAGAGAAACAATCATTCCTGAGATCCACACCAGCCAGTTTCAAACTCTGTCCCTGTGCTTTATTTATAGTCATTGCATAGCACAACTTGACGGGAAACTGCAGACGTTTGAACTCAAAGTGGTAATCTGATGGGATGAGAGGGATCCGGGGGATGAAGACAGTTTCTCCTTGACTAATGCCTGTGAAAATCGTGGCTTCAATGATATGTTTGTGTAGAGTTTTAACTTGAAGCCTGGTACCGTTACACAGTTTTGGAGGGTTTAAGTTGCGCAACAGAATTATTGGAGATCCTATTTTGAGGCTGAGAATGTGTGGTGGTATTCCAGGTGGTTCTAGAGTATGCAAGAACTCTACAGGGTAATTAACGGCATCTTAAGCGTCCAAAACAGAGTCAACAGATTCATACGTTACAACCTTAGTTGGCAGCTTTTCCAACATAAAGTTGTTTATGTCGTTGGCTGACTCATTAGTTGGAGTAAGAATTGCTCTTTCTTTAAGCCACGAAACACAATTCACTCCCGCTAGATTAATGTTAGGGTATATTCTGTCTGTCAAACTAATCAGGTCTCCTACCACAATCCAGAGGTTGTCAGGAATAGTTATTCTTCCCTCATCTTCCAAGAACAGGCTGTCGCCAATTTGAAGCAATAAGCTTGAAAATGCCTCTGCCTTCAAGTCACTGTGTAGGTGAACTCTCATGTTAACTTTCAAGGACAGCACTTTGATATTAGGCCATAAGAAAGATGATTTAAGACAGGCATTTACTTCATCTGCACGTGTTCCTTTTGGCACAACAGGTAAAGTCTGTCTGAAGTCACCTGACAAAAGCATTGTAATTCCACCCATTAGGCAGTTGCATGATTTAATATCTTGGAGCGTCATGTTTAGAGCCTCAATGCCTCCATTATGAGCCATGGTGCATTCATCCCACACGATAAATTTTGCTTCTCGGAGCACATGTGCCATGCCCCATGTCACTCTGCTTGGAGATGTTGCATTGTGGTGACTCAGCATGATTAAGATTTAGAGGCAACTTGAAAGTAGAGTGTGCTGTCCGCCCTCCTTCAATCAACGTAGCTGCAATGCCTGACGAAGCAACGGCAATGGCAATGTCCCTTTGGATCCTAATTCTGGCCAGTAATAGATTTATTAAGAATGTTTTTCCAGTACCACCAGGAGCGTCGAGAAAGAAAAACTGACCGGAATCAGAAGAAATGCTGTGAATGATTAAATTGTATGCTTCCCTCTGTTCTTTATTTAATTTTGGAACATTTACAGCAAGTGCTTGAGACATATGTGCGTTATCATAAAGTTCATTCAAGTACATACGGTTATTAACAACAGTTGTTGGCTCTCGGGAAGGTGATGGAAGTCCACATTGTGAGAGTGTTTTACCCGACATGGTTATAATAATATCCTCAAGAAGTGTAAGACATTTATTGTAAATAATGTCACTTATCAATTGTGTATTTCCGCCATCTCTCGCCATTTGCCATTTAATGTCTTCTGCAAGTGTGTCTCGATATCCATCGTCTTCCAGCAAACCGAGTGCTTTACATGTTGCCGGAAATGTTGGATATACTACTCCTTCCACAGTTTTAAGGGAAATAATTGATGTGGGCCCACGGACTTTATGTAATAGGAGGCGTAAATAGTAGCACTCAGTATTTCCTGGATGAACAGTGTATACTCTGCCCAAAACTTGATCTCTCTTCACCCCCGGATAACCCGACACGGGCTTACCTTGTTTCCTCCTGCAGAAATTGTTGTTTTTCCGTAGGTAATAATTTGGGACTTCCACATACAAAAGGGTTTTTGCAAAGGCATCAACTTTGCATATGTCAAAGAAGGCCAGAAGTGTTGTATTAGGAGGATTATTTATTTTCTGAAGGAGATTGTCCGTAGTAAAATAAACTCTGACCGTTTTCTAGATGTACGGATAAGTGCATAACAGGTGGAAACCTCTCGTGTATAGGGAAACAGAGAATGCGCCAGGCTGCCTCAGAGCTGCTGATGTATCGTCCTGCCTCGTACCTCGCCACCTCATCCAGATCTTCCACGGTGAACGCTGCCTGGTCAGAGCCTTTGTTGACGCACTTGCAAATGTATTTAATTGATTGAACTGAATTACAGTACTCAACATTAATGTGTGCCGTGAAGGTCCGAGACAGGACAGGATTGTATGGCACCACCCACCGATTGTCGAGATCAATACCCCTTATGTTAACGGTGAAACCACCATCTGCCGTGGACCGCCTGCGATAAAGGGGATAGCCATCCTCACCAGATTGAGTTTCATCCAAAAGTGGTCGGGGGTATTACTTGGAGCAGGCTCCATCAATCATGCAAGGTGAGGTCCTGTTGAGAAGTCCACATGGGCCGTGAATCATTGTTGTCTTGACAATATCATGGAGGGTTGGATCTAAATTGGGATCAGGTATTTCAGCTCTTATTATTTTATCTATTTTATTAGGCCTTATTTTTTCTACCAGCCACAGTAGGATATGAACGTGGGGTAGTCCTCGTTTTTGCCATTCAATTGTGTACATGTGACACCTGGTAACGCCGAAGATGCAACCTTTAGTAAGGAGCTTAATCATTTGCTTCACCTTAATGAAAGACCCTTGCTATTAAGTCATGTCTATGGTGAGACTGTTGTCCTTGTCTCAATACATTTACGATGTCTGGCCATTTTGGATTACAGGTAAATGTAATAAACAAATCTGGCCGCCCGAAATGGCGCACATATGTCATAGCATCTTGTGTTCGCTCATGCATATAGCGGGCACCTCCAGTGAAAGATGATGGCAGGACAATCATCTTGCCAAGATCTGATAACTGTACATCCGTTTTTGTCATGGCATCCTTTAGGTGCACATACTCATCACTTCTTAACTTTTTTTGATTAAAACGAATCCAATTAAGTCTTTCAGTCTCGATCTTTGCATACATGTCTACCAGAAATTGGTTGAAGAGGTTACGGAACAACAGTATGTAGCATTGCTGCCCATTACGCTCCATTATACTGTAGCTGTAAAAGTCAGCCGCAGATACGGTCTTCTTGAGAGGAGCCTTGGTCTTCGGATCATGCTGGGGTATATTGATTTGATATCCATCTTCTCCACGGCAGAATATCAAAGGGTATTGGAGAGCGTCATAGGCACGGTGCGTCTCGCTGATCCGTATCAAACTGTTATCTCTGCTTTTGATAACAATGTCTCTCTTCTCGAAGTTTTGGCCAACAATGACAACTGCAATTTCTCTATTCGTGGGGGCATTATATCGACCTCTGTGTTCTCCAGAAGGCTTTTTATCGGCTTTAATTAACACTTGGAAATCCTTCTGGTCCTGAGGAATAGAATCAACTGCAACTTTAAAATCCAGTATATATTTGTTGTGTTCAAGGAGCAGTTTTTGCTGTTGGGTTACCAGTTCAGCATTGACACCATTGTATATACCACAGCGTATGTCTCTCGGTGTCATCATCACCAACAAAATAAATCTGGAGAAATGATGGCTGCTGTTGAGGTTCTGGCAACAGGCACCCTATTCTGTGGTATACCTGCCCTTGCACCTTAAATGTTGGCATAAAGTTACCTTCCTTTACATCTTTGCCTCCAAATGATGTCATTTGGAAGCATCCATTGTATTTTCGGGCAGAAGAAAGAAAATGCTCCGCCATTGGATGCTGATGAGTGAGGAGACTGTGTAAGGGCTCAGGGTAGGGCTCAACGGACGGGAGCTGGACTTTTCCGTTTTTGCAGCACATTCCAGGTGCCTCATCGTTCCACTTAAGCGCAGAGCACCATACACAGGGAGATCTAGATCCGAGAGTAACAACCTTGTCGTTAGAATAATTAGTCTGAAGGTCATATTCAAACCCGCTCATTGACTTATTAGTCCAAGGCTTAGCTGCATACTTTTCAACTGCCTTTCTGTGTACATCGGGATTATTAGCTGCATACTTTTCAGCTGCCTTTCTATTTATATCAGGGTTATTAGCTGCATACTTTTTAACTGACTTTCTATTTACAATAGGGTTCTTTTTTACATAATTTTTATTAGCTTCCTTTAATTGTTTTGATCTTATTGAATTTGAAAATCTTTTTCTTTGTTTTTGTCCTCTTCGCCCTGTAACAGGTGTTGAAGATAAAAGTTTCGTCGGGCTGTGGCACAAAGCACGAAGAATTCGGATTACATTCAATTGGATCATTGATGGTCGGTTGTTGATGACCAATTCCATTGTCGGACTGTTGTGCCAACGGAATCAAAACGTCATAGCGGCCACGTCTGTGATGCCCCGTGAACCGAACTCGGTTGATTCCTTGAATGGCCTCCCCAAATTCAGCACGAAGGATGCCATTTTGGAATACCTCTAACTTAAATGGAATATCTCCCCAGCCGCCTTAAGCTCGCAAGTATTTCCAAAGGTGTATGGCCGGGACATTTCAGCAATGTACTCCAGTCTGTTAATATATGGGACTCCAGATGCATCCTCAGTGAATTTCTGTAGCCTCTGCCAATTTATAGATACATGATTTACAATGTCGGCCCGTATTTGTGCAGACCTTGATAAATCCCCGTAGATCAGAAATGCCAACGAAAAGAATAGGCAAGCGCCGTCACCGGGCATTTTAACCAATCGGTGCGGAACCTGTACTCCATTAATGGAAACTATTTCTTCACTCATCTTCACTCATTAAACAGTTTTTGTTCAAAGTTTTAATTCTAAAAACAAACATCATACTGATACTACACTTTCCGAACATAACCAAACAAAAACCTTGCTTATTCACAACAACATTCAAATCTCAGCTGTAGGTAACATAATATAATAACTTTACAGATGATTACTAAAATTTAATTCACATCAACCTGCATTTAGAAAATTTACTTTATTATATTTATGATTTTAATTTTAGTAATAGTAAACACATGTGTTTTATATTACAGATGGTATTTGTTTACATTTGTAATACATTGTGTAAATGGCAATTTTTATTTTCTAAATTATTATAAAAAGGAATAAAATATCTTAAAACCGTTTCTTAGCAAGCACCTACGACCTAAAAGTAACTCACATACCAAATTTCAGCATTGTAGGTGCTATAGTTATTGAGAATTCGTGATGAGTGAGTGAGTCAATTTGGCTTATATAGATATAGATTTACAATATGCATGATACCTATCTAAAAATAAGACATAATTGTCTTGTATTGATCTGATAATATCTCATATTACAACAGTTTTATTTAATTTGCAAACTAGGAGTGTGATTGAATTTAGATATTAGAATTATTGCCTCAGTGTTTGGTACCAATAAATAGCGACGGCAGAAGACAAATGCATAAAGCTTTTGGGCGGGCAGGCCGCTGAGTCCGGGCCGGGGCATGGTTAGGAGGAGTGGTTGAGTGACGTAGAACGTGAGGTAGGCCTGACGTCTTTCCTTAGGAGGGTGGGTAATGGGTTGAGGGGGGAGAGACAGCCAACGCCAGTGCAGTCTGGCGAGGGCTCTGACAACTAGCTGACACGTTGAACTAGAACTACGACCAGCTCGCCCGTATGATGGGACTGTCTGGTATAATAGAAGGTCTATGGTATGATATAAAAAACAATTTTTTCCATTTTTCGGTAAAAAATGAGTTTTCCACAGTTAAAATAAACCTCAAGAACTATTTAAACTCATATAGGCCTATCACCACTTTTTCAAGGAGAAATCGTATTTTTACAGGCGTTTAGAAAGTGCATATTACCTCTGGGTGAATATTGATCCATATTGATATGAACCACTAAGACTTCATTTATGAATATAACATGCTTAATATTGGTATTAGCTCCTATTTGGTTATTGTCAGTTTTACATCTGAAATTTTGTTGTAATAATTTAAAATACCTGTAAATGTTATGTGAGAGGTTTAGTTTTAGGGTCTTTAATGCTATTGGTAAGCTGGAACAATGTGTAATACTAATGTGTGGTTAAGCTGTTATGTGGTTTAAATTATACATTTTACCTCAACTGGCTTCATTTTGCTTTTACCTCAACTGGCTTCATTTTGCTTTTATAGTTAAGTTCTGCGGTTTGTTGAAGAAAAATAAATCTTGGCTGTAATAAGTATCTTTCATAATACTAGTAATGTATACATTCTATGTTTTAGGTTTACGGTTCTTTTGACAGAAGACGTAACACTATCCGTGACAAAGCTGCGGAACTGTTCACATTAGTGCCTGATCGATTAATTTTTCCTCTTCATGATGTTATTCAAAATATGAAAAAGTAAGTCATTAATTCTACACCAAACTGTACATGTTTAAGTTTGTAATTTATTTATTTCATAATAATTATTTAACATAATATATACTAGTAAGTAACTTGGACGTAATGTAAAGTCCGCCGACACTATTACCTGAAATATTAGTATAGACTTATGTAACAATCCAAGCCGACAGTATTATCTTAAATATTGGCAAGGTTGAAAAAAAAAAATCCTATCAAAGCAGGTGAAATTTCACAGAATTTTGCTTGTGTTATGTAAGTTTCTCAGGCCTTTGTAACATTGCGCGAGCCCCAACTGTCTACCTACCTCTTCTCATCTCCATCCCTCATAAGAATGATGTTACATTTTACTAATTACAGATCCCTCCTTCGCTTTACTCACTGTTGTTTTTTATTGGCATTAAATGTGTCCTACCACACAGTCTTAGCATGCTTGTCTGACGAGATTTTATATATTTCCACTTGTGTATTGGTCAGCGTTTATTATTGCTATAAACACTGGGTCCTATGAAGCTAGTTGTTGCAATATGAAAGTCATTTACTTACCATGTTTGAATAATTAAATAAAAATGGTATAGTGTTAACCCATTGCGGATCACTGATGAGCTCAGCTCGCATAAGGGATCTGCTTTAACTTTTACCTCCAAATAGTTACAATAGACTCTGCTAGGTTGCGTAAGCCTCTTTATTCATCAACTGGGTATTTTTTAAAATGGGTTTTGTTTATAAAAACTTTCATTAATAACCAATAGATCGTAGTAGTATTTTGAAGTTGAAGAAGCACTTTATATTTTGTTCAGTAGTATAATACTGTATTTAGTTTGGATTTAGTACGTTTCTGTCCACGTCGGTGCACTTATACAGCAAGTGATATTGAGGTTAGTGAGACAGACAGAGGACTGAGAGGAGGCCGATGTACCTAGTATATTCAATGACTCAGACGCTGTTATATCTTCGCCTGAACTGTGATATTTGAATTATGACTACGGCATCGTCCCCGCTACCCTATAACCTGGCTGTTACATCTAAGCAATAACTTGCAGTTTTATTGCGGCGCGCTGTTACTGTTCTGCCGGTGCACAGATTAATTTGTAACCGCTGGGGCGCATGGGTAAATAAATCGATCCGCAATGGGTTAAATATTATCAGTTCTTGTTGGAATAAAATTGATCATGTTTTGGTATTATTTTGAATTATTAGAAAGTTGAGTGTCCAAAAATCATTAAACGAACTAAAACCAAAAATCTCAGTAAAACAGTATTCCACATTTCAATGCTGCAATAACTTTAAACAATATAGATTTTAATGAAATATTATTTTTGAACATTTTGATCACTAAACACAACTAAACAATTAATATGCTGACACATCTAGCATGGCTACTTTAGAAATTATTTCCACAGGGTAGGGAAAGTCAGCTCTCTTCAGTGTGCTTACTGCCCGGAGGATGATTATGTTTATTATGCATTCTTTGAGTGTATGTGTTTCACTGGGGAAAGAAATTGACTTACTTCCATTGTTGGTGATGTTTCACTAGATACCATTGTTAAGGCATTGTTACAAAGCAAGTATGTGTGGAACACAGTTTCTGCTTTCATTCATGTAGTCCTATGTGTTAAACGGGAATAGGGATGCCTAACTGACTTGGACTTAGCTCTGAAAGAAAGTCAAGTCACACAGCTAGGCTTGAAGTCATGTGGTCTGTAGGGAGGTTATAGGTATTCCTGCCTGTTTATTGCAGGGCGAGTGCCACACGCTGTGCATTCCTCCCATGTAAAAAAAAAATTGGCACATATGTAACGTGGTTCTAGATTGAACCCTAGATGTGTAATTATAAACATATATCAAATTTACTTGTTTAATATGAATGAAATGTTAATTATAATTAAGGTAATATTCAATGATGCAATTTAGGTATACAAATTGAAACTGCCTCAGATATAAATTATATTATTGATATAGTAGAACATTTAATTACATCTAAAATGTATGACGTTTTGTATTATTATTGATTATAGTGCTGTTCACTAAATTGGTTCTAATTAAGTTTTACGATGTAAGTTACAATAAATAGTGATTGGTTATGAATGTTAAAAAGTTGCATTAAATATTTCACACGTTATCAGTTTTACTAAGCATATTGTAATCATATTCGATTCCAGTTGTCCTAAATGTAAATGATTAACATTTACTTCCTTTACCAATCTTTTTTTAAAATCTTCTTTGTGTTATAGGTAGGCCTATCATATTCTTTTGACAAACCATATTTACTTACCCTTTGTTATTTGTTACATGCTGTCTGGCCCAATTATAATCAAGTTGCTCTTTCTTGGATTGTAAAAGTATTTATTTATTTTTTCAGACAAATATATATGGGAACATCACGTTGTGGACAGTTCCTAATCACTTACTCTTTCACAATGGAAGTATCACATGCTCCGTTAGCCTTCAGATACAGGTACAGATTGCACTGGTGGTTGTACCGACCAGGAAGTAAAGCAGTGAAAGTGGCTGAAGTTCAGCTATTTGACAGTCAGGACATCAAACATGCACTGAGTATCGGCATTGCCCAGTGGCCAAACGTCAACAATAAGCTGATTGTCTATGGTTTCTGTGAAGACGGAGACGCGCCTTACGAGCAGGAGGAGGCGGACATGGACACTCGTCGGTACTACATCACTGTCACCACGTTGCCTTCACTAAACAACTGCAAGAACTGCAAGGCTGTTGCCGAGTCATTTGATGAGGAAGGTACGTGGCAAATGTACAAATCTGGTCTTATTTAATGGTCTAAATCTTCTGTTATTGATTTAAGAAAGACTAACTACCTGATCTGTTTTTAAATATCATATCAATTTCTAAATCGTGATTGCAACATTGAAAATACCATTAAAGTAGACTTTGTTTTGCATTGTGTATTCCTGAGACTTTACTGTTTCGTCTGGTAGATAATGTGTTAATGTATAATGTTTCGATTTAGCAGAGTAAAATTAATAATTTATATGACAAAATTGAAAATGATCTGTGTTCTCTAACGTGGGAGTACACATCAAATATTCTATCTTTACCATGGCATTTTGATGGGTAAATTTTGTGTGGGAAATAAGTGATATACATATACATCACTGTGCAGAGCATTTCTTTGTTTTCAAGAGTAACTGCTGATTGTTTTGTTTACTTTATTCCTGTCACCAAACTGAATTTTATTCTATTCATTGTAATAATAAATTCTATACTAAAAAGGACTGGTGTTGATGATTGATGATTTTTCTTGGCATTTTGATGTGTTAGTTGTAAAGCCCTCTATCATTAGATTGTTTATGAATTGACGTCACAAGTGATGTTTTAGAATAGTTCTGGTAGTTTTTTATGTTCATTATGAATTATTGTCAGCCATTCAGAGCCATCTTGGTTTGTAGAATGTCATTGTTGTTTGTGTATTTTTTGTTGTTTACTGTTTACTGCTGTATAGTTGTGAAAGTTTAGCATTTAGAAATTCAAAATAGTTCTCACAAAAGTTTTGTTTTTATTAGTACATAAAATATTTGTGAAAAAAATATTTTTGTAATATACAGTAGAACCTCTTTAATCCGGCACGTTTGGGACTTGAAGCTTTCCGGATTAAAGAAACTTCCGGACTATGGAGGTTATTTATAAAAATACAGGAGGTCTATAAAAAATAACATAATATGCAAAACTAAATTTTACTGTATGTATATAGTATTTAAACATGAGTTATTTAAACAATCTAAATCAATATATAAGTACAGGAGAAATATTAAAATGTATTTTTAAGTACAGTACATGATGAAATAAATTTGAATACAGTATGAAATACAGTACAGTACTGTACTATAGTGTTTGTGGTTTTTAGCAAAAGCACTGGCGGATGGCTGGAAAAAAATATCTAATATCTATTTGCTTCTTGCAACTAATTTTTTTACTATCTGTCGAGTTGCTCACTTTACAATGTTCATTGTGAAGGCAATTCTGTAATTTGTGTCTATTGCCGTTGATGCCGGATTACAGACAATTCCGGACTATAGAATGCCGGATTAAGGAGGTTTTACTGTATTTGAAATGTCACCAGAATTTTTTAAAAATCAAAATTTTCACTAATTTTTCTTTCAAAACAAAATTAATTAAATTTAGCTTTCTCAATTTTATGCATTTTAGTTAGATAACAATGTTAGAAAATATCAAAAACCAGTTAATAGATTTTATTTTTTTAAAGTACGGTATGTAATCTTTTCATAACAAAATCAAAGAAAATATTAAATATAAAAGAAAAATATTAAATTTAAACTTTTTTAAAAGTCTGTTTTGCATTTTGGTTTTGGAATAAAATATTTCTTCCCTATATATTTGCAAAACCTCTACTTAAGACATTTTATTTTAGATTTTTTAGCACTTTAAAAAAGCATAAAAATGAACAAACCTTTTTAAAATTGATTTAATGTTTTAGAATTGTTCAGTAGAATGTCCCAATAAAAAAATATACAAAAGCGTGTTGTGTGAATTCTTAAGATGCCGATTGTCAAGATATGGGTAAATATTCTTAGATTCATAGATATGAGACACCAACACAAGTTAATTGAGAATTTTAAGGCAAATATGAATGATTATATATGGATTTTGAATGAGTGTGATGTGTATAAATGAGCGAACGTAGGCTAATTAATTATCTTTGCAAACTGAGGCCGTCCATTCCTTAGAAAGTTTCATTAATTAATAGCACAATGACAAATGAACAGCCTATATTTTTTCTCAAAATAGAATACAATCTATGAAATTAGAAAGAAGATTGTGGATAAACGGCAAAAAAATGCTGTTAGTATAGAGTTTTGTGATTGCCAGAGATGCAGGTTACGGTTTTTTATAGTGGAATAATTTAGCGTTTATAATTTAATAATCATGGTTGTTTATTCCGCAGACATGGCTGCCAACTGGGACAGAGCAATAAGTATGAGCTGTCTAAAACACGGCCTCACCATCCACACCATCCTGGAAATTGCACCCCCGTACCCCTCGCTGGACTTTCTCACTAATCTCAAGATTGACAATAAGATTATTGTCAACACTGGTAACTTCCTCCATGTTTTAACCTTCAGTAACGACCAGCAAGAAATTGAACCGTCCCTCAACGATACAATAGTCACAGAACAAATTCACCACAAGTAAGTTGAAACAAATTATTTGATATTCAATCATTGATACTGTGGACAAATGAATAATTTCATACTAATTTACTTTTTATAGTTGTTAGATTGTAAAGAAATATAAAGGTTTTCTGAGAAATACTTACTTTCACATTCAAACTTACAGCTAAGTACATGTAAGCTTATTCACATTCAGCAAGAAATTAAACCGTTCCTCGATGAGATGATTGTACTGAACAGATAAACCACTAGTAAGTTGAAACAAATTTGTACGGATTCATTTCAATACGTTATTTAAACAAATAAGGGTGCAGCTTTATTTTTAGCTTGGTTATTTGATTTTAGAATATAAAGGTTAACTGAAAAATACTTTTAGATTCAAACTTTTAGATAAGCTGTTGTGCTTTGTTAGGTAATACAGGGTGTTTCTTTGAAAACGCAACCCATGATTTTTTAAATAAAAATCAACTTGAATTGAATAATAACTATAATTAAGTACCCTTTTATTCATTTTTTATAATAATGCATGACCGGTTTCGGCTCTTAGGCCATCTTCAGAGTGTAAATAATATAACCTATAAGAAATGAACAATTATAAAAATAAAGCAGATGAAAATAACATAACATATGATTAATTTAGTGTGTGGGTAAGTTGAATTTTACTTTTGATTCTTTTTTTTTAATTTCTCTTATTTTTCATATATAGGAATTTTCATGTTAATTTTGTATTTAATATGTTCTGTGGTTCATTATAATTGTTTATGTATATGTGTAAATTTTCTTTGGAATTCATTTTTTCTCCTTTCTTCTTATATTCTAAAATTGTAACCTTTTTCATTCATATTTTGGTAATTGTGATTTGACTGGAGAATATTTTCAGCAAAATTAGATTTAACACTTTAACTGCCGTGTCAGTCCAGTACGCCCGACGGCTCTTTGTGTCAGCTAGATGCCGTCGGGCCACTATGCCCAACATTCTTACTAAGCAACCTTTTGGTTATTTTCTTGTTACTCGACTGGTCCTGCTTTCTAAAACAAACCGATCAACACTGCAAATCAATCCAATGTCAAGCGTCGTCTCTTAGATTTGTTGACATTCTGTTGCAACTTACGCTGCAGGTAAAGTTGCGACTAAACTTTTGGAGTTATCGTTTTGTTCTATTGATATCCGACGACGCTCACTGTTGCTGTCTGTTCTACTGCAGCTATTTGCAAAATTTTGAAACGTTTTGGTGCCGAATTATTGTTTCAATAAAACTGTTACGTTCTTTTTAAATAACGAAAATACATCGACAGCAGGCTGGGCTGATGCATTTGTTTTGTTTACGTTTACCATTACCGGCAACAACAGGTGGGCAACAAGAAGAGATAATGTGAACTTCGTGTTTTGTTAATTAACCTTCCAGTTTATTTATTCAGTTATTATAAATAAAATGCAGAATTACTTAAACAATTTATCGTTGATAAAAACATAAATATAAAGTTCATTGGATGTTGTTTCAAGTGTGGAACGTTTTGTGTTGTAGTTTATTGACTTTAAAGGTCTAGCCTACTAACTCTAAAATCGTAATTTTTGACAAACTGTTTTAGTTTTGTGTGAATTATTATTTATTAAAACCAACAAGGTTATTATTTAGTTTCTTGCCACCAAACAAAATTTGAAAACTACCTGAAATGGGTAAATAATTGACTACAGTTTCGTGAGAATTTTTTTATTCTGCGGAAATCGTTTTTACCGAACAATTCGAAAAAACTAATGTCATTTTAGTATTTTTGATATATTTCCGTTAATTTAAATGATATTATAGTCATTTTTTTTATTTTGATGTGTTGTTTTAGCGCTAAATACGAATTTGAAAACTATTTTGGTCTATACAAATTATTTCTCGAGATATAACGGAAAAACTACTTTCGCGGCGAATCACGATTAGCGATCATTATATACATCAGATTTTAACCACAACAAACTGAATTCACGCATACTCCTGCCGGAATGAAGGGACGATAGGGCCGTCACGGAGGCCAGGCACAATAATTAAACGCAAATTATGTCTATTTTGTTGAGTAAAAAGTCATGATAAGTTCGGTTATGTTTGGTTAGGTCAGTAAAAAGTGTATTTTTCAGGCCGAAAAAAATAATGTTACCTGGATAACCCAATTATATATTCGTGATTAGCATAAAAAACATTTCGCGGAAAATTACATATTTTACCCGAAAAATTCAGAAAACTAATATCACAATTTGTAGTATTTTTGACATATTTCTGTTAGTTTAAATAGTATTTTAACTATAGTTTTTTTTTTTTGTTTTGTGTTTTTGTAATGAATACGAATTTGGTCTATTACCATTATTTCTTGAGTTATAACGAAAAACTACTTTCGCAGCGAATCGCGATTAGCGGCCATTACGCGATCATTATATATAACAACTATTAATCACAAAAACCAAATTCATCTATATTTCCGCCGGTTACAGCCGCAGGCCGTCACGGAGGCCAAACACCTGAATTTGACGCAAATTACGAATTTTTGTTGAGTAAATATACAATTAGGATAAGTTAAGTTATGTTTGGTTAGGTAAGTATAAAATAAATTTTTCAGGCTAAATAAATATTTTTTTTTTTTCACTATCAGATAAATAACTATTTTTTTTAGATTTTCCGTTGAAAAAGAGTTTTCTGCGGATGAAATCAACCTCAAAAAAACACATTTCACCCTTTTTCAACAAGAAATTGTATTTTCAGAGGTGACAAGAAATTGCATGGTTACCAAAACATGTAAAAATGAAAAAAAGTTGTAGAAAAATAACGATTTTTAAATATGTTGGTTTTTTCACATACTTATCAGATAAAAAACGAGTTTTGTTTTCAACGTCATCTTGTTATTGATATAACTGTATTAAATTAAAAGCTGGGGCCTACCGCAAATAGTCCGTAGGCTTATTAGTAAAAATTGTATTAAAGTAAGCTAGGGCATATCACTAGATTTTGAGCCTACTTATCAATGAAATAAAAAATTTTAGGTAACTGCTAATTAAACCTAGGATACTTTTTGCAATAATTCAATTTCTTTATGGTTTATTGTACTGCAAGCATCATACTATTTACAGAAGCGAATTTCTAAGTTTTTGGTTGTATACAAAGTTGTTCATAAAACTTAAAATTTTGGCATGTTCTACAGGCAAGTTGTCGGGAGTATAGGCTCGACAGACTTATTTAGTAAATGTTGATATTGAAATAATATAATACATATTGAATACTGGATTACTTTCATCATGCAGTCAGTGTAGCCAAACTATGAGAACAAATTTACCTCATAATGTGTCAGGCCAATATGCCAGACAGAGTTTTTTATGTGCCGTATATACTACTAAAAAAACTGTGTTGGGCCAATACTTCCGACATATTTATATACATATAATGCCTATGTATGTACTATTTCTATACTCAGAAATGGTGGCATATTAAATATAATGTATCATTGTTTTAAATATTTGCATAAAAGTTTTTGGCAATTTAGAGCAAAAATACTCATTTTAAGGATGGCAGCTAACGTGTTAATTGATGTTGAGTTATTGTTTCTTATGGCTTGTATGTGTTCTTTTTTAACGTAAATTAAATGTTCTTCCGGTTTGTACTATGTAAAAAGAATTGCATTCTGAGCATTTTATTTTATGTATTCCAGATTTTTCATATTTGTTATTTTTATTTTCTTTGTTGGATAGTTTGTTAATTAAAGTAAAAGTATTGTTCTTTGTTTTATAACTGAGTGTATATTTACTGTGTTGAAAAGTCTTTCTAATAGCCTTATTCATTTTTGTATTATAAGGAACACTGATACATTTTTTCTTTTCTTTTTGTTTCATTTTCTTATTTTTGTTTCCTTTTATTCTTTTTATAATTTTGTCAACAATTGTTGGATTGTAACTATTATTAAACTAGTAACCCTAACTTGTGAACCAACTTATGCATTTAAAAATAAACTTGTTTCTTTAAATTCTATAACAAGTCTGTAAATAGTAAATTTGTTATGTTTACCACTACCCGGAAATTGTTGTTCAAATGCATCTTGACATAAAAGAAAAATGATTTTGTTTTAAAATATTCCTCCTCAATAAACACTCTCTGGTCTTTGCTCAAAACCATGTTTCTAACCTCAACTTAATGACATTGCATGAAACCCAAATAAAGTGAACAACAACGCAAAAATGTAAATCAGCTGATAGCCAAGGAATAAAAAGAACCAGAGCTACCAACAAATGAACTTGTAATTATCTTAATCCTTCGTTTTCTGTACTTAAAAGTAACACCCTGTATAGTTTTTATTTTGATATGTCAGATACAAAGGGTTATTTAGGCAACTATGTAATGCCAAATGTTTACAGTACATCATTTAAATTTTTAGGGTAGTGTAGTATCTGAAACACGTTATTGAGCATACAAAAAATACTCAGTAGAAACTACAATCCAATCGTGATGACACGCTTAATTTTGGTCCAATTTCTTTTTAAATATTACAATCTCATTAGCCCTCCCCTATTTTAAAGAATCTGAATGATATTTATTACGTTGTATTTGAGTTCTGTTTCCAATTTTGGGTGCACACTTGGTTTTCTTAACTGTTCCTGCTTTTATTGCATGCATTTTTCATTAATTTTCAGCTAACTTCTGTCTGTCCAGATTATTTAAAAACATTGTATTGTTACTGTTTACTTGAGTTGAACTCG
The DNA here is from genome assembly GCA_035578905.1 of Stictocephala bisonia. NCBI lineage: Eukaryota > Metazoa > Arthropoda > Insecta > Hemiptera > Membracidae > Stictocephala > Stictocephala bisonia. The sequence continues at coordinate 171,757 of JAQJVL010001348.1, forward strand.
TCAATTTTTAAGACCATAAAAAGTGAGTGAAAGAAATTTTTGGTAAATTATTATTACTTTAAATGTAACTTATAGTATACAATATTGTATTTTTATTTGATAAAAAGGTCCTCCTTTTTACTTGTGTAGGTGATTAGCCGACCCACCCTTCCAGACAGGTACCGTGGAGTGGCTATTGGATAACTGTTCCCACCCATCTATAGACGTACGGTGGTATTGAACCACCCACCCATAAACATACGGTGGTATTGAACCACCCACCCATAAACATACGGTGGTATTGACCCACACATCCATACACATATTGTGTCATTGACTCAGCCACCAGTCTATACACATACAGTTATTTTAAGGAAAACAATATTTGTGATTTTATGCCGCAGTCTAGCAATGCTCACCCAGCAATTGTTGTAAAGTCCTACCCATTTATCTGTAGTTTATCAAGCCTTCCCACTTAGCCCAGCACAAGTCGTGATAGGCTGACCCACCCATCCAATGTAGGTCTTGACAGGCTCTCCACTCACCCCATAAACATCTTGACTGTCCGCTGCCTACGCAGAGTATGTTTTGACAGATACAACTGATCATTCATCTCAACAGGCCCTCCCACTCTATCTAGTATATACGAGTTTTCACAGGTCCTGCATGCAGTTGACAAGTCAATCTATCCACTAGATATTCACCTTTGCCCACCCAATCACCAGATATTTGTGTCATCAAACCCACTTTATGGCAGTGAATTTGATGTCCTGTATATGACACTCTTGTCAAACGATTGAACTGTACTAATATAAGAAGAAACAAAATGTGCTAGATAGATGAAAAATGCAATATTAAGATAGGAACGTTATTTGTTCTGACATTTTCTCTCCATAACTAGACAATAAACTAAGATATTATTTTAGTTTTAGCGTCAAACTGGTCAGGAAGATTAAAATAAAATTTAAATATCACAGATTTTTGAAACTTTTCAATGTAAAAGTATTTTTATTTCATAAATAAACGTGTGTACAATAATAAAAAAAATAAACCTAATGTAATGAACAATAAATTAAATTGCCTACTTTACATAAAATAAAATAATTTTTGTGAAAAAAAGTTTTGCAGCCTGAAGGAAAAACCTGTGTTGGGGTTACCTGCATTGTAAAAAAAAAACTAATTTGCTCTGAAAAGAGAGAATATTGTAATCTTTAACATTTTATTGTGAACTACCCTAATCAAGCCAGAAAAAATATTTAATATCACGCAAATATACTTATTAAACAAACAATACATGGTAAGTTATACTGACAAACTGTATTTTACTAAACTGGACTAAACTCATACTAAATTAATCTGTTATCTACAAATTCAATTTTAATATCAAGTATAAAAATGTAGTGAAGGTTACAGGACTAAACCTTAAGTGAATTGTACGTTACTTCACTTGTTGAAATGTGGTTTTGTATGTTACAAGTCATACTTCTTTGTTCATTACTTATTAAGATAATTTGTTTCATTTACAATTCTGACTTAATAACCTAATATTTGGTTGATACCTTCTAATAATGATAATTTAATTGTTCTAGCATTGGGGAAAAACTGTCAACTGACATAAACGATTATATATGCCCATGGAAGACGAAAAGTTCCTTCTCCAGAAAAATGGTACCACAGTCTGTTAACAAAGCATGGCTGAACACTATTATGGCTCAGGCTGAAAAGGTATGTACACCAGAGTGATGAAACAAGAGAAAATGATGAAACTTTCACTTTCACATTACTTAACAAATTGATATACTAAGCAGTATTTGAGGATATTGTTTGAATCTCGGTAAACCAGATAATTAGTTGTATACTTGAAATTATAACTCCTCAAGATTCAATGAAAACACCAACTCGCTCAAATTATAATTTGTAAAGAAAAAGAATATAAAGGGTGTTCCCAGAAAGAATGCCAGATTTAAATTGTGAAAAGAACATTTATTTTCTCATTAAATTAAAAAAAATGTAAAACCTTAAAGTGCATTACTTTTGCTTACCTATGAAATATTATGTCTCCTGCGTACCTTCCTGCAGCTTAGTTACTAACAAATACCTCAGGTAATTAATAAACGTCTTGCTAATTTGATATTATTTGTCATACAATTAGACAGTTTAAAGATTGCATAAAATTATCAATATTTATGTTTGCAGCTTTATGCTTTCGAAGAGACAGAAGATGGCTGTGAGCCAAGATTCAAATGGTTCCGGAAACGAAGAATTGCTGATAAAATGTATGAGTTTTGTAGTGACGATGATGAAAACATGGAAAATATCTGTCCTCCTGCAAAAATGAAGAGGTAGTTAATTTTTGTACTACAGTAGTTAATATCATCATCAAGTTCAGATATAATTTAAAGCTTAAAGTTGAATAGTTCTAACTCCTCCCCAGCTAAATGAAAGCGCTTGGAATATTTCTAATAGAAATGGCTTGCTAAATCATCTTAATTGAAAATCAGCAATATTATTGTTTAGTTTATTAGTAAATTAAATTATATACCTACTTTTTCATTGAGAGAGGACATTTTGGCTATCTGACCCATTCTAAGCTATTCAAGAAATGTCTCTTTCTCCACCAAGAGCGGGATATCTTGATTTGTTCTAGGTAAGCTACACTGACCAGTACTTTGATTTAAAAAGAAGTGAAGCCAACATTTACAGAGCTATCTTTTTCTTCTTGGATTGGAATAAAATATAAGCTTACAATACAATACAATTACTACAGGATACAAAAACATGATACATTAGTTATGCTTGAAATTATATTTAGTTACACATATTTTTAACCTGAAAACACCACTATCCTGTATGTAGTCACTAAACTAATTAAGATAATTTTGAGATATTATTACATGTATTTCTTTATTTCACAGATATTCCAGTCTTTCCAAATATGTGATAGAGCAAAAGCAAGATTGTAGATTATTAAGAAGGGATAGTGAAGAAGAAGAAAATAATTGGAGCTCAAATAATAGAGCAATAAGTGATGTTGATATAAAAGAAAGCTCAAATTTAGCGGGACACTGTAAATGTTTAAATATAGAATCAATTAGAACAAAACAAATTGATGTGGATAGTAAAAGAAGACAAATGGATACTCATAAAATATGTGCTTTGCCAAGCGATAACTGTGATCATAACACAAGTAATGAATGTGATACTCAAGGACTAGAAGCCCTCAGCTCTCAACCTATTGACAAGACTGTGCCACAACAAACTTTAGTTGGTAATTTTAGTTGTACTACAAACGACTGTGATAATATAAGTAATTTAAACGAATCAATCAGCTCTCCAGTGTCCTTTCAAAACGATGATTGCACTCTGTCAAGATTTGGATGGCTGAAACAATCTTTAGCAATGCCGATCAAAATTCCTAAAGTCTCTCACATGCTAGCTGACTGGAAGGAAGAGCCTTTACCGAAGTCTAAACACTGTGACTGTAAAAACAAGGAGTCGAAAAATAAAAACATCCAGTCATTTATGGAGCATATTCCAGGTACAACTAGAGGGTCAAGCAACAACAACCAAAGAACACTGGACTACTCACGAGAGACTGGAGGGGATGCTGGAAGTCCTTCTCCACATTCTTCCAATAGATTGACAACTAAATTCTCCCCCATGGTAGTTGTCTTGAGGCCAAGGAATTGTAACCAAGACGAAGTGCAAAAGTCTAAGGAAATGGAAGACAAGGGGAAACCCATCAGCAATGAAGAAGGATCGCCCAGAGGTAATATAGCGAGAATAAAATTAAGGTTATTTTTATTGTTTAATGTAAACTTTAAGGTTAGGTGGTAGAGGCGATCTAGTCATAAAATAAGGATGTTTTTTATTTCATTAAACTAAAAGAGCATATCTTCTTTAAAAAATAAGTTCAACTAAAAACACATTTCTCATTGTATAAAGCACTATACCGTTTCAAGTTCACAGCATAAAGAATACATAGAGCAATTTGGAATTTTTGTAAATTTTTAATGTGACGTGCATTTTACTTTTGCCTAACCTGGTGATAAAAAAGCAGTGCTGCTTTGAATTGGTTTAGTGTATTAATCAGTTTTTTTAGATTGCTAGTTTTATAGATGTCTGTTTTTAAACAATCCCATTTTAATAAAAATTACTATTCAATTTGAATTGGAAATCTTTTAATATATATATTTTGAGTGGGTGGACTAATATATTTAATAGTACATAAACAGCCATATTTATTAGTACATTTTTCATACGAAAATTCAGAGATAAAAAGGAAATAAAATCGATACGTAAGTAAGATAAAATGACTTTACTAAATATTCACTGTCTATTTTGAACTGTCAATTTTAAGGTTTATAGAGTGCTCCTCAGTGAGTTTTAAACAACTGACAGCAAAATACAAACAAGATCAGTCACTAAGCATACTGTATATTATGATAAAATTATTTAGTTAGCGACATTTTTTTTAACTAAAAGAATTGTCTTTGAACTGCTATTTTTATTTTTAGTTTCGTTGCGTTCATTATTTATTAAGACTAGTGCAATCTAGTCTGCAATTACAAAATAAACACCTTTTAAGGGCAAATTTGATATAACTAATATTTGTTTGCCTTCCATTGGAGTTTAAAAATATCTTAATAATTTCAAAAACAAAATAAAGGAAGTTTACATATTTTTATTGTTTCAGTCAAGTTGATGAAAGACTCAGAGTTGGCTATGAGGCAACGCATGATTTCCGGCTGCTCTGTCCAGTTTGATCGTATTTATATAGAAGTGGATGAAGAGATAATGTCTACTATCACGGACATCGAAGATGACGACCAAGGCACTGGCTACCACTGTGCCCTGCCGCTCTCCGTTCATGGATCTGCATATGCACAGCTGCAAATGGTCTCCTATCAGAAGGCTGAAAGAATGGTAATTATTGTTAATACAGAACATGTTTCATCAGTACAAGTACAATATTTTCTAGCTAAATATCGTGACTGAATTGTGTGGAAATAATACAAGCAGTAGAATTATTAGCTTAATTATTCAGTATTAGTAGAATTATTATTGGCTCAGTGGTTTCAAACTGCGGAGTGCTAGGTCCAAGGTTGGAATTTCAAACTGAGCTAACGGTAGGTACTTGACTAGTAAAAAAGTCCACATACAGGCCTGCAGTGCCATGTAAAACTGTAAAAAGAAAAAAAACTGAAGAATTGACAGAATGAGTGAGACTTGCGTGCTGCCTACTGCGCTACCGAGAGTGAACTAACATTGATTATAAAGTCCACTTTCAAAACAAGAACAAAAACTATTTTTACTTTTTCAACTTTATATAATTAGTCATTCTAATGTAAATATTTTTAGAATCTAAACAGTTACAACAGTAGGTTTAGTGTTGACAACCCTGCATAGTAATAATACTCCAGTTTTACTTCATTTTCTAGATTTCTCAATGCATTGATTACCACATCAGTAAGTAATAATACATAGATACCACAATAGAAGGTATTACTTGGCTGGGAAACCTGCACTTGCTCTATTGACAAAGTTGTTTCCTGACCATCAACTGATATGTATTTGGATATCTTGGTAGCAACTACCTGAGCATCATTATAATTGCTAAAGTTTAAAGAATCAAAATAATAGTAAGACTTCCGATGTTTCATATACAACAGAAGACTCCAGTGAGTGCCACCTGAAGTATCAACTTTTGATGCATCATTTGTGGGTATAATTATATAAGACTTAGACTCAAAATCCAGAGGCTTAATTAATTTATCAGTGTCTTCAAGGCACTTTATTGTCTGAGCAATGACAGGATTCATTAAATTTATTTATTCATAAGACGCTGATCGTCAAGATATGGGCGAATATGGATTTCGAATGAGTGTGATGAGTGTAGATGAACGAATGTAGTCATTGTTACAAACTAAGGCCGACTATTCCTTAGAAAGTATCATTAATTAATAGCCCAATGACAATTGAACAGCCGGTGGTTATCAGCTGATCCTTCTCAAAATGTAGTAAATAAATATCTTGTGGTACAGCTTTAGTTGTCAATTAGTTGTAATAAAATTGAATTGCAGTGTCTGTTATCCATTCTAAATGTAAAATTGATAGACAGTCTGACATATTCATATCTGTATTGGTTTCTTTGTTTATCGCAGGCCTGAAAAAGTCACAATATTACCACTGCCTTTCCCATCCATTGTTTTAAATCTATTAAGCTGTTTGTTTTCTTTGGTCAGCATTTCATCAGTATCACCTTTCGGTGTGATAATTGGACAGCTTGATGCATTGGGGGGTTGCAATTTGCTTGTCAAAATCTTGGAAATGGTATCATTACTAGATGAGGAAGTGTCAGTGGAGGATTTTTTAAAAGATAGACTTTTGTAGATAGAAACTTGATTCTATTTCTTTACAAGCATTTAAGAAATTTTTATTTTTTGTATTTGTTTTTGTATGACCCAGGCGTGCTTTATTTTCTAAGTGTAAACACACATTTGTTTCCCTAACAGAAGCAATTTCTTGAGTACCATAAAATGTAACCTTATATTTTCGTAGATTGCAAATGTTGTCTACATGGTCTATAACTGCTGGCCAATGAGGGAAACCTCTGAGCTTTGCAAATACCTTGTCTCCACGTTTGAATTTTGCTTCTTTCATAGTTAATTATTTACTTATTTAATAATATAAACTCGTATTTCTAAGAATATCAATTAATGTTTGTCAAGTAAATGTTAACTATTTATTTCTTTTGATATTCCTAAAGTTATTATAGAGCAGAGGAATTGCCGTCAATATTCTTAATACTTGTAATAATTGCTTTTTAGAGTTACTATATACCTGCGTTTATTTAAAATTACTAATAATAATCATCTTCTCAGTTTGATTATTATTTTAACAGATAATTCAAGTTATTGGATTTTAATAAGCTGAAAATTTTTTATTTTAAAAGTAAATAAATAAATTTGATATTGTTTCATAATCAATTTGAGTACTGAGTATTCATTGACAGCAGTTTGTTTACATTTTCTTGGCAGGTGGAATGATATAGGTCAAGTTTGTAGATGTCTGCATTAAAACTTGTTTAATGAAGGAAACATTCCTGAACAGGAAACATCCATATTACTCAAAGACATTATTGTCAATGCTTGACTTGTGTTTCTTTGAATAAATTTAAGTTATTCTTTCAGCTCCAAGACTGCATTCAACATTTAAATGCTCGTTAAAAAATGTACATAATATGTGATTTTTTGTATTTTTTAGTTGTATATGCATTAGGCAATTGGATAGTTGCTATTGAGTAAAAACATGTGCTTTTACAATTTATAAGAGTGAGAATTCATTTTTTACATTAAATTAAATAGCTATTTTATAGAAATTGAAGTGTATTATCTCTGTATGAAATAAATACTTAACCAGTCTTACAATCACACTTTTCACTCTAAAATATATTTAGTATTTACAAATTAATTATATTACCGAACAAAAAGGCACTAATTTAAAAACTGTATATTATTATCACAACATAACCTCCCTATTAGTTGAATTATTATGTAAAATAAATAATTCAACTAATTTAAATAGTAACCTAACTGACTTGTTATTAAGTTCTGAAAATACCTGTTCATTTTAGAACAATATTGTTTGTCACAAATACTATACACAGCAACTTAAATTTCTTTGCACCCAAAGACTGTGTTTTTGAATGACCTTAGAAAGGTAAGCAGCCATGGTATTGGCTTGTTAAACAGCTGACTTGAGTTCAATTATAATTTACTTCCCCTAAGCTATTCCTCGATCCCTAAGAAATTAGATCCATTAAAAGACAACTTTGGCCTGTCATCAAAACGTAGTCAAGTCTGAAAAATAAAACTATGTACAATTTAGATGTAAATTTACTTGGAGATGTTTTGAAAAACTATAAGCTACAAAAGATTTCTTGTTGATCCATATTTTTCTTTGTTCAGTTATATAACATTTATATTTAAAAAATAATGTTTTAATAATAACAATTGTGAATATATACATACATACTTGTGCATTTTATTTAACAATTTGGAACCATTAGAATCTTTGTTTTGCCCGGTGGCAAATGATATTATGAATATAACTTCAAATCAAGTTTTTGGATAAAACAGCTCTTTGACTGAAACTATATTCTGTTCAGTCAAATTTATTTGGAAATTTTTCAAATTTTAATTCCTAAAACAGTCCAAAATTATAAGTAATGTGCAAATACTATATTTCAATTTTGTCAGAGGTCAAAATTTAGATCTACATGTAATCCTAATTTCAAAATGTTACAGCACTCAGGTGTAAGTAAACTTTATTTCAAGCTATAAAGTATTGTGATATTCATTAGACGACCTACCTAACTCTATGTTACCTAATAATTACTGTGTGTGTAAGGTTGTGTTGGGCAGTGAATACATGAGTATCGCTGGTTTCTGTTTCCAGAACATTCACTGCGAGCGAGTTTATCAGAGCAGTCTTGACATCGACCAGTTCTGCTTCAAGGCAGCTGAGATCATCTGCAAATGTGAAGGATTCAAGTTTTGGTTCTGTCATGATTACGATGTTGAAATTATAGACGTAAGATTGTGTTATTATGTTGATTTTAGAATCGTATTAGGTTAGCAATAAACTAAATTGAATAGAAAATGTCTAAATCGGTAATCAATCTGTACACTAAAAAATCAATCGGCCCTGGTGGTGCAATTATGTAACCCATCTAATTGAGAACAAAGTGTTTGGAAGATTGTAGGCGATAGGTTCCATCCTCGGATTATATAAAAGAGTAATGTAATAATGGTTTGTAAGGCTAGGCATCCTAGAGTCAGCGTTGCCAACTCACACACAACTTCATTTACCTGTTCCACCCTCTGGTCTAAAATTAATAATCTACGTTTAAGTACGTTAACCTCATGTAAAAAGACGTATTAAAGTTACTTTATTATATCAATGCATGTTTTGTACGCATAAGAGGCAATTTAAATGTGTTTTTTTGAATTGTGATTTTGAGAAGGGAGAATAACATCAATATTTAGTGATATGATATATCGGACCAAAGTATCGATATTGTTGATATTATCGAAAGAAAATATCGATACTAATATATCGAAACGTATTTATCGATGTTTCTGATATATCGTTGCCATTCTAATGTGTAACTGAACTTTATTTTTACAGTCATAATTCTGGAGGCAGTTGGTTATGATTTTTTTCTTTGTTTAACTAATGTTTTGACTGTTGTTTCCAATCATTATGATTAGGTCAACACAGTTTATAAAACTTGTTGAATTCAGGTATTTCACATACATTCCATATTTTAAAACTGATATCCATCAAGCCATTTATAATTTTTAATATAAAGCTTATCTTCATTATCTTAAAATAATATTAAAAAGTAAAGTTGTATGGTAAGCTGATTTAAAAGTAAATACAAATACAATTTTAGGTCTTGTGTAGTTTGTATGTATTTATAATATATTTAATAGATACACTCTTGTTACAGGTGTGTGCTCTAAATGGAGATATATTGGGAGTTATATGTTTGCGATTAAATGCTGAGAAAGAGCCCCCAAAGACTGAAAGGTAAATAGAAATCAGTCAGCTATAAAATACAGTGAAGTGTGGATGGACAAATTTCTCTTTGTCCTCTTAGGATTTATTAAGTATTGATTGAGACTCCAGTATTAAGCAAAATTTGAAAAATAAAATACTATCACACTATTCATATCTACTTATCTTTTGATGTGCTGATCAAATAAAAAAAAAAAAAAAAAGTAAATATGAATTGGGAATAACTGTAAATAATCGGATGCAATCATTTTAAATCTAAGCTTGACTTCTCTCAAAACTTTTCTTTTAAAGTGATCAGTTAACCTATGACACTATGATTTTAAATTTTTCATTCCTTCTCATTTTTTTTTTTTTGTAGCTATATAATATTTGTAATAGTAAAACTTTTCAAACACTTGATGCGCAACACAGATAACTCCTGTTACTACATAACCAAATAGCGACACAGTGTCTTGTTCGTTTGAAAGCTCAGTCCTACAAAGTTAAAAAAATTTCTTTTTTATATTCTATCTTCTATAGAAATAGAGTAGATCAGTTTTGTTAGATGTCATTATTGCTGAAATATAAAAGTAGCAACTTTATTCTTATATCTTATTTTCTCTTTTTCGTCATACTACAAAAGTCTTTACTATCTTTACTTACAATTATTAGACACACAATATATAAAATGAAAATAAATAAAAACAATAACTGTAGGTGTTGTTGATAATAAATATTAATAAATAAAATTATAATTATTTAGTTATATGATTCAGTTGTTATCAGAGCGCCGATGAGTGAGGTTCTTATCTGATCCAGTATCGAGCCAACACCTGCCCTGTGCTGTGTCTATGTCAGTAGTTTTGCGTAATTTTTGTCGTTCTGTATTACTTTAAACTGAATATTTTGTTTTTATTAGTAATTAACTATACATATTTTTATTTCTTACATAATGTCTGTTAAGTGCGGAAAATGTGCTGTGGAGTTTGTGGGTGCTGAATGTGTTATTGAGTGTGTGGATTGTAAGCAGTCCTTTCACCTGTCAAGTACTCGCATTGTATCTATTCAGAACGTTACAAAATTTAAACTTAAAAAATTGCAATTGTGACTCCTGTAGTGAAGAAACTGCTTTGTCTAAAAGTTCCGACGACATCAGTGGAAAAATCAATTTTAATCAGCGTTCTGACTTCCATGAAGAACGAGATATTGGCGGAAGCTAAACTCGAAGGCGTGACAGCTGAATTGAAGAATATCAGTGGTAAATTCAGTGCCCTGGAGAAGTCACACAAAGAGCTGCACATACGCTGTGACCAATTGAAACGTGATCGTGACGAACTGACTGAGGATGTCTGCGATTTACGGGTACGATTACACAACTCAGTACAGCATTCTCGATGTGCAAACATTGAGATACAAGGTTTTCCACTTACTCAACGAGAAGATTTGTATGCTGTTCTTCGGAATATAGCTGATGTTATTGACGTGCCTTTTAAGATAGAAGATGTTTCTATGGTACACCGACTTCGTCTCTTCTCTAAGAAGCATGTCCACCCGCTTGTTATTGTACAGTTTCTGTCCCGCAGTACCAAGGAGGCATGGATGTCAGCGTCAAGGAAGAAGAAAGGGATCACAAGGTTGAGGTATCGAACTCTTCAAGATAGCAAGATATTCATTAACGATCACTTGACAAAAACAAGTATTTAATAATTAATAGATTTATTTGCCAATTAATTGTTATTAATAAACTGGTGCATTCTTTTCATGTGCCAAGAAGTGTCAGGGAGATTCAAACGATATAGATTTTTATTTATCTTAAATTTAAAAAAGTGTCTTTCAATTAAGTATTTTGCTTAGATTAAATTCACAATAACAGTTCTTTTATTTATCAATTATATTATGTGTTGTGTACCACCTGAATTTTGTGTTCAGTATTCAGGTAATAGTAAATAAATGAAAATAATCTATTTAATTTCTGGTGATGGGGAACTAGAATGTTAAACCACTTAATATGGACGAAAAATATCTCTCAGTTGTGTTTTACTTTTAATCTTTTATTTTATATATCTTTTCTTAATAAACAGTGCAGTTTAGTAAAGTAGTATTAAATAGTTCTGTTTATTGACTATACTATATATATATATATATATATTTTTATTTGTAGATTTAAAATTCACTGTTTTTATGTTTTGAATTAAATCTGAAATAAAATTGGCAACTCTATCTGTATAGTACTTTTAATTTAAATGTGCTTGTCACATTTTAACAAATAGTTTTATAAAGTATTCAGAAATTTTTTTATGTTTATTTTTGCAATTTTTTTGTTTTTTTTCATAATTTTTTCTCTCAAGGTGAAGTACGGTTATTCCATTGAAGTGAGTCACAGATAAATCATTCTAATCTTTTATTATTATTATTATTATTATTACATGCGAAAAAGACCAGTAAATGATCACGCAAAGTTCACTTATGGGTCGTCCTTTTTCTCCTTTGCCAAGCAGCCTTCAATTTTTCTTTCATAATGGATCTGCGTTCTTCTGTCCATTTAGCTCCTGTTTTCTTCTTTTGGTCTCTCTCTGATTCTACTTCCCATTTATAAATTTTGGATTTATAGGTGGATCGGTCCGAAATATCATTGATAGAAATCTGGGCTCTGGACAAATCCTTCCTGATTTCCGAGGTCCACTTATTGGTTAAAATATTTTCAGTGTTCTCTAGTACGATTTTTGTTAGTCTATTTTCAGGAAGACGCTTGATATGCCCGTAAAATTTTAGGCGTCTTTTTCTGATATCCGCGGCTAAGTTTGAGAATTCTTCCACTCTAGTTCGGGACTGAAGTCGGTATCCTTCATCAGTGAGTCTTGGGCCGAGAATCTTCCTGATGATTTTCCGTTCTTCTTTAAGGATGTTTTCAAGTATCCCTTTTCTGGTCAAATCAAGAGTTTCACTCGCATATAGGACTTCAGGTTTGATGACGGTATTGTAGTGGTGAATTTTGGTAGAAATTGATAGGTATTTTTTGTTATATATGTTTTGAGTACGACCAAAAGCCCTCTTCATCTTTTGGATCCGGGAGTCCAAGGCTTTAAGTTCTTTCCCTGATGGTTCAAGGATTTCTCCTAGGTATCTGAACTCTGTTACTTTTTCGATATCGCCATATTTTGTGTTCAAATTTTCTAGGTCACAGAAGTTGGTTATTACCTTTGTTTTTGAAAAAGAAATCTGTAGGCCAATTTTTTCAGCGCACTCCTTGAGGGTTTCGATTTGGGCAATTGCCTGTTGACGGGTTTCGGCCAGGATGGCTAGGTCATCTGCAAAGGCCAGGCAGGTAAGTTTTGTTTGATTTCTGGAGATTTTCAAAGGGTTCCAGTTTCCTTGTTCTTTTAGTTTGTTTTCCCAACATATATAATAATAGTTTAAATATACACAAGATAATAATAATAATAATAATCTTTTATTATTATTATTATTATCATTATCTTGTGTATATTTAAACTATAGCCCACATTTTCTTAAAACGTTTTTGTTTATTATTTGAATATGAACGCATTTTCAATGTTTAATATGTTTTTTCACGTACCAGCTTAGATAAGTGGTAGTTTTTACCTGTACTTGTATTAGTATTTAGTAATTTACATTATTCCTTTCAGGCATATATATACTTTAGTGTGTTTGAGTTGAATAGGTATGTGGGTAATCTATTACTTTTATTTTTACATTATTATTCAACTTTAATTTGTATCATTTTTGAATGCAACAAATATGTTATTACTGCTGATTTCAATTGAGTAATTATTCTAAATTAATATTCATATCATTCACTTTATACAGATCTGTTTTATATAGACATTATAAGTTTGTGATTAGGAGTTAAACTTGTCATTTCAATGCTTTGTGCATAAACTAGTATAGTAGAGCTCAATAATATTAAAGTGTTATACTCAAATGATGTCACAAAGTGTTTTAGTGAATTGGCGTTTCTGTATTTTAAGTCTATAACCTTGGCCTTTGAAAAATGTTTAACCCTTTTTTCTTAGTTTAATAGGATTGTAATTTTAATTTTAGATTTATTTAGTATTTAATAAGCATGACATGGTGCATTAGAGGAGTAGAGGCCTAGTGTTTTCTTCTGGCTTATTGTGTTTTACGCACTTTACTCATAGTAATGGGCAGGTAGGTTGCAACTATGGTGATGGACCCACTGGAAAAGGTGGCAATGATGGCGATTCTTTAATTAATAGTTGTTCAGAAATAAGTAGCTTTTCTAAGTTCTAGTTTTTTCTAAATTTAATATTTTCAATAACAGTATTAAAATAGTACACTTAAATATTAGGAGCTATTCAAAACCCATAGATGAATTCTTAATTTACTTAAATTCATTAACAGTTGAGTTGGATGTAATTGTAAGTTCGTTGGTTAGGGAGAACGAACTTAGGTTACAACCTTATCATGTCTGATAAGCAAAAGAATAAATGCAACGGAATTGTAATTTATGTGAACAAACGACTGACAGTGACTACCACACAAATTGCACTATGGGACGTCCCACAGAGAGTTTGACTTATTAGCACTTTCCAGAACGTTAACTGTAACACTGACATGTTCCTGAATGCTTTAGAAATGTATTATGATAATATTAGAAAGAATAAAATGTGTATTTTTCTAGGGGACTTAAACTTTGATTTACTCAGTATTGGTATTTGGACAGAGAGATATCTGAACGTATTGCAGGGAGCGGGACTGACTCAGTGTATTGACAGACCAACTAGAGTGACTGCACACGGCTCGTCTTGCTTGGACCACATATTTGTGAGGTATACTGATATGACTTGTGTTCACACAGCTGTGGTTCAGACGAGCCTCACTACAGTACTGCACTTGCAATAACAATGGACACTCACACACGAACCGACACGCTTGAGGACATGGAGACTCAGGTTATTGACTATACTTTACTAGCTAGTAAACTTGGAGACACTGTCTGGGGGCCTGTACTAAGTTTATTTGATTTAAATCTTTGTTGTAAGTTTTCTATTATCATTAAAGAAGCTATTGATAACTCTAAAAAATCCTCCAATAAAATTTCCACAAGATTAAACAAGTTAAAACCATGAATTACATCCGATTTAATTCGCTTCATCAGAGCAAGAGGCAAATGAAATGAAATGAAATGAAATGAAAAACGTCTTTATTTAACCAGGCGAAGTTGGGACTAGAAAGTCCCTTCTTCCACTTAACCTGATACAAAAATAATTAAAATTATAACAATTTTGTTTTTAAATACAGTAATTGCAACTGAATAAAAGTAACAATAACTATTATAATATATATATTAAAAAAAAACTATTTTAAAGTAAATAAAATTAATAACCACAGTGAAATGATGTATGTAATTACAAGCATAAAATAAATTAACAGACTTAGAAATAAAAATAAGATTATGAAATTCCACTTACACCCTCACACACGCTCTCTTCAACTGGATCACACGCTCATTCACACATTTATTAACTTAATAGTAAATCATAAAACTAAAAGAAAAAAGAAAAAACTTACAAACCACATTCATACGTATCCTCCAGCTGCCTGCCAAACACTACCGGCTATCATCGGACCCGCAGGAGAAAGTCTTTTACCTCCGCCCTGAAGCGATAACAGTTATCAATGTTCCTCATACCATCTGGAAGGGAATTCCACAGCCGGCAAGAATTTACGGTAAACGATTTATTAAATATTGAAGTTCTATGAGTAGGAATACAAAGAAGCGAAGCACCCCTGCGTGTTTCCCGGGCACTAACATGAGACAAAAACTTGAAGTTATCATACAGATATTTAGGAGACTTCGTGTGCAATACCTTGTGTAAGAAAGAAATGGTGTGAAATTCATAGAGCCCCTTAATTTTTAGTAAAGAAAGTTGATCATAGAATTGGGTTACATGATCTCTTCTTGAAAGATGAAATATGAATCTGATGCAGTAATTTTATGCACGTTGAAGTCTCTCAGAGAGCTCGGCAGACATGTCATTAATCACGACGTCACAATAATTAAAGTGAGTGAGAACTAGAGCCCTTACTAGCAACACTTTGACATTCAGTGGTAAGTAAAGGGCAAACCGTTTCAAACTGTGTATGCCTGCAAACACTCTGTTACAAATTTCAGTTACCTGTTCAGCCCATCCCAAGGTCCTAGTAATAGTGAGTCCAAGGTTACGTACTTTGTCGCTGTATTCAAGTGCCTGGTTGTTCAGAATAAGTTTCGGGATGTCATTGAAGTTAAGTTTGTTAAGAAGTTTGCTGTAACCAATTATTATGACTTGGGTTTTATTTTCATTCAGTTTCAATCCATGGCGGAGGGCCCAAGAGCTAATAGCTTGTATATCGGAGTTCATAAGAAATACACATCTGACCAAGTCAGTAATTGAAAAGTGGTGATATATCTGCAAGTCATCTGCGTACAAGTGAAATTTAGAGTTTAAAATTACATTAATTATGTCATTGATATAAAGAGAGAAGAAAAGTGGCCCTAGCACTGTACCCTGAGGTACACCTCTAGTAACAGATCTCAAGTGTGAAGCATCATTACCAGCTTTCACACACTGTCTACGGTCAGATAGATATGACCTCACCCAGTCAACACAACCATCAGAAAATCCACTCCTCTTCAACTTAAGTAAGAGAAGAGGGTGAACAACGCAGTCGAAGGCCTTAGAAAAATCAAATAAAGTTAAGAGTGTCAATTGCCTACTGTCCATGGCACGACGAATATCGTCAGTTATTTTTAGAAGTGCAGATGTGGTACTGTGTTGTGGTCTGAATCCAGATTGATAATTGGACAGGATATTGTTACGTTCGATAAATGATGATAGCTGCTCATGTACCACTCTTTCAAGGCACTTGGACAATGCTGGGAGGATATTAATAGGTCTGAAATCAGAAGGTGACAGGGGAGAGGAGCATTTATGAAGTGGGCGTACAGTAGAACTTTTCCAAATGTTTGGAAAAGTGGAAGACGTGAGAGACCAATTAAAAATCAATTTAATTATGGGGAGTATGACAGGCAAAGTATCTGATAAATTTATTGGGAATATTATCGGACCCGACTGCATTACTTGTAGTTCTCATGACTGCTCTACACACATCAGCCTCCGTTACAGATGAAAAGGAAAACTGCTCCTCAAAATGAGGTAAGGGCAATCTATGAAGTTGGTCGATGTAAGCAGGAGCTCCTGACTGGTCCACTGGTATATTTACGAAATAATCATTGATGGTATTGAGATCGATGTTGATAGATTTTTCAACCATGGGTTTACCAAGTCCCATTTCTTTGACTTTGGACCATAATTTTTTAGATGATTGGTGGAGACCAGAAAAGGATCTATAGTAGTACCTAGCTTTTGCATTACGTATTTGTTGTTGAGTACTATTTCTAAGACATTTATAGGATAGCCAGTCCTCAGGTAACTTTGAGCGTTTCGCTCTTCTAAACGATAGATCTCTTGCTTTTTGAAGGCGTCGAATATCATCAGTAAGCCAAGGAGCAGGCTTCTTTGTAACTCTTTTCGTAATCAAAGGAGCATGCTTGTCATACAAGGTAGTTAAGATGTTATTAAATGCCTGTACCATATTATCAACGTCAGGGGAAAAAAGTACATCGTCCCACTGAGTTACATGCAAATCGAAAAGAAATTCTTCAAAATCTATGGCTTTATAATTTCTATGTTGAATATATTTGGGTTGTGATTTAGGAGGCTGAAGTTTGTAGGCACAGAAGATGAGATCATGCTTAGATAGGCCAGGAGCAGGGAGTTGTCCATGGTATGCGACATGGGTGAGATCGTTAACGGCAATAATATCCAACCAGGTATCACCAGTCACAGTGTGGTGGGTGGGCTGAAGTGGTAATATTTTCATGTCACAGGAGTCAAACATAGTTGTCAAAAATGTTTTGTTGTAAGTAATTTGACCCACCAAATCGATATTGAAGTCTCCCATGACAATTACATGCCTGTACCGAGCCATAAGGTCGAGAAGAATATGTTCAAAATCAGCTAAGTACCCTAGATTTGGTGCCCGGTAACAAATACCAACTAAAACGTGTATTCCATTTAGATTAACGTCAATAAACATAAACTCAGGTCTTCCTGGAATTAAAGTGTTAGAAGAAAATATAATTTTACAAGGGAGGTGAGACTTGACGTAAATTGCTACACCACCACCTCTTTTGTGAAGGCGGTCATTTCTAAATAAATTATAACCAAATAGCTCGACACTTTTGTCACTATACGAAGGCTTAAGCCAAGTCTCAGATATTAATATAATATCAAAACGAGACGATTGAAATATTGTCTTGAATTCGTCAATATGACAGAAGAGGGATTGTGCATTAACGTGAGCTGCCTTGAGAGTATTTGAAAAAGGGGCGAGAGTTTGGCAGAGAAGTTGAGGCAGGGGGTGCGAGTGTGTCTGCAGGGCGGGAGGAGCGTCAGGTATCACGGCGGGCGAGTGAGATACCACGGGCACAACGCGACCGGCAGCGGACGGCACATTTTGGAGGAACCATTCACACTACAATCATACCAACAATCACACCATGACAAAAAAACTAAAAGATACTTATACATATTAAATATGGATATATAATAGGCCTACGTTTCCTAGATCGGCTCTGAGTCAACAAAAACATAGGTAATTAAAGTTGGTTTGACTTTAAGTTGAAAATAAATGAATTTAATAGAGCTATACACAATTATAATTATGAATTTACTTTAAAATAACAATAAAAAGTGTAAAAAGACACTCAAAATGCTCAAGATTAATGCAGAAGTACGGGTTTCATACATTATACTTAAATTGGCATACGCTTTAATAAACAGTTAATAGGGGGGAAGTAATAATAATAATAATAAATAAATAAATAAAAACTTACTATTCTAAACCATATACACACACACTCACACCATAAATACATCCTAACAACAACAGAGCAAGATAACCTACTAACAAAGCAATTTTAGTTATATAATGGGTTGCAGTGATGTAAATACTGATCGAATGTGGATATAATAATTGTGCTAATATGCTGTTGAAAGTGGAACATTAAGAAGGCAATAATTTGTCGTTAAATATACACAATTAATAATAATAATAAAGAAAACTTTGCAAAAGTAAAAATAATAATAAATCAATGAAATTAAATGTGTAACTATTATTTAATGAAAAACATTTACTTTTCTTTAATTGAATTGACCTAAATAATAACGGAAAACATAGTAATTAATAATTAAATAGTAATATTATATCAATAAAAATATATTTGAAACTAATATTTAAAGAAAACTTTGATGACGACTAAAGATTGAGCACATGAAGGTTTAATAAATAATAATTTTATATTTTTGTCTATGTATTTGAATACAAATTAGTTCATGATTATTTTAAATATCTTACGTCTTAGCAGCGGTAACAGGCAGGTCTTCCATTCGAGTAGCACTCCCCCGGCGGCCGTCCCCGTCGATCCACATCACCCGACCGTCTACAGTCCATGTGTTGCGGACTCCGAAGATGGTTGAAGCCCTCCGGAACACCTCCAGACGCAGCTTCGTAAGATCCTCCCTGATGACCATTCCGGATCCTTTCAATTTCTTCTTTTCGGCAAACACCCTTCGCCGATCTCTGTAGCTAACGAACCGTACTATGATCGGCCGGTGTTGCTTGGAGCCATCAGGGCGGGGCTGCGGCACAGGTCCGAGGCGGTGGGAGCGACAGATGGCGGCCACCGGAAGCTCCACTCCAAGATGGTCCTGGCAGAGGCTGACCATCAGCTGATCCGTGTCCTCCCCTGGCTTCTCAGGGACTCCAAAGACCCGAACACAGTTCCTACGTTGGTACTGCTGAAGGTCATCCGTCTTCTGCAACAGTTGTTTGTCCAGACTCTGCACCATCTCAGCTAGCTTCGACACTTGTCCCTTCAAAGAATTAATCTCCTCCTTAAAGGGTCTTAAGGCGTCAGAAACTGCTTTATGTACCGTTTCTTCAATTTTTTTGGACAACTTAATTACTAGGTTGTCAAAAACGTCACTGTCTTTGCTAAGAATATTTTTCAAACACTTCTCAATGAAAGCAGGGTCGACCGCAGGTGGCATTGTTGGGCAGTCCTTATCAGAGACACTTGAGAAATGCGATAACGGTCCCTCGGACTTTTGCTTATCAGCAAGCTTGCCTCTCGTCCTACCAGCCGGTGGCGAATTAAACATGAACTTGCATTCACTAAAACGCAATTTTTACCGTCAGATGAAAAGCAAATAGCAAACGAAATTTACAAGTTTATTGAAAATATAGTTAACTTCAGTTATATCGCAAACCACGCACTAAAATATGCAGTCAAACCACTCAAACTATCAAAGAAAGCACGAGCCGATCTACAAGCGTGGCCTCTACTCACAACTCATCCCCTCCACCATTATGTAAATTAGTAAAGAAGCAACCCTCAATATCAACTTGTCAAATTTTTTTCACACTTTTAGGCATCAATTGAGCAATTCTTCAAAGAAAGCCAAGAGGGATCATTATCAATTCAAACTTAATCAGTTAAGCAAAAATCATAAATTATTTTGGGGGTAATTAATGAACTGTCTGGCAGGGTTAAGCGGAAAAATTCTTTTCCTATTGAAAAGTATCTTCCTAATTCTTGTCTAACCATTGAGTCAATTAAACAAGTGTCCAATGAATTTAACTCCTTTTTCGCTTCCGTGGGGAAAAATCTGGCCAATGCTATTGATCCTGGCAGGACTCCTATGGTTGATGATAACTTATACAGGTCTGCCAGTCACTTTACTTTACTCACTGTTACTGAATTTGACATCAGACGGCATGTATCTTGCTTGCGAGGTAACAGCCTCGGGTCACGATGGCGTTTCTGCCAAATTGCTGAAAGATAATATAGATTATCTTATAGAACCATTATTACACTTGGTAAATTTAAACATTACTTCAGGTTCTTTTCCTGATATTTTTAAACTAGCCAAAGTAGTCCTGCTGTACAAAGACAATGAAATAACAGATAAAAATAATTTTCGGCCCATTTCTTTGTTGAGTGTTCTAGCTAAGATCCTTGAAAAAGTAGTAAAAGAACAATTAGTTTTATTTATTGAAAGGTATAAAATATTAACCGAGTGTCAGTATGGATTCTGTGAGAATAAAAAATATATCGGATGCCTTATTTGATATTAGTTGTAAATTAAACAACGCTCTTTCAAGTAATAAACAGACTACGTTGGTTTTTTTTGGATCTCAAAAAGGCATTCGACAAAGTGGAGAGAAATAAGCTATTAAATAAATTAGCTAAAGTTGGAGTGGTGGGAAATGCCCTGTCTTGCTTTTCAAGCTATCTCACCAATAGGATGCAATGTGTGTATTTGTGGGATGGATGGCGATGTCACTAATGTTGATTACAGTGTAATTCAAGGTAGCACTCTTGGTCCTATTTTGTTCTTAATATATATAAATAACATTTCCAGATTAAATATTGAAGGTAAAATATCATTATTTGCTGATGATACACTATTTTTTTAAGGAAATAACTGGATCGATGTTAGAGGTAAAGCCTTGAATGATCTCATGATAATTAAAAAATAGTTTGATCAAAATTTACTTACCATTAATATCTCTAAAACTAAATTCATGCCAATTTCACTATCTCATTAAACAGATTATAATTTACCTAGTTTAGTAATTCACAGTTGTGGATGTAGCTTAAATTGTAACTTGCATTTGTGAGTCGATTGAAAGAGTTAATTCCTATAAATATCTGGGAGTTATTTTTGTTTTTATATTAAAGATTTTATATTAAATGTTTGCTTAAATCTAGACAACTGAGCGATATTTTGGAACCTGCTGAGATTAAGTTGGCATATTTTGCATATATTCTGTCTCTTTTATCCTTTGGCATAATTGCCTAGGCGGGAGCACATAACTCTGTAATTCAGCCCCTTACCATTGTCCAGAAGGCCATATTAAAAGCTGGATTTAAGAAGAGTATACGTTACCCTACTGACTCTCTGTTCAGAGAATCTTCACTGTTTACAGTCCGACAGCTTTTTATCAATATCACCTTCTTTCTTATACATTCAAAAACTTTCACATGATTTTTTCCAAAATTACTTATACGTGTAGAATCTGCTATTTCAATAATATTAGTATTAATACTATTCAGTTGACCAAATCATTTTCGAATACAAATTCTTTTTATATATTCTCTTATAATGATATTTATATTATTATAAGAAATATCAAAAATTGACAATTTTTTACTCGCCATCTATGCAAGTATTTATCAAATGTACCAAAGAATGGCTACTTGCTTTAGAAATGGACGAGGTAGAGACCCTTATCATGGCCAATTACGGTGGGGGAGATGACCTTGATACACCCCTCCCTCACCTCTCATTGTTCATATGACTCAACTAATTTTGCTCCTGTTTCTCGCATTCCGTAAGTCTAGTCTCTTTTTCACTTACTTATGAGATTTGAACTCATCTGATTTATTCATGTCAAGTAAATATAATGTTTTCAAATATAAGTAAATATAATGTCAAGTAAATATAGGCTCATTTCCTGTTTATTATTTAGCTTAATTTCTATTATGAATAGAATCTATCATGAAATGATGTACATTGAATATTGTATAGACTAAGCTTATATTTTTGTAAACTCATTTCTTAAGCTTTTCAATATTTGTATTTTTAATATGGAAATAAACGTTCATTCATTCAATTGTAAGTCATAATAAACTATTTGAATTTTAAAATCAACTTTTGTTATAATTATTTCTTGGTAAGTAAATTTTTATGGTCTTATTGTAGATACGTATACGTACTATGTAGTGGTACAACATTTAGTAAACATTCGTTTGAATGTTTTCTGTTCTGACTTATTCTCTGAAGTTTGGTCTCTATTTTCTGATCCCGCAATATACATATCAATCAGTGGCCGCTTGCTTTAGTTCAGAAAAATGTTCTGTACTCGTGCAAAACTTATTTTGTTAAGTTCTTAAGTGATGGGTCTTGGATCACCCATTGTTCAATTTGTCGGCAGTGTAAGCGCATATCAGGCCTCTTGACAGTACTTCTTGGAGGGGAGTGATAAGAAAGAAAGAAGGAGGAAATTACACATTGTTATCAGCATATACACATCGTGGTCATAGGGAGACCAATTTTTAACTGTGTCAGTTCTTTACGGGGCATGGCTACTTAAGAAAGTAAAGAGTGTATCTCCACAGGAAGAAAGTCAGATCTCGTTGGTGCGCTTATTGCCTGGAGGATGTGATGTTTATCGTATATTCTATTCGTGTAGGTGTTTCACCGAGGAAAGAAATCGACTTGTCTCCATTATTGATGCTGTTTCACCAGATACCATTGAATTATTTTAGATACTTCAGTATTGAGAAAATCAAATTATTTACCGGACAAAAGAGATCCCTGGAAATGTTGTAATTTCTACCTCTGAACAGAGGCCATAATTTACCTGACTATAGTAAATATTAATCTTTTATTTTAACCCCTTTAGTGCTACAGCGTCTACATAGTAGACGTTGTATTCATGTCTAAAAGTGGGAGCGTCTATATAGTAGACGCTACGTATTTTATTTGTATAAGACAGGCTCTTTTATTTTACTGGCCACTATCAATGTCATTTTATTCCAAAGGTATCAGAGAACCGATATATGGCCTTTTGGTTGCCGACAAACGACTTTTTATATTTATTTCCATACACGTATAGTGGTATCGACCCACCCACCCATACACGTACAGTGGTATCGATCCACCCACCTACCCATACACGTAAAGTGGTATCGACCCACCCACCCATACACGTATAGTGGTATCAACCCACCCACCCTTACACGTACAGTGATATCAAACCACCCACCCACCCATACACGTACAGTGGTATCGACCCACCCACCCATACACGTACAGTGGTATCGACCCACCCACCTATCCATACACGCACAGTGGTATCGACCTGCCCTCCCACCCATACACGTACAGTGGTTTCTCCATTTATTATAAGAAAATCGAGGTTATGTTCGTCTGTTTGTTTTGTGAAGTGTGTGAGTGCGTTTGTTGTTTACGTGTATAATGTTTTATTCAACAGAATTCCATTATACATATAAATAGTTTGTTTTATTAGCAATAAAAAACATTTATTTTGAACTTTAGCGGTCTGTAATTATAGAAAATTAATTGTTTTTAGCATGGTAAATAAAAACTTTGCCGGGAACGATTCCTTGCTACGCAATGTTATTGACGAAGAGCTAAACAATGAAAGCAGTGCAAATATTACTGATGCTTCATTTATGAGTGAACCATTCTCGTAATATGAAAATAATGACTTAGAAAATGAAATAATTCCAACATCTGATGAAGAAGAGCAGTACGACTTTTCATCAAGTGAGGTTGATGACACGGATGAAGATAAAGACTACGAACCATTACAGTCATCTGATTCAAACTTTTCAAGTGATGGTGAAATTGTATCCTCAACCCCCAAGAAACGAAAAATCGGGTTTCATTTCATTGGACAAGCTAACTGAGCAAGTTTCAAGAAACAATACAAGTGTTAGGCCTACTACAAGTGGCTCTGTTGTCCATTCCACTCTTCAACCACAAGATCATTATGTGAATAGCCCTCCCTATGTAGATAATGTGTTTTATAATAATGTAAATAAAACATTGCAGTGCCATATATATGATTGAATAGTTATTGTATGTTTGTTTGAAACAGATGTTTCAAATGTGAAGTTTTCAACTAATTTTTGCGAGGACAATATTTTTTATATTTCCTCTAAACTCTTTATTTTTTTATAAAAATGAACTGAAAATATATGAAATTTGTTCTTCATTAGATGCTCTTTACAGTGAAATAGGTAAAAAAAACATAAAAAATATTTAGGCACTCTTATTTTATTCAAAAGTACAAAAATAAAAAAATTTAAAAATGTTTATTTTTTATATTTTTTTATAAATAAAAAAGATTTTATTTTATCATTTTGCCATACAGTTGTTATCTGTTTATTTCTGCAATGCAAAACAAAAATTATAAAGATATGACCACAAATAACGAATCTATGAGCGTTTTACCAAAACATTTTCACCCAAAACAGCTTAGCACTTTTGGGTATATCCATTGGCCAGGCGGCATAGCACTAAAAGGGTTAAAATGAGCATTAAAAATACTCACACATTACAGAGTTACACATTGTGGTCAGTTTTCACTCTCGTAAAGTTATAGTTACTGATTGTGATATTTAATGACAGGTACAACGAAGTAAACAAGCGTTATTCTTACGAGGTGAGCTGTGTGTTCACATGGA
Source organism: Stictocephala bisonia (assembly GCA_035578905.1). Taxonomy (NCBI): domain Eukaryota; kingdom Metazoa; phylum Arthropoda; class Insecta; order Hemiptera; family Membracidae; genus Stictocephala; species Stictocephala bisonia. Next base: position 196,670 of record JAQJVL010001348.1, read on the forward strand.
ACCCCAAGGGAGATAGGTGCTGGCTGGAGGCGTACTCCCACCTGGTGGAGGTGACCAACAGACCGCAAACACCGTGGGCTCCAGCCAAGAACGAGGCAAGCAAGTTACGACACACGTTAATGTCGTTTTCACACTCCACTCTAGAGTTTCATCCGCCCATACGAAATTTCACTCATCAACTCTATAAAAATATGCGCTTAGGTAAGTGCAGATTTAGTTTTCTTTCTATGTATTGATTAAAAGTAACTTTGGTATGTAATGTTATTTCAAGCGGTGGCAAGTTTGCATTCTGGAAAAAGTATTGGGTCCTGAATGCAATAATAAAATACAAAACTGTACATGAAATATAGATAGCATTTTAAAATCGATTGTAAAAGAATGTGCATGAATAATTTTAATGTCTATGATTAACATTTATTAAGAAATTACTAATTTTTTTCATCATAATGGTTAGATTAATTCAAAGGGTATTAGAATATAAATTAATTTTTAAGAAGAAATAAGGTTATTTTTAGGACACTAGGCCTAGGATGTAATAAAAAAGGAGAGGAGAGCAGCATACATAAAAAGAGGTTACCTGGAGACAGACACAATCACAACAAAAAGAACAGAAAGATAACAAAATATTTCGGAGTCACCGACTCCTTCTTCAGTCACAAGTCCACTGGAAGTACACACTGATATACAACAACATTGCTAAGTGTTGAGCACTTAATACTGGGATGCTTTTTCACTTCTGCTCTGTTGTATAAAGTGTACTGCATTTTGCTGCCTAAGTGGAAAGAGGAGGAGCTGGGATTTATCCTAAATTGAGGTTAGGAGGGTCTCTAGATTTGGTAATCACTGATAAGCACTTACCATTCTTCCTAGCTGGGAGCTGATTCAGTTTTTACAGGGAGAGATCTTTTTTTTTTTCTATTCCCGATTAGGACTCATACTATGGAACTAAACAAGTTTTTCAGTTTTGTTTTTTTTTTTTTTTTTTTTTTTTTTTTTTTTTTTGTTTTTTTTTTTTGACTGCAGTTATGCCCGTGTCCATTCATTAATTTGCAAAACTAGAGTTTTGGTAGTTAGGGGTGGGCAGAAATTGCTAACCATAACTGTATGGTAGTATAGGTTTTCTAAAAGTAGAGATGTGTTGTATATTTATTTGCGATTGATATAAAATGTTCTAAACTCTTATTTACAACATAAACTGACTATTGTTCCTTGATAGTTGGAAATAATAAATACTACATTTTCATATAAAACAAAGGAGTGTACTTTCATTTAATTTTATTCACCCCTATGAAAAGTATTCATTATAAAATAGACTTTCATTGTAACGGACAATCTTCAGCCCAAATCAGTCTGTTATAATGAAATTCCACTTTTCATTAATTAGATAAACTTATAAGTGCAGTATTGATGTTGAATTTAATGGACTTTGAGTTTGCTTAAAGACAGTTTATTGAGAAATAAGTAACTGCCTTACATTTCAATTGTTTGGCTTTGTTTTCAACTTTGCTTGGTTAGATTTTTAGTTTACATATAAATTAACTGAGCACACATCTTTAAAATTTCAGTTTTATAGATCAAAATTTGTGTGTTAATTAATATTGAAAACAAAATAAAGTAGTGTATGCAATGTGTAATATGTTACCTATTTTTTATCAATCATTAATCAATAATGATGTTTTATTTTCAGCTCCTTCCATCCAAGAAATGATAGACCACACAAACCTAATTGGTTTCAATCTGTTTAAACTATGATAACACTGAAGTCATTGTTTATAATTTTTATAAAAAGGTAAATGTCCAATCAGTATATATTTTATTACATTTGCATGTATTTGCTTAGTTAATGGTTGTATTATTTTTTCCACAAATTAAATTTGTATTATATTTACCGTTTTGCTGTAGAATTAAATTTAATAAGAACCATTTATTTTTGTTTAACTGAATATTTAAATGTATTTTTTTGTAAATCCTGCTTTGTAAAAAAAATAATATTAATACAGAACATTTTGTTTTCAATTTTAAGTAAAATTGTATGAAAATGGTAACTATTTATTTTTATTTATTCATAAGACGCCGATCGTTAAGATATGGGCGAATATGGATTTCGAATGAGTGTGATGAGCGAATGTAGTCATTGTTATAAACTAATGCCGATTATTCCTTAAAAAGTGTCATTAATTAATAAGCCCAATGACAGATGAACAGCCGGTGGTTATCAGCTGATCCTTCTCAAAATGTGTTATGACTCTGATTGGGATCGAACTGAGAACCTTTAGCTTATGAAGCTGGGATTGAACCAACTACGCTACCGACCATAACTATAACTCAAGTAGATAGTTGTAGCACAAATAACTAACTACCCAGATAGCTCAGCCCCAAGCTAAAGAGTGTTAACAAATTATTCATAGTGTGTGAACTGTTCGCTTTAAAGCGTGTCGAACAGCTGTGAACTGGTTGGTATTTTTAGATTGAACTCAATCAACACACACATGCGTCTTGTTCAGTTCACCTAGTTAGAAGATAGGGATGCATTTAAATGCAGCAACGTCGCATCCTAAAAACAGTGTGTAGTGTGTGTTGCCTACAAACTCTTGAAACAGCTTTTCTCCTATACCATAAGCTATTTGGGTAGAATTAGTTATCTGTGGTTTAAGGTTATAGAAAGGAGAAGAATTCAAAGAGTCACAAAGTAAGTCCAAGATTATATTGTTAATACATCGTTATCAAATCTCTGGTACAATATCAACCTCATTTGATTTAATATTAAGAAACTGCTGTTACTAAGCAAGTATTTATGTTCTAACCAGGATCTTTAGACCTAATTTGTATGACCATAAAAGTAATTACATTTTTATGCTCAACTGTGCAACATAGATTTACAATACAACTCTACATTTGGATTGTGTAACACTAGGCCCAGGTGTTAGGCTTAACAAATGGCACTAACGTGTAGGCCCAGTCAAATCTTTTTTATTCACAAAAAATACTTGTATTGACATAGAAAATATGTTTCTTGGTACTTGTGGCCCCATTATTGTGATATCTAGGCGAGCTAGAGGGATGTTATAGCCCAGTCAATAAAGGTAAAAAAATGCCCTTTGTCACAACTAATTAGGGGAAAGCTGAATTTTTGCAGGGTGTTAGTATACAAGGTAAACAATAAAAAATGACAAAGTCCCGACCCCCACCCCTCTTGCTTTCCCCCCCACCCCCTCCCAAACATCGCAAGAGCAGTACTTTGGTTAAATACTCATAGCTCGAAAACTAATAAAGTTATAGACGTGATTCTTTTTTTATATTACACCTAACAATATGGCAAACAAATTATGTATTTAAAATTTTTATCTGTATAGCTTAGTTTAACCGTAATACTGATATACATGCAAAAAAAAGCCTCTGCTAATTACAAAAACTTACTTTAACCAATTATATCATTTTATCCTTACATTGTGGAAAGAAACGTCTTCAACAAAACGTATAGATAATTTAATTAGCTTCAATATGATGGATCTAGTCAAGCTATTTATTGACGAAGTTGCTTTATAGAGAGCGATTAAACAGTAGCGGACACTGCACCGCCAGCGCGGCGCCGCTTCTAGCAGTGACTCATCAGGCGCTTGGACATGCCTTCGTTAGAGCTGTGAGAGCATACATATTAACCTATGCTGCTATTGTTGAAAAAGTGACAGAAGATGAAGATTTACGTTCAAGTGTGTTTTGTAACGAGGTTCAAACAGTTTATAACCAACTTTCTCACTGTGATACGAGTATTACTCAAGCAACTGCGTGTGATGACAAATCCATTCAGTCAGCCTTGGCAAAGCTGACAGACCTCATCAATTTAAAGAAGTCTGAGAGTAGAACATCAAAGCTCTGGCTAAATCTAATTCAGCAAATCGACCTAATGCTAAATTTTATCCTAGCAGAGAGAACGGTGAATTGGAAATTGCACCTAGACACTATCACTGATATTGTTCCTTATTTTCATGCTGCTGGACACATTCCTTATGCAAAATCTGCTCAGATGTATGTCCAAGAAATGAAGAAACTCAAATCAAAGCTGACTGAGACAGAGTACGATCTCTTTGTGACAAAAGGTCTCTTCACTATTAGAAGAAAAGATGAGTTCTGGTCTGGAAATTGGAGTGACATGTGTATAGAGCAGTCATTGATGAAATCTTTAAAATCAATAGGAGGTCTAACTCATGGCCGAGGAATAACTGAGAGCACCTTAAATAAATGGGTACTAGGAGCTCCTTCATTCTTACGGATAAGTGAAGCCTTTAGAAGTTTTCTTGGATTAAACTATAATACCCACGAGCAGCATGTAGAATTGAGAGAAAGCCGGAAATCAAGAGACTTACAGGATTTGTCAAAGTTCAAAGGTTAATTCAGCACAATCTTTTTGATTGTGGAACTAGTGAATTAATATCACTTTCAACTGGGCTGGTATGCGAATCCTCTGTAAATTTTGATGAATCATATGAAGTTGGCTTGGAAGCAATGAAAAATATGGTGGGAAAATCGTTCAGTGAAATAAAGTTACACAGGAAGGATATGGTTAGAACACAGGCGAGTTTTAAGTCTATCAAAGTTAGGTCTAAAGAGGTTACAATAAACTCCCAGCAGATATTCAATAGAATACTATGCATCTGTTATAGCTCTGTTAAGTTGAAATCTTATTTTGAGTTCGAATTAGGATCCCACCCACCCTCATTATTTGACAAGACATTACTACGAAAAGGTACAAAAGCATCGTTTATGAAGGTATTTGAAGGTGGAATTGTTCAAGAAAACTTCAAGGCAAATAAAGCTGTTTTTGTGATAGATGGTGAATATTTGTTACACGCAGCGGTTTGGGGAAAAAACATTACTTTTAAAGAAATTTTAGGGTCCTATTTAAGCTATGTAATTTGTAGATATGGAAATAGAGTGACAGTGGTATTTGATGGGTATTCCAACTCTACAACTACGAAATGGCAAGAACAGGAGAGAAGAGCATCAAAGAAATTTTCTCACACAATTTTGTTTGATGAAAATACAGTTTACACAACACAACAAGCAGATTTCTTAGCAAACCCTCAGAACAAAAAGAGATTAATAGAAGCAGTTACAACAAGGTATGCTGTTGAAGGTATAAATTTTGTTGTTGCGGAAGATGACGCCGACACTGTCATTGTCGGTCAGGCAATTAAATATGCGCAAACTGTTAATACCACTGTTGTAGTGGGAACTGATACAGATCTTCTAGTTTTACTTGTGGCATTAGCTCCCCAACATGACGGCAAACTTTTCTACTTAATGCCATCTTCAGTGTCGAAAGTATACTCTGTAGACTTTCTTATTCATCAACATGTTGAGCAGCGAACTTCACTGCTTTTTGCGCATTCCATAACTGGTTGCGACACAACATCTTCTTTCTATAGACTAGGGAAGTTAAAAGCAGCTGACCTATTACGTAAATCAACTGAATCTAAAGCTCAGGCTGAGCTTTTTACAAAGAAAGATATTGACAAAGAAATCCTTCTGAAAAGCGGAGAACAGTTCAATCTAAGTATGTACAACTTATCGAAATTCAAAACTCTCAATGAAGCCAGATATTTTAAGTTCAAGTAACTAACCGCAAAAATGTCGCTCAAGTCAAACTTTGATTTGGCAAAACTTCCACCTACTTCATACGCTGCTTATCAGCATCTTTTGAGGGTTTACCACCAGATTCAAGCTTGGTTGGGTTTTAAACTTCCAGCAGAAGAGTGGGGTTGGCAGTATACATAAAATAATAGACTGATACCTAAGCCCATGACGAATCCCCCTGCTCCAAGTGAACTTCTACTATTAATATCTTGCAACTGTAAGACATTGTGTGTTACAAACTATAGCTGCCGAAAAGCCGGGTTTGATTGTACATCTATGTGTGGACAATGGAGTGGGATACATTGTAACAATATTTCGGACCAAACCGATGACATGTTGGCAACCGATTCTTGGTAATTGACTTAAAAAGAAAATTATTAAACATATTATTTGCTGTGCAGGAAATAAGAAGCTATAAAAATACTGTACTGGTTTTGATAATATATATATATATATATATATATATATATATATATATATATATATATATATATAGAAAATACTATCTTGCATTTATTGTATCACAAAACTAAGATTTTTAAACTAAACAACAGAGTCTAGCTAGACAGTGAAATTTGATTATTTATCAGTGATAGAAGTGAACTAAATCTTTATTTCCTTATGGACCCTTAAGTGAAAATTATTATATTGCTGCTCTAAATAACTTAAGACTACGGATACGAGTACACAAATACGAGATGCAAGTACGATGCCCCTCAGCGGCGAGTATCAACGGCGGCAGCGGCACTGCTCATAGCAGCGTGGAGGCGGCACAGCGCTATACCCGCTACTGTTTAATCACTCTCTATGAAGCCATAATGTCAACGGTAAGCAATGTTAGATACATCATTTTAAATCTAATTAAAATATCTATAAGTTTTGTTGAAAACGTTTCTTTCCAAAATGTAAGGATAAAATGATATAATTGGTTAAAGTAAGTTTTTGTAATTAGCAGAGGCATTTCTTTGCATGTATATCAGTATTACGGTTAAACTAAGCTATACAGATAAAAACTTTAAATACATAATTTGTTTGCCATATTATTAGGTGTAATATAAAAAAGGAATCACGCCTGTAACTTTATTAGTTTTCGAGCTATGAGTATTTAACTAAAGTACTCCTCTTGCGATGTTTGGGAGGGGGTGGGGGGGAAAGCAAGAGGGGTGGGGCTAGGAACTTTGTCATTTCTTATTGTTTACCTTGTATACTAACATCCTGCAAAAATTCAGCTTTCCCCTAATTAGTTGCGACACAAAACCTTCATTGACTGGGCTATTATGCAACTCGGTGGTATTGCTGATTATTATTTCAAAAATATTAATTAAGAGGGATACAGCATCAGCAAACTTACCTAAGACGGCAAGTCCATTAACACCTTCTAATTCATGGCCTAGTGCCCTTTAATAATTTAAAATGGCAAATTTGAAAAATAACTATTTGTTTTATCTATTTTGTAAATTGCTTGAATGTTGAAAGCAGAATAACTAGAACATATGGTAATGATCTCTTATGTTACGGATAGCTCAGACCCTGCCATGATTGTTTTAATCTTATCGCATTGATTCAAACCACGCTTATAAATATGTAAGAATTACTTAGGAACGTGGACACTTCAAGAGAAGTATAACAGGCCTCCTAACTCTTTTATCAGATATATTTGGAGAAACATATGCAAACCAGCATAAGTAATAGTGGTGTGATACTTTAGAAAGGGTCTTATTTTTATTCACTGAATTTTCCGAAATGTTGCAGGTAAATGCACTTATTAAATTATATTTGTTTCAGGTATTTGGAATACATAACGTTCATCACACCAGTTCTAATTTGATACAATAATTGCATACAGTTCCTAGTATTGTTTACATGTACATACATACTGTTTTAAAACTAATGCATAACTTTTTGTTTAATTTCTTTAAGACTTTTTTTTTAAATTAGTAGTTCTCAACAATGTTTTGTGAATTTTTAATAATCTTTTCAATGTTAGTTGTGTTTTTGATTAAGCAACGTAAGTTTCAATTAACAATTAATTGATATTTGCCGAGTGATTTAATTTGATATTGATATGTGTTTTCTCATTTGTACTAGTAAAATAATTTGAAATTATTTGGTCTTTTACTTTACCCAAACCCCGTTAAATTTGCATGAATCATATTTTATTGGCTTTTTACAACATAAATCCCGTAAATGTTAATTGTTTAATGTACTAGGACATTATTTTTATTTTCTTACTTTTTTGCAGCAAGGTTCAGCTCTAGTATGTATTTTCCCATGAGATTGAAATAAAAAAAAAATAGACAGTACAGTATTGTTTATACATCAGTGTCTCCTTATATGAGGACAGAGGAGTGCTTCAATTATAATAAAAAACTAGGTTAACTAAAACAATGAATACACGCCTATAAGAAGCGAAAAGAGATAAGGAAATAATCAGATTTCCTGTAGCAGACGAATCGAGCTTAGTGCGGCTACCAATAGCGCTGGTTAAGAAATTCTGCCACTTACTCCTCTCCCAACCCAATACCCCCGTCTGCTATTTCTCTGTATCCCTCAATATCATGGCAATTTGTAATCTTTCCTCTCCAGGCAGCTGTGCTGCCCTCTCTGTCTCACTCTAGTCTGCCGTCCAACAAACTCAAAACTAGCAGCGGCTGTACCAAGATAGCAAAATTAGAAAAAAAGTAATCTGACTTTTTAACATTGGCTTTTTCCTTCTTGTGTATTATCTGATTATAACCACAAGATGTCATTACCAGTACCTTATAAATTATTTTTTTTTAACCTACCATTGGAATAAAACTATATGTTATGTCAGAATCAGAATATATCTTTATTTACAAAATCATATAGAAATGTAATGGCGGCAAAGGTACAAAAGTATAAAATGTTGAGGTTTCTTGCTTTACAAATCAAAAAATTCTTGCTTTGTAGTAGTTTTCTGTAAAGATCTCTCCCTCTTAGGTGTTCTGGCAGTGAGTTGTAGATTTTTTGCCCTGCATAGGACAGTTTTTTGGTGTATTTGGTGGTGTGATGCAGGGTAAGATGGTAGTTCAATGCTCTCCTTGTGTTGTAGGGATGGATATCATTGCCCCTCGGCAGTTCCAGTTGGTCCGAATGCGTAACCACTGCATGTATGTAGAGGGCTGTGACTGTCAAGATCTTAAGTGATTTATAGGCTTCTCTGCAGCTATCTGTTGGGCCCAAGTCAGCCAGTGCTCTTATGGCTTTCTTCTGGAGAACTAGAATTCTGTTTAGGTTGTGATCTGATGTTCCCCCCTACAGGATTATCCCATACCTAATGTGAGATTCTACCAGGGCGTGGTAGGCTGTTTTATTTGCTGCAAAGCCTCCGACCCACTTCATTCTTCTTATTACATAGATTCCTGAGTTGAGTTTTTTACTCAGGAAATTGATTAGTCCATGAGAGATCTGCATCTATTGTTATTCCTAGCAGTTTTATCTGTTGTTCAGTAGAGATGTTATGGATGTTGGGTATTTCATCATGTCTACGACTAAAATTTATTTGAATTGTCTTTTTAGGATTGATAGCTAGGTCGTTGAAGCTATGAACCTCGCTCTTGAAGAAACACTGAAAGTGACAAAATCGGTCCAAATATGCGCAAACAGTGAAGGTATAATCAATATTTTAGAATTTGCTGATCATGTGGCATTTGGTAGCTGATCAAAAACACTAGCAGGTGTCCTATTAAAAGAAGCCAACAAAGCAGGTCTTCAAGTGAATGAGGATAAGAATAAATATATGAAGATACAGAGACAGGCAGAACCAATCAACTCGACACTGAATGTAATGGATTACAAATTTTTATCCACTGAAGAGTTCAAGTATCTGGGAGTTACTTTGAATAGCCAAAATAAAATGGGAGAGGAAATACAAGTCAGAATTAATGCAGCAAATAGATGCTACTGGAGTCTCCTAAAGCTATTCAAAAGTAAACTACTGTCAAGACCCACAAAAATAAGAATGTGTATAGCTATTGTACAACATGTCTTATTATATGGATCTGAGGTGTGGATGTAACAATGTATAATAACAATGTATATCTGGCTCTAGTAGTCGAGCTGATAACACGCTCCGTTCTGTCTCTCGCTACTGATAAGCGTTTCTAGTCGTTGCGTGCCTGTGTCGCTTGGCTCTGACTTGTGTCGTATTTTTTAAATTATAATTATTCATGTTGTTATCCTCCATAATTAAATAAATATGACGTCGATCTGTGGTGTCTGCAATCAAGCCTGTGCATCCGAGGCTTCCGAGTCGGTAGTGAAGTGCGTTGGCTCTTGTGATAAGTTCTTTCACTGTCGCTGCATTAAGGATGATGTAGACGGGAAGAAAAAACGAGGAAGTCGCGAGTGGTGGTGCAAGGACTGCCGTAATGTTCCATCCACGAACAGCAGTACCAAATCAACATCGTCTGAACTGACTAAAGACTTCCTAATCAGAGTCCTGGACCAGTTTAAGGAGCAAGTGTTTGAGGAGTTGAAGGTATTTAGAGGTGAAATGGCTGGCCTTTCCACCTCTGTACAGTTTATCTCCGATAAGCTGGACACTACCAACACACTTATGGCAGAAATAAAATCTGAGTTGGCCGC
>JAQJVL010001349.1:0-80000 GCA_035578905.1 Stictocephala bisonia
TTTAACATCAGGAATCAGGCAAACCTGCAACCAAAAACTGGAAAACACATTGACTACAACTTGGACAAGCCCAAGCCACTCTCTGACATCAGGAATAATACAGACCTGCAACCAAAAACTGGAGAATATTCTGACTGTACCCCCAACAAATCAGAGTCACTCTTTTACATCTAAATTCATAAAAACTATTGACAAGAAACTAATTGACGTCATGACAGGCTCTCAAAGTATCAACACATCTAGTCAAGAGGACAGCGTAACCATTCTTGGTGCAAAGTACACATATCTGCCAACCAAGAATACAAGAGGAAACTTATACAGTGTTTCTCTTCAAGTTGCTAAATTAAAAATGAAGAGCAACTTAATGCAAAAAATAAGGCTAGCAGATGAAAAATATGAAGATTTATTTCAAAACATAGACTTCTATAAAAAGCTCATGAGGATAGACTATACCACCATCAGAGCTGACCCGCCATTGGTCGACAATACTTTTGCAACTGCTCTCTTGTTTCAAGAGCTCTCAACACAACAGACTCACTCTCCTCCCAAGACCCAAAGTCAGACTCTACCACAAGCTGATGTACAACATCCCACCCATTTTTTATTACACAGCAACAAGACAAACAGCAAAATAAAAATACAATAATAATCAAAGGACAAGACTCTCCTCAAAAATTACTCTTCTCCACCAAAACATAAGGAACATAGAAACCAAAAGGGAGCAACTCAAACATTTATTACATGACACCTCTCCAAACATATTAGTACTAACAGAACATGGTCTAAAGCAGAATGAATTGCAAAATACAATAATTCCTGGATACAAGCTAGAGGAAAATTTCTGCTGAAAACAACATAAGTATCCAGGAGTGGAAAATGGTGTTACACAAACTGTAAAGTCAAAGTTGTATTCAATTGTAAGAGGATTGGTTCTTGGGCCTGTACCATTTATTCTCTTGACAAATGATTTTCCTGACTACATCAAAGATCACAGCTCAGTGGTGATGTACGCAGATGACACGACCCTTCTGCTGAAAGGAGACACAATAGAAGACCTCAGCATCAGTACCTACACTGCCCTAAACATGACATATGACTACTGCCTTGCTAATAATTTGGTAGCAAACCCCACTAAAACAAAACAGATCAACTTTAGTAGAAGAGGTGAACGAATTCCGGCCCTTCCTGATATCAACCTTGTAGACCAAACTGACTCTTTGGGTATCACACTAGACTATATGGGCTAGATCACATATGGGCTCCATATGTTAATATCCTGTGCAAGAAACTCAACTCTGCTCTATATGTAATAAGAAGTATAAAATGCATCAGCAACATAGAAGCAGCAAAGATGGCATACTTCTCTCTGTTTGAGACATACTTGAAATATGGTGTAGTAGTCTGGGGTGGTACATCCACTACCAACTTAAATCGTATACTTACCATATAGAAGTCAGCTATAAGATCCTTAGCAAACCTAAAAGCACGAGACAGTTGTAGAGAAGAATTTAAAAACCTCAAAATTAAAACAATAATCTCAATTTACATACAGGCAGTAATACTACATGTTGATAATTAGGACTCCCAAAAGAACCAAGATTATATACTCATGACACAAGATACTCATCAAGAATTCCTGATGTGAAACACAGGACAGTTCTTTATGAAAAAAACCATCATTCATTGGGGCCAAACTCTAAAATTATCTCTCTGCTGGCTTCAAACTACTGACAGGCGAAGCGCTGATACACAGACTAAACTCCTGGTTGACAGATAATCCACTCTACTCAATCGAAGACTTTGTTGACAAGATCAAAGAAAATGCACTTAACTAAAGAAGACTACTTTATCACAATGTATTTTTCAATATATCTAACTGTTTAGTAATTTCAACATAATTGATACTATTCTCTGTACTTTATGTTCAGAAATAAAGCATTATTCTATTCTAAATCTAAATTGGTCGGTAGCGTAGTTGGTTCAATCCCAGCTTCATGTGCTAAAGGTTCTCAGTTCGATCCCAATCAGAGTCAATACATTTTGAGAAGGATCAGCTGGTAACCACCGGCTGTTCATTTGTCATTGGGCTATTAATTAATGACACTTTCTAAGGAATAGTCGGCCTTAGTTTGTAACAATGACTACATTCGCTCATATACACTCATCACACTCATTCGAAATCTATATTCGCCCATATCTTGACGATCGGCGTCTTATGAATAAATAAAATAAATAAATAAATAAAAATCAATAAAAAAGGTAAACTAAAGATAAAATATAAACTTTAAACCCTTAGAGTAAAAATTAAGCATTTTTATGTACATTTCAACATGTACAAAACTTTCATAAATTGGTTATTTTGGGGAGAAAGTTTTTTTCACTTAAAAGAACTCTTTTTTAGTAGATACTCTAGTTGTAAAATTGTAACTTTGAAAAATTCTAAATAATAATATATTGAGAATGAATAATTTATTTATATTAAAAGAATATATTAAACATTATCATTTATTATAAAAACTATTCATATTCAGTAATTTTATAAAGTTATATGAATACATTTATTTATATTAAAATCTTTTTTTAGTAGTAAAAATAAAATACAAAAATGGTAAATTTACTTTCTATGAAAACAACAGTAGCTCCAATTTAATAGTGCTTTATATACTAGTCAATGCTTTCACAGCTTTTAAAATATACTCGAGTTCATTACCCGGTCAATGTATTTGAGCGTTAGTTCTTAAGAGCGTGAAAGGACAGCCACAGGCATGATTGATAATTTTAAAATCCTGATAAACCTGTCCCATAGCTTTTCCATAATCAAAATCTTCATCTGTGTTACTATACCACAGTACATTAATCACTTCCAAGCCGTATTAGTTCTCAACTCATAGGACCATAATTAGCATACCAATGGATAACAAAATTCTGTGGTCTTCGCAACATCAGATAGAACTATTGCCCTTTCCCATTCACAAACCATTAGCAATTTTTTTAAAATTACAAATTGTGTTAACATATGCGTTTTGCTCTGTGGAGGAACTGAGCCAGTCCCTTCCTCACCTAATGATATTGCCAGTGTCATTGAACATTTTTGAAATATGTTGTGTTTTTTATGTTTGTCCTGTGTTGTGTTAGTGGACTTGTCTTCTCAGGTAAGTTTTCTGATATCCTATCTCTTGCTGTCCTAACGCTCAGGGCAACTGTGTTATAGAAGCTGCGACTAGTCTAATAACAACAGTGGCTATGTCATAGTGGATAATAAATAATGAAACATTTTACTAATACGTAACACTTAATTTATTCCTACACATTATTTAAAATACAACCCACTGTAAAAATTAGTAATAACTTACTATATCAGTACAGTCCACAACTTGCATAAGTAACCGAATAGATTAATTTCAACTTACTATATCAGCTACTGTATACAAACTATGCCTAATAACAAATGTATGGTAATTATTTGTGTTTTTTTTATCGTACATAGCCCAGCATTATTATAAGGGAAGCTGGAAATGATGTAGTTTTGTGCATTTTGTTGCTTTTATATGAGTGTAATTATTTGTATACTTCATGTATCATGCTAAACGCAATCTGTTCAAGGAGTCACCTGTTTTAGTATATGATATCGAACTGATGATGAAGTGCTTCTATTATTAACAGCAATAGAAGATCCTGACAATGCAAATTTTGCTTTACTATTTAATGCTAGATTCATCCAGATGTGTCTAGAAAATGTAAGACTCTGCCAGTCTAAGTCCTTAAAAAGTTTCAGATGGAATTACACATTTTCAAAAAGCTATGTGTATTAGTTGGAGCTAAATTTCAGGACAACTATGTTAGAAAACCAGTGTGTTAAGAGATACGTCATATTTTTAAATTTATTTTAACGAAATAATTTAGAATCAAGGAAATCATATTCAATGTATGTATGAAGAGACAGCCAATGCAATCTAGTGAGAACTAATGACCCAAAATCCGTACAGTTTGCTCAAGCACAGTATCATTTTTAGACCATTTTCTGATTTAAGTGTAAGCAAACACTTACAATACAATACAATGTGTGAGCTCTAATTATACAGCGTGCTTTTTTTTAACTGTGCCACCATTGGGCTCTTGTGAACTATAATGCTTACAGTAAACTTTAAATGGGGAGCATTCTCTTGTTTTTTTTTTTTTTTTTTTTTTAAAGAAGATTAAAAATACATATGTAGCATGTCTCTTTAAGGCCACCATTTTCAATATGGCATCCAACTCAATTGTTTCTAATGGAACACACAATATTTTATGGTGGTTTCAGATAGTAAATATAACTTGAACACTTTTTTATCCTTGGATAATTTTTTATATACCCAACTGTATACAAGTTACATAGAGCCCAAGGTTTAATATAGTACAGATTGTCCTAGACCTATGTGTTATAGATGGGCTAGTAGAACAATACTGCCATTGCCAGCTGTTGATTAGAATCATGCAATTTTTTGAACATAAACCATAACTAACCTATAAACTTACAGTCAGAAAAAAATTACTGTTCACTATGAAAATAATTCTGCATTAACTAAGTAATAAATTGTGATGGTTTTATTATTTTTCAAATACCTACGTTTTGGTTCATGTCAACTAGGATTCCTGTCTTGATACGGGATACTTTCTGCACTGCAATACTTTCTCTGTTAATTAGGAAACGCATTTTAACTCTCCACTGGTTGTGGGATGAATTCTTCCGACTTTGCATCGGTTTACTAAAACCAGTTGCTTTAGTGAACTGTTTCACATTATCAGTGTGTATTATACATTGATGTAATCGTGAATAGTCGATGAATCGAATGGCATATTTAGTTTGTTGCTTTGATGACTGGAAGAAGATAAAATGGAATGGAAACAAAATACAAAGCAGTGTAATTTTCGGTTTATGCGCATTGGTCTTAAAAACTAAGTATTATTTTTATTAGTTGTAATATAATTGTAATGTTATAACATTGTGCTATATCAAGTGTTTTTTAGCAATTTGGTATATGTATACAATTTACAAATAGTTTTATAGTGATAACATATAGTGTAGTAAATGTAATTGAATAAGGATACTGTATATTTTTTTATTAACGAGGATGGTTGTAATTGTGTAAAGTGTTATTCTATTTTCTATAGGCTATTTAAAGCATTCCAAATTTAAATATATTTTGAATACCATGTTTTTGTGATAATTATAGTGCTTACTAGAACCCTTGATTATAGATATTCCATCTGATAGGAATATTTGTACCTATAATTTTTGTTAGTTAGTGAGGCTCGCAACCACGGCTGGGACTCACAGCACTCCATAGTTGTCCACGAAAACAGCTCACATTTTGAGACTCAACATTTAACATTGGATGGGAAATCTATTTGTGTGTAAGATCAATGCTATAACTCTTAAGTGTTTATAGCAATTGTTTGGTGAATTAACAAACAAATCAGCTACCATGGTAACAAAGTGTCAGGTTTGTGTACTGTATGTGGTTATAGTATTATAATAAACTATTTATTTTCCTTTTATAATATAAGACCTATATGTTTTCTGAAACTAAATAACTCTTAAGTGTTTTTGTCATCTCTAAATTGTAATTTAACATACATAACATCATATCCTAGGCACTCCACTCTTTGTATTTTTTCTAAATTAATTTCTGAAATATAAATTGCTACATAAAATATATACATTTACTTATGTGTAATTTTTTCGTCCCAGAGGCAGTATGTTTCATTATGAACAAAATGGTACAGAAGTAAGTTTATGGCATTTTCATATTTTTTAATTTATTTTAGAAAAAAGTCTGCAAATTTGCTGAAATTCCTCCGGCGTTTTGGAAAAAAGTAGTAGGCGAGTTCATGGATAACCATGTCTAATTTTTTATTGTTTGTAAACTCCATAGCAAAAAAGTTGCGAAAACAATAAAACCGTTATCATGCTAGGGATTGCAAAATTATTGATACATTGAACAGTAATTGTTGACATACTGAAAGTTTGTAGGTTAGTGAATGTTTGTTCCTACAATGCCAAGATTCTAATTAACAGCTAACAATGGTAATAGTGGTCTACTAGCCCACTTATAACAGATAGGCATTGGCCTACCTGTGTTATACTAAACCTTGGACTCTATGTAACTTATATACGGTTGGGTATATAAAAACTTATCCAAGTATACAAAAGTCTTATGATTATATTTACTATTTGAAACCACCACCAAATATCGGGTGTTTCGTTAGAAAAAATTGGAGTTGGCCGCCATATTGGAAATTGGTGGTCTGTTAGAAAAAATAATGCCTACTTATTTTTAGTCCTCTCCAAAAACAAAGGAATGTTTCCCATTTAAAGTTTGTTGTCAGTTTCATAATTTACAAGATCCCAATGGTGGCACAGTTAAAAAACATCCTGTATAACAAAAGTTGGTTTCTATGCAGTACATTCCATACAACAAAACATATGAAGCATTTTGTGTGATTCTCTTATGTGTAACCTGCCAACTGCTATTTGAAGTGTTTCAATATCAACGATGGTGTGTCATGTGTTGCTTTATGTTCTTAACGTTACAGTTTATATATTTTAAAATTATATTTTCCCTCAAGCAGCATTAACGGTATATTCCTTGTTTAGATTTGATTAATCTTCTTTTAAAAATGTGCTGTTATACTTTCTACTACCTAAAAAAAGAAATAAAATAAAAAATGGAAAAATATAAATTGAGTGAACCTACCCAAAATCAGTTTAAGAGAACACATGTTTACAAAAGAAACTTTCTGGTTTATATTTCTTGATTTCAAAATAGAACTAATTTAAAATTTTCAGGTAAATAATGGTTCAATGTGTATTTATTTCAGGGACATGTTAATTTGTGGATGGTCTCCCAATTCTGACAGATTATTGTTTTGTCAGCAGAGTAATCATGGCCAGGATATTCAAGGTATTGACTGTAAAAGAAATATTCTAGTGTCTGGCTCCAAAGATAGGACCTTCAAGGTAAGAACCCGATTTCTCTTAGGATATCATTCAATTCTTGTTTTCCTTCTCTAACTACTTACATTTTATCTTAAATTTATTTAGTATGGCAAATTTATCATAATCCGGCAAATGTTGTTTAGTAACATCCCACTTAAAATAAGTATAACAAATGACCTATGAAACAGGCTAAATTTCTTTAGGATACATTTTTCATCTGTAACCAAATTTTAAACAGAAATTTGTTGTGTTTAGTTCATTGATTAGCAAATTATGTGTCAACAGAAAAAAACAAATAAAATTCACATAACACAAACTATTTCAATATAAATACAAAATTAATGTACAGGTTGGTAACTCACGTTTACCATCCTCAGACCAGAAGGACTCAAGAAGGAATCTGGAGAAAACAGTTTGCTTGCCTTCCGATTACATTATTTTTGTGAGGCATCTGGTTTTGAAAGATTGCAATCATAAATAATACCTACCTCTGCAAAACCAATAAAAAATCTGTTGACAAATTTCTCTTCCCATGAGTTATTTTTTCATATTTACACAGTTTTTACATGCACAATCCAAAATACATCATATAACACTTAAAGTAATTAATTTTTTGTTTTGATTATATATGTATATACTCATTAATATTTTTCTGTTATGAAAATTATACATTTTAAGAATGTGATCCTAGAAAAAATTAGCACAAGTTTGGAGTATAATTTAATATAAATGTAAAATACAGGTGTGGCAAGTTGTAGAATCAGAAAGCTCACTGAAGTGTACACAAACTGTGCAAGTATGTGACCGTGTGTGGTCTGTGGCCATTGACCCCTCGCTCAGTTGCATCGCTGCAGGTTCTGCAGGTTACAATGGCGTTCACCCACTCAGCCTGTATGACTTGGAGAGGTCAGTGCAATGTACCATATGTGATAATTAGGCAATAATAAAAAAAATCGGACATGTGGGGATTATAATATATGATTGTATGATTTCTGAGATAAGTGAGAAAAAATTCCAATATGCCAAGCATACTTTATGATATAAATTAGAGCATTTTTAAACCCTTTTCTGGAATTATATTTATTTTTTAGCAGCATGTGTGGTAATTTGCTTACACCACCTAATGTCGACAATCAAAACAACATGTAGACCTACTCTTCGTCTAACTATTAATGTTAAAAATTAGATCAAAAGAAGTTGAGACCAGCTTTTAGGTCAAAATAATCATAACTAGCTGTAAATTTCAATTAGTTTACTTGTCTATACATCTTTTTACACATGTACATGTGTTTTTTACAATCAGGTCAATATTTTTAACACTTTGAAGCCTGGGCCCTTAATACTCCGTTTGGCATGGAATCCTGGGGGTTTTATGTTCACATTAAAAAAATTGTAAATGCCTTATAAATTTCATAAAAAGGTTATATTATATATCTTTGTAAAGGGGAGAAAATTCTCTTTTCAATGATGGACAAAACTTTAGGTGTTGTACATTTTTTTATTTTTTACAGAAGCTACAAATAAGTACAAAAATATGTAAAACAAAAAATAGCTACATATAATAACATATAATAATATAAAATATAATAACATAAGCTAAATATAATATAAGCTAAATATAAATAATATAATAATATAAGCTAAATATAATAAATATAATAGCAAAATATAACAACATAAACAATCGTTATATCAGCTGTTTATCGTAACGTCAGCTGTTACGATAATTATTTATCCAAGACTAGATGTAGATAAAAAAAATTAATAGACCGATAAAATATAATAACAGATAACTAAAAGACATATTCAGATGACCTAAACCCGATTATATGCCGATAATAAAGATATAATGAATTAGATATGGGCGCCCGAGCTATTCTCGGGCGTCGGCGAATACGCCAGTTTGCGTCGCCCGATCTATCTTCAGGCTTAGGCTTCAAAGTGCTAAAATGGCATAACTGAGTTTATAAAACCTTTTTATTAAATTGATTGTTATTAAAATCTATATTTTTTGAAGTAAATTTCAACCAGAAATAAATTATCGGTCTCAAATTGAAGGCCATTCAAACTTTATATCTAGAATGTAAAAAATTACATTTGACTCTTTGTAAAAACTGTTGATTGGTTGCTAAATAAAAAGTATTTGTTGGTTTTTATCTCTTCTCTTGGTTAGTATTTTGGGACAAATAATGTGAAATAAATGTAGTGTTTGAAGTTGAACATAAATCTTATATTTAATTAAAATTGTCTATGTTTTTTATATAAAATAACACTGTCTAATGAAATGATAATTTTGTTAAATAATAAACTGGAATGTTGAAATGTATGTTTAGAATGGAATAAAAACAAGCTGTTATATTAGCAAGTATGTTTATTTCTTAAAAATTAGAATTTTTAATTAGCAAACTTTGAAAAGTTAAATGAGAATGAGATTTACATTTAATTTTAAAATCATATTCATATGACTTTTTTTGTTTCATAATACTAGACAGAAAAAATACAGTCGTACGACTATAAAAGACCTTACGATCAGTCATACATAACAATTTAATTTGAAAAACTAAATCAAATTTAACTCTGATGAAATCACCAAGTAAGTAAGTATTTGATGTTTTTAATTAGTTGAGATATATTGAAAATTACATTTGTTTCAGTAGCTGCCATTTTATAAGATTAGTATAAGATAATTATTCTTACTTAATAAAGTAAAAGTTTACATAAAAATTATAATGTAAATAATTATATTTCAGAAAAATATATACTGTTATTTTTCCCTATAATTAATATTTATTCACTATTTATTATATAGGTTAATATATATTTTTAATGTAAACTGTATTTAAAAAGAAAATTATCATTTGTACAGTAAAATATCTAGAAAAAACAAAGCAACTAACCAACAAGAAAACAACTTAAGATTTACAACGTATAAAAATATATTTACACTGTATACAAACTTACTCGCTTTGCTCGTTGGGGGCTTCGCCCCCAAACCCCCTTGCGGTTCAGGCCAATTTGTTGAATATAAAAAGTTCACTGCTGATAATATTTTTCGTTAAAATGTTATTTATTTAACAGGACAAATGTTTATTTTTAAAAATCATGGTTTCTATACATTGTATACAAAATTAATTTTAAAAAATCATGGTTTTTATACGGAAAAAGTGATAGTAAAAAAAGTGATAATGCATTATTAAAAAAAAAAAAAAATACGGAAAAAGTGATTTTAAAAGTAAGCTGTTAAAAAACTAAGGTTATTAATTGATTTCAGTTGCCTGTTAGTTAACCATTCGATCAACTGACGCATGGTCCATCCAGTCTCGCTATGGGGAGGCCAGCAAACGTAGAGACCCATTTAAAAAATATTTAAATCCTCAAAAAGTATTGTTTGAAAGGTTAATTTAACTATTAATAGTATGTGTGTTTGCCTGTTAGTTAACCATTCGTTCAGTGAATGAATGGAATATCCAGTCTCGCCACGGGGAGGCCGGCAAACGTAGAGACCATATTTACAATAGCTAAAATGTTGGAGAGTTTTATTTTAGGCAGGCCCCCTGGCCTACTGCCTAGTATTTACAACAGCTAAAATGTTGGGGAGTTTTATTTTAGGCAGGCCCCCTTGCCTACTGCCTGATAAAGTACATTTTCGGGTTCGGTCAACTTACGACAGGGAATTTTTCAAAGCAGACCCCCTAGCTTACTGCCAATGACACAATCGGCGTTATAGAAGAAGGTCACCGTACACAATGTTTTTTGCGTAGGCGACTCCTTCAACGACTCTTCTAGGTTGGACAAGGACTACGATATGAGTAGGGCTTCTCACTCTGCTGAGAAGGACGTACTGCTGGCCATGTGTGAAGCAGTCCGTGCGAAGATCGACTCCGACGTACTCAATTGTTTGGCCTTGGCTCTTGTGGCCAGTCATTGAGTACGCTAACATGAGGGGAAATTGTCGACGACAGACACGAATCGGCGACCCTTCGGCCAACGCAAACCTAAAGGTGATTTGAGGAATACCGAAAGGTTGCGTGCCTCCGGGAAGTCTGACAGTGATTAGCCGTTTGGTAATCGCTGTCACAATGACTTTAGTGCCGTTAACGAGTCCATCGGCAATATTCAAGTTCCTCATGATAAGGCATACGGAGCCAACCTTAAGTCGCAGGACATGATCTGGTACACCTTTGCCAGTGGCTTGATGTAATAGCTGTACATCCACGACCATATCATCTTTGTTTTCCTTGTCCATAGTGTCAGCACTTATCAACTCATGAAGTTGGCCATCCAAAGAGTTCAAGATTTGATCATTGATCTCTTTGACGTTCACATTCATGGTTGAAAGTATCGCTCTTCTCGCACATTGATCGGGGTCACAGAGAATTTGGGGTGGAAAAACCTCACCGATCAAGTCTGTTATGGTCGTGAGATATCTTAGCCCAAGAAGAGGAATAAGGTCCTCACAATCACGGCCTTCTCCAAACATCTTGGATGGAATAGCTCCGTTGCCTACTCCAAGGAGGAATTTGGAGTAGTCAAGGGAGCTAGTCGTTCTGTGTGGAGTCGTCAGGGAGAACACTTTAAAAAGTCGCCAAAGGTATGATGCTCGAAGTGAAACACAAGCAATATCACACAATGTGCGAGCTTTTTCAACAACGGGTGCTATTTGCCTAAAGTCCCCTGAGCAGAGAAAGATCTTATTTCCAAATGGGACACTAGTATTCATGAGATCTCGAAGTGACCGGTCGAGGATCTCGAATATGAATAGGTGCGCCATTGGAGCCTCATCAAAGACAATGAGCTGTGCTGCTCGGATGAGCTCTGCTCGTTGGGACCCGTTGGTAATGTTCCACACGCTCATGCCGTCACCAAGATCGAGAGGGAGCCGGAACATGCTGTGTGCGGTGGTATCACCAGCCAAATTACCGGCAGCAATACCTGAGCTCGCCACGGCAAGAGCGACGTGATGACAACTCCGCACGTATGCAAGGATGACACGAATGAGTGAGGTTTTTCCGTATCCTCCAGGGCCATCAATGAAGATTGTCCTGGAAAGATGTGCGTCATTGGGTCTTGAGAGTACCAATTGCACGTAATGTAACACTTGTCTTTGGTCGTCAGATAACTTGGGCTCCCACTCTTCAACAATTGCCCTCTGAAAGCTTTCTCCAAAGTTAAGCAACTCTCTACCCAACTCAGTCGTGTCATCTTCTACATATGGCAGGCCATGGTCAGTCAGACTTGATCCCTGTCTGCGGAGGCTGCGATCAATATCTATCAATGATAGTTTTAATGCCAATTCAGGATCTGAAGGGTTCCGTTCTAAGTGATCCTCACAAAGTGAGTTCTTGAAAGAGTTCCACAACAGTGCCGCTGGAGCTCCCATATTACATAGGAGAACAAAGAAGGATCTGAGTCTTGGTCCAAGCATGAATTGAGAGGCTTCTCGCAGTGCGTGATAGTACTCTTCTTCGTCTTGTACCAAGCCCAGCCTCCTGGCGACTTCCTGAAAAGTGCAGCAATCAGATCCGCCACGAGACAGAAGATCAGCGTAGCCGTGACAAGGAACGGACATAAGAAGCAGTCTTAGATAATAGAGTTCACCTCGGTTAGGTGAGACCCACAACAGTCTGCATACTTTTTGTCCCCGTTGGCGAGCTGTGATGAAATGCTGTCCATCTGGATGGTTGTACACTGTCCCTGACGTTGGTTTTTTTGTATGTACAATAAAGTGTTCATAAAATGACTGGTATGTAAGGTTAGGGAAAATTGGATCTTGAGGTCTATTGAAGTACACGATAAGCTTGGAACTAGGTTTAGCGGTTGCATCTGCCAACTGGCCTGGCCTGAAAATGACTAACTGTTTACCTTCAAGGTGTACAGGCAGACAGTCAACGCTGGGCTCTAGCTTTGAAATGGGAAAGTCTAAGACGGCATGCATCGCTAGCACCAATCATTCTCTTCGTCACGTAATGCTCTACCTCATCTTCCTGTTTACCGAAAGGTGTAACAGTTACATTCTGAAGAGAACCACCCTTCATGAGATATTTGAAAAGGTATTTGATTACGCGACGAGTAGACGCAAGCTCCAAGTTTATGTGTGCCTCATATTTTAATAAAAGTGTGGCATTGTACGGTACAACCCACCCATCATGAACAACAATAGTCTTTCTTCTTGATATTATGTTCCCCTTATTATTGTAATCTCGCCTGTACTGGACAAACCCCCTTTCATCTACATGTGTACTTCGGCAAGCAGGCTTTGGGAAAAACTTTGTACAACAACCTTTGGCAGAGTCCCAGCACAAGAAGTCGGTGCGATAATCTGTTCCACAGGGTCCGTGAACCATATGTCTCAGCACCAACTCCCTGAGCCTACCACCGGCTTCTTCTTCCGAGGGAATATCTGCCCGAATAACAGAATCAATGTCGGATCCCTGAACTGGACCGCCTCCGTCGACCTTGAACACAATATGAGCATGAGGTAATCCCCTCATTTGCATCTCGATGACGTAGACGATATAAGTTAGGCAGCCGAACATTGCTCCACTACGCAGATCTCGGAGAAGCTCGAGAAGTTTTATGTGGAAGACTCTGCATGCCGTAGAAGGGTCACTTCGGCCAGTACCATAGGGGCAAGCTTTCTTGTTTTCCTCCCATGTTGCACTATACTTGAAGGTTAAGAAGAAAGTAGGTGAGCCCAGACGAGACACAAGGGCCATTGCATTTTCGTAATGAACCTTCATGTACCTGGGCCCACCGGTAAATGAACTTGGGAGGTAGATCTTTCCAGCTTGCAACCCTCCTTCGCCTTGGACAGTTTCGTCACGATTTATGTCATCCATCACCTGTCTTCCTGTTTTCCTAGCCTGTGGAAAATTGAGTAATTCGTCCAATGGCCCTACCCGCACGGAATTTTTAGCAGCAGCTTTTAATTGGCATAACTTAATGTAACGTAGCCACTCCTCGTTGTACCTCGCAAACATTTCTACCTGCCAAGCCTGTGATAGCCGACCATAGTGAGAAAATCGTGGCTCAGAAAGCAAGAGGCAACGCGAGTAATTGTACTGAGACAGCTTGTTTCCATTATTGTCTAGGATGCCGATATGCCAGCCTAAATTGCCTTGCGGATAAAGCAATGGATATTGAAATGGTTCCATCAGAGGATCAAACAGAACGATAGAAAATGGCCGTGCAGAACCCTTCTTCCAAACAGTCAACTTCCGGGGATCATTGACGGAATCCTCAGTACTGAGAACAGCGTGCACTTCCACACCTGTTTGCCTATCACCAAGAACAGGGCCGTGGGTAGATCTATTTGTAATTTCAAACAATGAGCGTTGATAGATGGCTCATTGCTCAATTGGCGAAACTCATTAATGAAAGGATTTGAAGAAGTGAGATAAGAATTGATAGATTCAATCAAATTGGCATTGAGAGATCTACCCATGGCAATATTCTTGCGCTCCTCACCATCGTCGATGTAAAGACGGCACCGGTTGACAAACTGAACGTCCCCACCCCTAGGCGCGAACCTTTGACCAGCGGCGTCCAGATTGTAAACTTGGTGGTACATTCTTCCTTCGATTTTGAAGAAGGAGAGTCCACTAGGATGACGGTACCCACCAGACACCTCGAGTGCACAGAAGGCAAACAGGTCGTTGTATGCTCTGGCTCGTTCTAGGAAATGACGATTAGTATAAAACGGCGCGTCCAAAGGAGGTAGATTAAGAATATTATATGCTCCCTCACCACAGCACCACTTTTTTCTGTCTTTCTCTTCCTCAAACAGCCGAGCATGACAGTACGAACACTTGTAAATGTCATCTTCCCAAAGACATACTTTACGGAGTTTAAATGAATTAATGCCATTTAAATCGTAGTCTCTCCAGTACGCCATCGGGCCTTGTTCACCAATCTTTCGAGCAAGGAGAGCAGGAACGTGTCTCATGTTGGAAAATGAGGGATTCTTCAATCGAAAAGCCTCTACTCTCTGGCAGGAAGCTCCAGGATTCTGATCGTTATAACGTCGAACAGCTTCTCGGTTAATCTCGGGATTCTGCTCGGTGTAATGTCGGACAGCTTCTCGGTGGATCTCGGGATGCTGCTCGGTGTAACGTCGGACAGCTTCTCGGTTGATCTCGGGATTCTGCTCGGTGTAACGTCGGACAGCTTCTCGGAGGATCTCGGGATGCTGGTCAGTGTAACGTCTTACAGCACCTCTATTTATCTGAGGTTTATTTTTACTGTATCGTTTTTTTGCATCTGTAAGCTGTTCCTGTCGAGTACTTGTCAAGCTCTTTGGACGTCCTCGCTTAACCTTTTTAGGTCTGCCGGGCATTTTGTTAAATAATGGCCTGGTCAAAGGAGACATTTCTTTTAAGGGTGATAACACTACCACAGGCATCAATTTTAACTTAACATCGACATAAGACTCCTGCGAGTCTAGATTAGATGTACAGATTGGTTCATAAAATTGGTTTGGAGGGTCATCAATTCGCGGTTCTTCAGAGACAATAGTAAGGTCTTGTGTGGCAGTTTTTCCCAAAGTCAGCTGAGTTATAGTGAACTGTCTTGCAACTCCATCCAGAGCTGCATTCGACAACAACAAACTGGCCAGTGAAAAGTAGCTGTCACACAGAAATAGGCGGGCCAGATTATTACCATCATTGGACAAATCAAAATGGCGCTTTTCATTCACTGGATGTGGATCAAACAGATACAGCAGTTCATTTACCCTCCAAAAGGAGACAGTAACTGTTTGACCCGTGAAAAGGAATCCGATATTTTTTTGATTTGCAGCCAATATGTCTTGTAATTTTTCAGCAAGTGACGAAACAGTGTCATGCCAATCATCTTTCGTTAGAGGATAAAGTGCATCGTAAATGTGCTCTAGTTGTAACAGAGAAACTGACTGATTCAAAACATGAATGACTGATGGTAATTCTTCAGGGAACAAGTACCGCCCATAACCAGTACAATTCTCACTACGCAGTGTTTTGTAAATGCGATCACCACTCATAAGGATTGCATCAATTGCAGTTGTCGTAAAATTTCCACCAAGACTCTTCCATGCAAGGGCACAAGCAGAATTAGCCACACACTGAGCATTTCTACTCCATGTGAAGAGTTCATTGTTGCCCTGATGAAAGGACCCCTCGGCAACACAAAAAAAATTCTGTTGATGAGAAGCCATCGTAGAGTTAAAATGTAAAACTACAATTAAAGTAATTGGAGAAGAAGAAATTGGAAACAAAAAAATAGTATAAAGTCTCGAAAACAATCAAAAGAAATTCGTGATTGATTATTAATCACAATAAAAACGTATTAATTGAAAGAAACGAGAGAATAAACCTAGAGTTTATGTTGAAAAATAGCGATGATAGAAGATTCGTCTCACCATGCAGTGAAAACGATTCAGTTTTCAATAGGGCAGAAAGCCAAACAATTGAACAGTTCAGTACTGAAGGTAATTCAAGCGTGTAGAGGCCGTAGGGTGTCAGCAGACTGAGGCATCAAATGCGGCGTCATCCTTATATAACCTCGGTGGAACTTGTTCCAATCGACTGAAGACCGTTCTATCGACTGAAGACCGTTCTACTAACCGTTCTAAAAACGTTTCTCGCAGACGCTCCACCGACTCCTTTCGATCGACAAAGGCCCGGTCTACCAACTGTTCTAAAAACATTTATCGCAGCCGCTGGAGGGTGCCTAAACCAACAAACAAATTCCGAAAATACAGCGTAAAAATATGATTGGCCTTTAGGCAACAAAAATTAATACAAACTGTTTTTATATATAGTTTAAATGTCCGTAAAGTTTTGTACACAATTTTAATACGTAAGTGAATAAGTGAGTAACATATTTTTGACAAAACCCAACTTTACCTACTTTTTGTGAGGAAATGTATTATATATAAAGCATTTAAGTATATAATTTAAATATTCTATTAGATGTTGTCCAAACTAAATATTACAGGTTCAGTATAAAAAACTTCAACTCTGCAAACAGGTCGGCGTTTTCAAGTCAACCATTTTGATTTTTTCTAGGTTATGAAAAGTTACAAATCAAATTTTATAGCAGTTTTCGTAACAAAGTAGTAAAGTTAAATAGTGTGTACGGGTTTTAGGGTCTTAAATTATCGTAATACAGCAATAAAATACGAAAAACCTAACAAAAGTAGAATTTTGATGATTTTTGCATAGTTAATATCAGAAATACCAAAAAATTACTTCTTAACAAAATTGTAGGAAATTTAATTACAAATCTGAAGTATACGGTCAGCAATTCAAAATTCCCGTCCGCCATTTTAGATGATAACGGGTGATTATCCGTTGATCACAGGGGGCTTCCAATATGATCTGAGGGGGGGGGGGGTTCTATCTAACATGATCATAAGAAATTACCTTAGTTTTTTATTGGATACTATCTAAGTTGATAGTAGGCACTAATTCAAATTTATAAACTTTTTGTGAGGAAAGTTAGAGTATGTACCTTTTGTGGTACATAGAATTTTGTATGTACATTACATTTTTTGTACAGCATCTAATTTTTAGGTTGAAAATTTCATTAGATGCTATCTAAACTACATGTTACAGCTTCAGTAAAACAAAAACTTCAAGTCTGCAAACAGTACAGCAATTTCACGTAAGCCATTTTGAAATTTTTTTTAGGTTATAAAAAGTGAAAAATCAAAGTTTATAGCAGTTTGATAGCAAAGTTCTATACGTAAATAACGTGTAGGGTTTTAAGGTTTTAGCTCCTTTAAATCATGCTTAAATGGGAGGAACTATTCCAAAAAAATCACGTGTTTTCGAAAGAACTAAAGTTTACCGACTTTTTCTCAGGAAACTATTGTATATAGCACAAAAACACACAGGACACTTTTTGTGCAGAATTTTATTGTCAATTGGTATATATAATTTGGTGTCAAGTAAACTAAAAATTAAAGTTTCAGTAAAACAAAATCCTCAACTCTGCAAAAAGATACCCGTTTTCACGTCAGCCATTTTGGATTTTTTCTAGGTTACGGACAGTGCAAAATCGAATTTAATAATAGTTTTGATAACAAATTAGTAAATTTAAGTAGTGTGTAGGTGTTTAAGTTCTTAAATTATCGTTATAATGCAGTAAAATACGAAAAACAAAACAAAAATAACATTTTTTGAACGAAATGTGAAAATTAACGATTTTTTGCGTAGTTATTATCAAAAATACAAAAAAATGTTACATGACCAAAATTGTAGGAAATTTAATTACAAATCTGGAGTATGCTGTCAGATTTGTTCTACAACCAACGGTTTGCCCACAATTAAGCCGTTAGTAAAACTCTGCACACAATTCAAATTTCCCATCCGCCATTTTGATTTTTTTGGAGGGTTAAAAATTAAAAATTTTTAATTTTCGGAATTTTCCCGTCGGTTGCTCGGCAAAAGCTACAAGTGTGCCAAATTTCAAGTTTCTAGCTCATCTGGAAGTGGGTTAGAATTTGTATACGTGAGTGAGTGAGTCAGTGAGTTACACATGCGGCTATATAGATATTAGTTATGAGCTAAAAACAATATTTTTATACAACATTAATAAATTAATAACAAACAAATAAATAAATAAAAAAAATAATAAAAAACAAAAATTAATAAATACAACTATTTATTAATTTTTATTTTACGAGGAAGGTGGCACACGGAAGTTTACTCCAGGCTTTTAGTAACGCGAGCGGTTTTTTGAAAATAAGAGTTTTGGTTGGGCCACATACTGTGACTTAAGCAAGCTTTCGATTGTTTGGGTCACGG
The DNA here is from genome assembly GCA_035578905.1 of Stictocephala bisonia. Classification (NCBI taxonomy): domain Eukaryota; kingdom Metazoa; phylum Arthropoda; class Insecta; order Hemiptera; family Membracidae; genus Stictocephala; species Stictocephala bisonia. Next base: position 18,766 of record JAQJVL010001349.1, read on the forward strand.
TTTACTTGTTGTTAAACTTCAATCTTATGGCATTATTGGTTGTCCACTAAAGTTGTTTCAGTCTTACTTGAATAACCGCTGGCAGAAGATTTATATAAAGGGCGAGAGCTCGGAAGAAGTCCTGGTGAATATGGGGTCACACAGGGGTCTGTCTTAGGCCCTTTCCTCTTCTTAGTTTTAATAAATGACTTGCCAAGTAATGTAAATTTGGTTAGGCCTACTTAAATGTATGTAGATGATACAACGTTTTTGAACGTTAACTCTAATTTGAATAATTTACTGGCATCAAAAAGGGAGGTATATGTTTTTGCTGAAAAGTGGTTTAAAGACAACTATATATAAAAATCTTGAGAAAAACTGAGTTTTATTTTTAATTTCAACTCAAATTTTAACTTTCTTGGAGTAGTAATAATTGATTCTCATTGAATTGGGGGCCTCATATTGAACGTCTTTTATCAAAACTTTCTAGAACTGTTTATCTGTTTAAAAAGTTGATGTGCTATGTTCCGTCAGAATATGTTAGGTGTTCATATTTTGCTTTCTTCCAATCGCATGTAAAAGTAATATGGGGTGATAGTCCAAAAATACATTCAGTACTATTAGTTCAAAAGAAAGCAATCAGGACTATGACAAAGTCACCACATACACTCATTGGAGGCCACTTTTTATACAGTAAGATATTATTACAGTTGTTAATCTGTACATTTTAGATTTAATATTGTACACTATTAAGAACAGGCATAACTTGACACTAAGATCTGATGTACATTTTTATAATACAAGATATAGAGACTGCATAAACATATCCTTAGTAGGCTTGATAAAGTAAAAGATAACCATCTCTTCTTAGGGCCTAAAATGTTAAAACACCTCCCTCACTATTTTATGGAACTTAATGAATTACATAACTGGTTAATCTTAAATCCTTTTTATTCAATAAGTGAATGTTTTACTTTGAACAGTAGTAATGTTGATATTTAACATGTTAAATTATTCATCACTACTCTGCACTTGACTTATAATGTTTTTATTTATTTTCACATACTGTGTTATTGTTATTTATTTTTATGTACAGTGTTATTGTTATTTATTTTCACATACTGTGTTATTGTTATTTATTTTTATGTACAGTGTTATTGTTATTTATTTTTATGTACCGTGTTATTGTTATTTATTTTTATGTACAGTGTTATTGTTATTTATTTTTATGTACTGTGCTATTGTTATTTATTTTTATGTACAGTGTTATTGTTATTTATTTTTATGTACTGTGCTATTGTTATTTATTTTTATGTACCGTGTTATTGTTATTTATTTTTATGTACCGTGTTATTGTTATTTATTTTTATGTACAGTGTTATTGTTATTTATTTTTATGTACCGTGTTATTGTTATTTATTTTTATGTACCGTGTTATTGTTATTTATTTTTATGTACAGTGTTATTGTTATTTATTTTTATGTACAGTGTTATTGTTATTTATTTTTATGTACTGTGCTATTGTTATTTATTTTTATGTACCGTGTTATTGTTATTTATTTTTATGTACCATGTTATTGTTATTTATTTTTATGTACAGTGTTATTGTTATTTATTTTTATGTACCGTGTTATTGTTATTTATTTTTATGTACAGTGTTATTGTTATTTATTTTATATACTGTGTTATTGTTATTTATTTTTATGTACAGTGTTATTGTTATTTATTTTTATGTACAGTGTTATTGTTATTTATTTTTATGTACTGTGCTATTGTTATTTATTTTTATGTACTCAGTTATTGTTTTTTTATTTATTGTAAATTAATATTGTGTCAATGTGTTTATTTATTAATTAACTTATTTATTTGTTAACCTATTTATAATACTGTATAGCTTTTGCAGTTAAGATAATTTTGAAATTTCATTTACAATAACCAATTGTGTTTAGTTGATTACCAGTTATGTTTTTATAAGGAAAGGTTTCACATAGAAATTTTAGTTTATAGTTATCTTGACGTGTCAATTGCATATGGTTGCTTACAGACTGTAATAATATTTTGATTTTTGGTGCAAATGGAGATGAGCTCTGTGATGTTAGGTGAACTACTGCTAAACTGAAGTAAATGTACAAGGGGATAAAAATATTACTGTGATGGTATTCCGGGAAAGGAGTTCGTGAGGTACACGGAGTTTGGCGACTGTAGACCGCAAAGCAAAGTAATAGTTTTTATTTATTTACAAACACAGAGGAAAACTCTGTGATGCCATCTCAGGAGGGTTAATAAAGAATTCTAAAGTTGACACAACATGAAATTAAGATCATATAAAACTATTACAAAACCAAACTTATATAAGTCATAGACTTGGATAATGAGTAAAAAGTCTGAAGAAAAGACTGATGACCTTAAAGAAAAAAGTTCTTAGTAAGATTTATGGTCCAATATTAAAAGATGCAAATTGGAGAATTAAGCATAATGAAGAAATCAGAAACCCCTACAAAAGTCCAGATACAACAGCTGAAACAAGGAGCAGACGTCTCAGGTGGGTTGGTCATAATCTAAAAAGAGAGGATAAAGCTAATACAAAAAAGTACTGAAGAACGAACCAGAAAAGACTACCTTGTAGACCAAAACTAAGATGAAAAGACCAGATGCAACAAGACTTGAGGAGGCTGAGCAAACATGAAGATGATGCCCAAGACAGAGAAGGCTGGAGGCTTTCTTTATAAGAGGTGTGGCTAGAAAAAACCGGCCTGAGGCTGAAATTAAATTTACTTACAAATATTTACATTTTGATGTTATCTCCTTCAATATACTCCCCTCCTCTTTCTCTACACCGCTCCATGCGAGTTTTCCACTGGGTATAGCACTGCTGGAGATCATTTTCTGTAAGTCCGTTTGTGACTTCCATTGCTTTTTCTTTTACTGCTTCAACAGTCTGAAATTGCTGTTTAATGCTGAATTGTTCCTTTCAATGCTGAACATAACCAATTGAAATCTATCGTCAACTGTGTGAAGTTTATGGAAATGGAACAATGAGTGAAAGTAGAGTAAGGTAGTGGTGTATTGACCGCACTAATGTTCATGACGATAATCGTATCGGTCGGCTTAGCCTAGTGACTGAAGATTTAATGTTGAAAATAAATGATAAAGTTTGTGAAAATCGTTGTTTCACAATTACTGAACTCTCAGAACATTTCCCACAAATTTGGGAAGCTGGGATACCACAAATTTTGTGCCAGATGGTTTCCAAAAATCCTTACAGAAGATCACAAAACCAAGACATACTGCATCGTTAACTTTCCTTGATGAATACGACAAACATGATAACAAACTTCTCGATCGTAAAGTTACTGGTGATGAAACATGGGTGAACATGTCAATTGTGAAACAAAAATGCAGTCTATGGAATGGGGGCACACACATTCTCCAAAAAACCAAGGAAATATCTCCAAACTCTGTCAGCAAGAAAAATTATGGCAACGATTTTTGGGATGCTAATGGTATGATTCTGGTTGATTTCCTTGAACGAGGATCAACAATCAACGCAATCAATCAACCTGTGAAACATTGCAGAAGCTACGGGAAGCGATACAAAACAAGCGTAGGGGAAAATTGAGCTCAAAGGTTTTGTTTTCCTCGACAATGCATGTCCCCATACATCCAATCGTACACAACAAGTCTTGGATAATTTGATTGGGAACTGTTTGATCATCCGCTTAATAGTCCGAATCTGGCACCAAGCGACTACCACCTCTATCCAGTGATGAAGACCTGGCTTGCAACGCAGCGCTTCAATAGTGGCGCTGAACTTTACACTGGCGTTAATCAGTGGTTAAGATCTCAGGCGGCAGATTTTTACAAAGTTGGAATTGAAAAACTTGTGTCATGTTATGATAAATGTCTCAATTTGAACGGGGATTACATTAAAAAATAGACTAAGATTGTAGCTTTTAAATGTATAAAATAAAATGTTCGTATTTCAGTTAGTTAATTTTTTTATTTCAAAACGTCTGTTACTTTTTGGATAGCTCTCGTATAAGAGTTTGGAATATCCTGTAAATATCAAATGCATAACTTCAAAATCCTCACTATATTTTGAAAACAGCTTTGGTTTTCCGAAAGTCAATGACTGACCTAAGTATACAAGACTATGTTCATTTATAACGTAAGTTCACTTATAAGCGCCACACTGTCTACTGGCCACTTATGGATCTAGCGTTTCCAAGGACCTTGCCAAGCTGAATTTTCAATATGCTGACTGCACCTTTTATAGAGATTTGTATTCATTGCTAAAAGGTTAAATGATTCTTACTTAAGAAATATCTTAAGAAGTTTACTTAGAATCTAAAAGTTATTCACATAAAATTCAGAGTAATATTTATGTAGAATGTAGTTGAACTATTTGTTTCCGTAATTTATGTACTTCTAAGTATTTAATTATGTGATCATAATATTAGGTTTGTGTAAAATATTTTCATGAAATGATTTTATAAATTGTCATGTGCTTACAAGAACCAATAAGTGTTATTTATTTAATTGGTGGCAAAGAATTTCCTTGAAAAATTTCCTTTATTTTTCAGAGGAGAGGAGAAACCTATAAAAAAGATTTTGTCGAGAAATGGTGCTGCAGTTTTTGATATTCTCTGGGAGAGTCCAAGCTGCCTAATTACATGTGGCTTTGACACAGTCACACGTCTGTGGGATACAAGGTGCTCCGATCTTGCATGTTTTTAAAAATATGAGATACTTTTTAAACATCAAATGTTTACTATGCTAAAATTTTCTCAGCTAATTTTCAATTAAAAAAAACAAACATATGAATACCTATAAATGTAATTTTATAGTATCTTTTAAAGATTTGTCATTAATTATTGTTTTTTTCATAAATTACCGATTGCTAACAAAATGAATGACATTTAACATTTCAGTCTTAATTACTTCATTGCAGATGCACTAGAACTTTATAAATGAGGTAATAATACAACATAAATAAATAGAAGGAGTTTATATGTTGTTCTTTATGGGACAAAGAAAGTAATAGGAAAATGGTTTGCCATATATTGGTTCCTTAGATGTTATACAACTTTTTTATGCTTACAGAGGAGGAACATTCAAAGCTGACTAAATGAACAGTATTATTTTCAAGACATCTTCCCTATGAATGAAGTATTTATTTGAACTAAACTCTGTCCCAAATATCAATAAATATATCAGCAAAGTAATCAAATGAAATAATAAATTTATGAGCATTGTATTTTACAGTTTTTTTCAAGATTTAAAATTCTTTCCTTAAATGTTTCCAAGAACTAGGAGAAGATGCATAAGAATTTGCGTATTCACTTAATAGATTCTTGTTATGATTAGCTGTATGGACATAAATTGTAATGGAATACAAAGTAAAAATATCTAATTTCTATCATTGTTAGAGAGAGTCTTCCCAAATATAATTTCTATTAGTGTTAGAGGGAAGATTATTATACAATAATTATTTTATGTTAATGTTTATTTTACTATACATTTTTCTCTTGGACTAAGCACAACAAGAATGTTGGAGTAACGTGTTGAATAGAAAAATATTTCTTGGAGTTGTTATCAATAATTTAACAAAGATTTTTTCTTATTTTGAAATTAGCTAAAAGTTTTTTTAGTGTAAAAGAGTTCTTATCAGCATTGTTACGTGAAGTAAATGTGTGCTACAAAGTTAATTTTATAAATGTGCTAAAATTATTTTAAAAATCATTTTGGTTATTAAATGCTTTTTGCTGGCCATAGATGTCAGCAGTCTTGGTTTAATTTAACCCTTTCAGGCATAAAGACGTCATATGATGACATCCCAATTGTCATGACTGAGAGGAGTATTAGGGTTAAAAAAAATGTTGTAGAGGAGTAAAAAATAAAATTTTGAATAAACGTTTCAAACTTGTTTATTACAGTACATAATTTTAGTATATATATTATTATTTGAAATTACAGTGATTTAGTAATTTTTGTTAGTGTTGAACTCAAAGGGGTATATGCAAAGTGGGATTCGGCAATGGGAGTAGGAAGTGTCCATGCTTCGTAGCTGTGTAGCTGACAAACAAGTGAAAGGATGTGAGTGAAAAGCTCGCCAAACATTATATCAGCTGCATGCCAGCTGATAGCGCCTATATCAGCTGCATTCCAGCTGATAACATCATGCGGGAACTAAGTCAGTTTAGAGATACAGAAAAATAAAGGTATTACTAAAATGAGACTGCCAAAAGGTATGCACATCTACAGCTGTGTTTTGTGCCATTTGCACATTACGATCGTCTCTCTCGGACAGCTTAGTCTTCCTCTCAGTGTTCCATTTGGTTTTAGTGTCTTTGTTTTCGTTTTCATATTCCGTGATTTTGTTTTCTTTGTTCCTTGGCATTGTCGGCAAGCTCACCATTCTAGCTTGGCTGCCGACGACAACATGTTTTGTGGTTAGAAACGTTTAGCCCTAGCTCCGGGGTCGGAGAGTGATGGACGGGCACCTGCATGGCTACTGACTGTGTTTTACTGGAGGCACAGTGCAGAACCTACGGGCTGGGACTAGCCTCTACTACGCGTCCCAGAGGGGCAGCCACTTCTTCACCCTTTCCACACTGTCCAACCATCGGCCTCCAGGAAGAAGACATCGACATGCAGGTGACCCACACCCAATTATTTTTCTGGCCCCCAGCATTTTAAAGAATTATTGAACATTTTAAAGAATTTTGTGTTTTAGAAGAAGTTCTACTAGAAGTGCTAGCTGTAAAAAACTTGTTTTGTTGTTTCTGTGAACAGTTGTCATTTTAAAGCGAGATATATTTTTAGATTTTTTTTTAAATTTTTTGTTTGTATTTTTTCTTATGAGGGGTGTTCTTTTAATTTTCTTCGAAAGAACGGGGTTCTCGGGTAATTCTTCCCTTTGTTGTTCCCATTAGGAGTCGCCCAGTTTAGCCTGCTGGATTTCGGCGGTTATTAATTTAATTCTTTTGTTATTTTTAACTTTTCCAAACTGGCCAAAACCTTCCAAATTTATTTTGTTACCTGTGGCCCCGTAAGTTCAGCTGCCATTTTAAAATTTTGTCTTTTGTTATCTGCAGTTATTGTTTTCAAGTTGTAGTTTATTCATTCATGTATTCTGTTATTTATTTATTCTTGTATGTGTTTATTGTTATTATTTATTTATTATTGTTATACATCTTCAGAACTCTATATTTATAAAAAAAATATTATTAGGCCTAACCTATATTTTGATATAGCTTACTTTTTCTGATACTTTGTACTGTTTATATTTGTTGATCTTGTTTTCTTTATTTATTTATTTCTTTTGCCTCGAGGCCAACATATAATTATAAATTTTCTGTAACTTGATAAATATTGTAAATTTTCACAAATGGTCAACCCCGTTTTGCTGGTAAATGTTTTAAATTTTTTTATTTTGTAACTAATTTTTTTTTGAATACTTTAGAATTAAATTTTTTTTTAAATTTTCAATTCTAAAAAAAAATTGTGCATTTTGTACTTTTATTGTAATATATTTGTGCATTTTGTGCTTTAATTATAATAAATTTGTGTTGTGTGACGTTTACTCGCACTGTAATATACCAACACGTATTATACTAATTAAAAAACTAATTTTCAGTGTAATAAACAATATTTTTGCCATTTAACTTGTTTTTTTTTTTTGTTCTGTGTTGTCCTCCTGAGTCCGGTGCCTTCGTACCCATCTTCGATGGTCCAGCGCAATGTTTTGATGGTACAAGGGTGGGTTGCAGTTTGCCTGTGACAGATAGTACTGGTGTAATGTGTTACATTATGCTCAAATAATTTAATAAATTAAATAATTGGACCATTACACAAGACGTCACATGACTCCCTTACTCATTTAGGCCAATTTATAAAAAGAGATCAGGTGACGTCTTTACTCATTTTAGATAATATAACACACTCCTAAAAGGGTTAATTGTTTAAAAGTAATACCTGTGGAAGTTCTCAGAAAGTTTTTAAATCACATTTCTTAACCTACATATTTTAATATGTCCTAAATAAGTTGCATCAGAACAATATTTAAGATATTACTGCACTGTACCTAAAGAAGTGATCACTTAATCTCTCTTATGATGAAAAGCTGAATAAAACCAGTTTGTAAATATCAAATAAGGAGTACAGTGGACTTGCGACTCTCCGAATCAATATGACAGCCTGCAGGCTGCTTTTGACCTTTTTGCAGGTGTTTATTACAAAATTCATAAACAATAGTAAAATGTAAGAAACCTAGTTATGGTACACCCCTGCATTCTCAATGAACCAGAAAATCATGTAAGTGTAATGCATTATCAATATACTTGTTGTGTAACTTGATTATATGTGTAATTTTGTTATAACTGACATTTAAAAAAAGTCGTTTAGCAAAAATAAGAAAGGGTGGGGTATGCCTGGGAAAGTATGTAATATTTATAAATTGTGAATTAAGGTAGCCAGAGTGTAGAACATTTTTTTAGTTTTAGGAAATATCAAATATACAAGGATACATTTATAAACAAACAAGAATTACATAATTGTTTAATACAAATATCACAAAGTTTGTTACTGCGAAAACCATAATATAAATATAGTAGCCTTGAGCTGTCAAAACCGTTACTTTTCAAATGCTTGGTGGTTAGCAGAGGGTAAGGGTACGGCATACGCATGAGTGGCTTTGTACTAGCCTGACATGCAGATGTAGGTATTAAATGACTGACTTATTTTTGTATCGGAAGCGTTTGTTATTGCAGATATTAGTGCAATATTGTTTATATTATTAGTTGTTATGTATTAATAAATTAGCCACACATGTTATAATTTATATAATAATTTAATTAAAACAGCTTTAAAGAGATTCAGTTCTTTAATATTGTTCACAAAGTTATTCACGAGTCTGTATTTCGTAATGTAAAATTAAATTACGGACTGCATACAATCAAAACTTTTACAGTACAGTACTTATTTACTAACATAACCTACATTGTACAGTGAGTAATCAGATGGGAGTTGTGTTATAAATAAGGTAAATTGTTGGCGTGGTGAGTTGATGTTTACAGCAATGCTAGGAGCACGCTAAACGTTGTTTATTGGTAGAGATCCCCCTCCCAAAAACACTGACTGTGACATAATAGCCCAGTCAATGAAGGGTTTTATTCGCAACTAATTAGGGGAAAGCTGGATTTTTCCCTGATGATAGACCATGATAAGAGGTACATTTTCCCAAAAGTCCCCACTTCTCCCCCTTGTGCTTCCCCCTACCCCCCCTTGAACATGTTATTTGCAAGCTTTCGGTATAACGCGCATATCTCAGTTGTTGTTAGTCCGAAAATGGTTTTCTTTTTTTTGCTGTGTTTGTCTATAGACGGACTACAAATGTTATCCAGTGAACTTTTATTGTAAAACTAATATTAAAGGCACCACAAAGCGGTTAACTAAAAAAATATATGAATTAGGGTGACGAGTTTGCAGTTTTTTCTGTATATCTTTTTATAACATAACTATAATAAAACATTGCTCATAAAATATTGTAGCAAATATAATTATCTTTAAATTGATACCCTTGGTGTGTTGGTATCGGGTAGTATGAGGCCCTAAGGGTCATTGCAAAGGCAGCGTGCACGTCTGGTTTCGCCGCGCTGGAGGTGTTATCTTGAGTTGCAGCATGCAGCGTGCTAACTAGCTAGCGTGTTATCGCACGTAGACCTACTATTAACTATGGTTCTACATATAATGGTGTGTTATTTTAAAAGCATGTAACAATAGCAATCACTGTATTTAATATTGTTTTAGTTATGAAAGTGTTAGTAATGGTATGTGTAAAAGAAATTAAGTTTTAAAAACTGTAGTAACTGCCAAATATAGACTTAAAATTGGAATACACTCAGGCTTACTAAGAAAATACAGTTGTCTTATATATAAATGTATTATTTATAGGACGCAATTTTTAATTTTGCCAGTTTTGGTTCGGGGGCGAAGACTTCCCCTACCCTAAAATTAGGGATTTCCATTATCCACCACCTATGGACCCGCCGGTTTTTTAGCCCAACTGTCCACATAATGTTAAGTGGGAATAAACATAACTTTAAATGAGCTGGAGATGGAACCTTTATAGTTTCAAGTCATCGTAGCCAACAGCTTTCATTTTCAGTGTTGCGTTTAGCTTTCTGGGATATGCTAAAGTATAGATTTCAGTGAGTTTTGAGTTTATGGATCCAGGCTGAATCTTGTCCACTTTGATTTTAGTGTCTACGCTTTTTCCCGGCATTATGCACTGAATACCACCCATGGCATGAAATGTATCTAGTCCATCCAAAGTACGCACATTGACGTCTGCATTATCAAACACGTTGTATAAAGCAATCATTCCCAACATCAGGCGACCCTGCATTGATCAGTGAGCTGAGATACATATTACTTTCATAGTAAGACGCGCACACACCTATAGATGTTAATAAATCTATCAAATGCTTGGATCCGTACAGCCGGTGTAGAGTTAATGATAGTCCTATTTGAAGGGGTGATAGAAAGGACCTTGGGCGTACGGCTGAAATAATTGCGTGATTGACAACGTTATACACTCTATTCACCTTTGATGATTCTGTGATTTTTATCTTTTTTATAACTCTCTCTGTAAATAGTTTTAATGATGATGGTACTAGATTTTCCCCACCCGATGTGATGGCTTCGGCATCTGGATAGACATTCGACTCGTAGGCCATTTTTGTATATCCTCTCTCACAATATCAGCTGCTGCTAACACGATTCTCAGACGTTCAGTTTGTGGGTCGTTATCACGGTCAGTGTACCATGTCTCAATAATCTTGTGAGCAGTTTCAGCCAAACAGAAAACATTTGTTTTGCCAACAACTTTTGAAACGACCATTCGGTCACCAAAGTGTTTTAACAGTAAGTTTTTCAAATGGTAGTCACTATATGTTTCAGGGATTTCTTTTTCTTGCAGAAACTTGGTCATAGTCTCTTGTAATTCTCTCATTGTAAATTGTGAGTCATCGCTGTTTTCAATAGATTCACATAACAGTTGAAAGGCTATGTCACTTCCGCTTTTTGGTCGACCTGCGGGTACCTCTGACTTCTTTTTAAGAAAGTCTTTGAAACAGTCTCTGTGGTAGCGGGCTTCTGGCGCGACCAAGTCGTTAACAGACAAAAGCCAAGTTTTCACTATTTGACCCCATTCATCATTTCTTTCTTCACAATGACTTAAAACAGAATCTCTTATTTCCAAAGTCTGGACATTGTGGACAGATCTCCGGCGATGTGCGGGATATTTTAAGTTCGTATCTGTTTCTTCTCCACACAAAAAACAATTCTTTTTGAAATTAAACATACAGTCAGTTGTTCTAAGTTTATAGAAATTATCTGAATCAGCAGATGAAGTGGAGGCTTTTGACGTGGAAGCCTTTATACTAGTTGTTCTCGTGTAATTTTGTCTACATTGTACATGAACGCAAATTGAATCCTTTCCTTTTATCTTTTCATGTAAATCGTCTTTTCTTTCTAAGCTACTGCTCAAAATTTTAGGTAGTCCACGTGTAACAGTAACAGTAGCTAAACCACCATCAGTTGGCTGTTTGCAGAAAACACAAATCTTGTCAAAATCACCCATTTGCGAAAATGGATGTATAGGTTATAGTTTAGTCGGTATAAAATATACAGTTGGCCTTATAAACGTTGTTCTTAAACTTAAAATTGTTTAGGTAGTCTACTGGCAAGAGTAACAGTACCTTAGTTTAACCACCGTCATTTGGCTGATAGCAGAAATAATACATCTTGTAAAAATCCATCTTTGTATAACAGTTATAAAAACCATAATAGTTTAGTAGGTATAAAATACTTAGACCTTAAAAAATTTGTTATTTAAATTTGATACTAACAAAATACCTTGGTCCATGTAGTAATAAGTAATAATAACATAACAAACGTGCTTGTCACCACATTCCAGAATTACAGAAATGAAAACACCACTAAAGCACATCAAAGTTGACACAACAGACAACTCAGTAGGGCAAAACTCAATGAAAATGGCGGCTTCGAAACGGATCGATAGTGAAAAGCCGAAGCCGTCCGGCAGCACCCGATGATTTCCGAGCGATACCCTAACGTAGTGGGTGCCACGCGTAGCACACGAACATGCGTGCTTCCTTTACAGGACTTCTCTGGGCCTCATATTACCCAATACCACCACACCAAGGGTATCATTTTAAAGGTAATTATATTTGCTACAATATTTCATGAGCAATGTTTTATTATAGTTATGTTATAAAAAGATATACAGAAAAAACTGCAAACTCGTCACCCTAATTCATATATTTTTTTAGTTAATCGCTTTGTGGTGCCTTTAATATTAGTTTTACAATAAAAGTCCACTGGATAACATTTGGAGTCCGTCTATAGACAAACACAACACAAAAAAAAAGAAAACCATTTTCGGACTAACAACAACTGAGATATGCGCGTTATAGCGAAAGCTTGCAAATAACAAGTTCAAGGGGGGGGGTAGGGGGGAAGCACAAGGAGGAGAAGTGGGGCCTTTTGGGAAAATGTACCTCTTATCATGGTCTATCATCAGGGAAAAATCCAGCTTTCCCCTAATTAGTTGCGCATACAGGCTTTTTTAGTCTTTATTGACTGGGCTATAAGCCACAGTTCAAGATATCCCGTGGCTATTGTAAATTAATAAATAATTATCTGTAAAAACTGCAGTTTTAATTAGTCTTAAAATTAACATAAAGATATTTTAATTTTGGTTTAACTTTGTGTAGACAACAGGATAAATTATTATAATTGTCATTTTTAATTGGTAAAAAATATGCACTATTAGTTACACTCCAATTTAAAATAACAATACTTATAGTTGAATATGAAAACATGTTTTATAAAATTTAAAAATAAAGAACAATCCATTATAAACATTAATTATTGTTTATTTTAAATATTAATAATCTGTTGCATGAAAAAACTGAACATACTGTATAAGAATTTAGGGCCTATCACGGTTTAGCATACGCTAATGAGTTATTTACTAACTCTGTTTTTATTAATGACAACATTGTAACAACAGTTGAAATATACCACTGAATTGAGCATCTCTCTGTGATTGCAGTGGTGAATAAGTCATATCAATACTGTCAATGTGAGCACTATATTAAATGATTATATCATGCATGGTGTAACGGACATAAATATGCATGCCGCCGTTTAGCGTACAAACCTAATCAACTGTAACATATAATTTGATTTTGTAAGAAAAAAAAATTGTAATATCTTCCAAAAGCCACAAGTAAGTTTACTAGCTTGAATCAGTTGTTTAATTTTGTAGGCTCCTGATTGGTTCAAATCAAATAGTCTCAAAGTAGAGTGTGTGTGTGACTACCCTCCTTTTTCTTAACCCGACTTCAGTGAGTTAAAAACTTCTTTAACACGTTGACTGCGGACTACTTCTTTATACGTAGTGGTGGCGCTGCGCGCGTAGCGGACTACTTCTAAAGAAGTACCCCTCCCGCTTCAACGATATGGTTCAGGGTGAGGCTAGCCATTGCCCGGGAACCTTGTGCCACTCACCGCTTGTTGTGCTGTTCTTTGTGTGCATTTTGGTGCCGACAATTTAGAAGTAGTCCACTACGCGCGCAGCGCCACCACTACGTATAAAGAAGTAGTCCGCAGTCAATGTGTTAAAGTTCTTAACCATGTTTTAAGTTGTAATGGGTGTTTAACAAACATTTACTCAAAAAAAAAAAAAATAAATAAATAATTAGGTCACTCGATGCAGGAATTAAATTTAGGATGTAGGAATTACTAATCGGACTGCATTCATTAGTTTAGGTTATAGCAGTTCATGGCAAGTCTACGGCTATAAAAAATCGTACTGTACTGCTACAATCTAATTGCATACATAGTAGCCATCAACCTAATTTTACCGCTTATCAACCTGATTTTACTGTAGCTACTATTAGTTCAACCTGAACTGGATAGGACAGATTCTGGATAGTCACAGTTCGAATAGTTGCGTGGACACTGGACTCGAATGGTTTTGGTATTATGGTACCAAAAATACCTACTCAGGTCACTAATTTTTCTTTTTATAACTGACAAAAATTTTTAAATTTAAATTTTTAAGATAAAACCAACTGGTCTTTTCCTGGTTACTAATAAGGAGTGTAACTCTAAAAATAGAATAATACATACTGAAAATGAATGACTAGTATTTTTACTAAACTTCAAAATAAACCAAAAATGAAACAATGCAAAAATATAATCAGTAACAGGTAAAAATACACAGTAAAAATACTGTTAAGAGTTTTTATTACTCCATCTGTTTTGTTCTGTTAAAGATTATTTAAACTGGGCCAATCAACCAGTTGTTATAAACATACACTAGTTTAACCCTTTGTGGATCAAAGACCTTCACATTCTGCGCCAAGAGGACTGATAGCTCAAAGTGTTGCGAATTTAATTTGTACCGTTAGGTCCAGGTGCGCTTCGCTATGCGATCCCCGCAACGGGTTAAGGTATTTAGATGTTAACAAAAACTTGATTATATTTCATTGCAAACAAATAAATATTTTATCTGGTTTAATAATAGCATACAACTTTTATTTCAGTGATTATGTTACTTTCAGGGTAGGTGATTGTGTTAGTTGCTGGTCTGACCCCTTTGGTGCCGCAGGATACTGCTTGGCTTCAGACCGTAACTTTTCTGTGATCTGTGGCACTGCGCACCATGGTCGTGCTCAGCTCTGGGACAAGCGAATCCCGAATAGTGTACAGGTATATTTGCTTATTGGAAATAATGATAATCTATAATTTTCTTTGATTCACAGGGTTATATTCTTAGCTTTTCATCAAAAGTTTTCAAGCAAATAGAACTATTCTATTATGCCACATTGTTTTTCTATAAATAACATTTAGTCATTCAACGAAGCTAGTTGTAAAATTTTATAAAATCAAAGTGGGACAAAACAGAAACATTTAAATTGATTACTTCATTTAAAGAAAACCTAAAATCGTCAGCTACAAACTGACATTTGAAACATGAAAACGTTCAGGCTACAGATTTTTAGTTTTAACATTAAATAGAAACACATTTTATGAGCTGAACAGAAGAAATTCTATGGAGTACATGTTTCTTGAGAAAAACAAGATTACCAGACATGAAGTGCAACTTAAAGCCAGTTCAGTGCAATCTAATTGTCAACCTAGCTTGTTCTGTTTACCTGGTAACGTTTTCGATGCTACTGTTTTTTTATTTTGTTAGGAATCTCACAGAAGCACTTATTCCTTTTTTTCTTTTAGAAACTGTTACGAAATAACATAATTTTTCGTATAATCATAGCTATCTTACCTTTAACAATGAATCATATAACAATTTTAAAAATTTTATTTTGTGTAGTTTTATTTTAGTGCTATAACAATGTTTTAAATAGAATGTTATTAATAAATAATTGTTGGACTTTTAAAGGCATTTTTTGGGAGGGGCGAGGCAAGCAGTCCTGTTTACAGTATCAGCTTTGATGTAAATCAGTTGTTCATCGCACAGGATTCTTGCGTCAATCTACTAGACTTCACTTATCATTCCAGCAAGAACAGACATGCTGATTTTAGTTATTACTGGAGGTGAATTAAAAACATTATTTGCAAAGACAGACTTACTTTCAATATAAAGTTGTTGAGTTTAGACTGGGATGTATTCATTTAAATCCCTTATAATCTTAAACTGTATCATAGTAGCTTAAACTCGTATCATAGTAGATTAAAGCCGAACATCATGTTCTAAGAGTATCTGGTCTGTACCCATTCGGAGTCTAAAAATTTGACTCTGAATGGTAGTTCTCCTGATATACTTATATTTACTGCTATAATTTTTATAGCATTCATTTCATTTTGGTTTTGTCATTGTTTCTATTAACATGTGGTACTCATGTAGTGTTTTAAAAATAATATGAGATAAGTTATCAGCAAACTTATGTAAAAATGTTTTAGGTTTTACCAGAATTCTCATAAAACTCTGGTAAGAAAATCCTAGACATAACCTCCTCACAACTTGAAGAACATGCCAGTGAAAGTGAAAATTTGTACTGTCTTGTTGTCCTTTAACCATTTTGTTAGTAGCAGACGTCTTAGCTGCTCAAATTGGTTTGCTGATGTGGATCCCTTCTGTAGTAAAATTACTCAAGTGGACAGTACAATTCGCTTCAAAGTTATTTATTGTTCAACATCTAACGATACGTAAAGCTGTAGGTGCCTTAGTCGCCCTGGCTGTTGGGCTATTAATAAATTGCCCTTTCTGAGGAACAGTTGAACTCAGATTAGTAACCAGACTACACTCATCCACACTCATATAACCATTCATATTCGCCTTAAAATACCAACAACGTTTTGTTGGCGTCTCATATGTAAGAATGTAAGATGCATCATACCATTAACTATTTTGAAATATATGAATACATATTTTCATGTCAATCAATATGAATTTTTTATGGCAGAAAAAGATTACATCAGCAATAAAAATAATAATAGATTTTTACATATTACACACATATTCCAACGGGCAAATCAAGCATGAGACACTGCATATCCTAGGTTGAAGAATGTTGTTAAAAGTGGACTAAACCACGTGGAACACATAGCATTGAATATAAAAGTTCTCTATGATACATTGCATGCTGATTTGTTTATGAATTTTAGTTTTGATCAAAATTGAAAATTGTCATCTTAACCCTCCGGTTGCCAATCAATAGATTTCTATCGATACGATTTCACCTAGAAGTGCCAGTCAATAGATTTCTATCCACATCGCACTCCTGTTGTTTCCGATCAATTTTATCAGTTTCTACTGTGTATATCGTCATGAACCAAATACCATAGATTCTAGAGCATCGAGGCTACATGGTGGTTATGTGTGCTCTGTTTGGTTGAAAGTGGCTGAAGGTGTTGTTTTGTATGTTTACAACGATCCGGTACTTGGATAGAAGTGATGACATTAGAAATGTTATTTCTGACGAAGACCTTAGTGAAATTAAAGGTGATCAATATGATACTGATATACAATTTTTATATATAAATTTTAGACATTTTTATATTCAACCCAAAGCAAAATTTTTGATATACAGAAAGGTAGGTTAAATATTATATTTTAGGATTGCCTAGATATTCTACTTTACTCACTCACGTATATATATATATATATATATATATATATATATATATATATATATATATATATATATATTTATGTACTTATATTTTATAACTGGCTTTCTAAGAATGTTTTTCTTGATTGCTGTAACCGTCACAAAAGATGCTGAGATTTCTAGGATTTTTTAGGCATATTAATAAATATATAACTCTTGTCTTCAAATAAATAAAGTAAGTATATAAAAGTATATATTTTTATATTCAGTGATAAATTGACTAAAAAATAGCTATTTTGGATTTTTTGTATAGTTCACTAAAAAAATCAATATTTTCAAAAATAAAAAGGAGTGTAGAAAATTCTAAAATTTTCCACCAAGTATAGAAAATGTTTGGCTGATAATAGGTTTTATAAACCTAATATTTTCTGATAGCCAAATTATTCTAGTTTTCAAATAAATATGCAGGGTGTCCCGAAAGTTAAGTGCCAAACTTTGGAAAATGGGCATACAGGGTGAGTTACGACTAACTACATTAACTTCACCAGTGGGTTCCACTGACAAAATGATCAAAAAAGTTCATATAAACCATAATCCGATTCTCAACCATTTGGCTGTAATGACGTATTATTATATTTTTTTAAATTACACAACCTGTTACTGTTAGTTTGACAGTAAAACAAAACCAATTTTATTTATGACATGGAGAGTAATACCATTTGACAGAGCATTAAATTCCCCATAAATTAAACATAGTAATCAAATAACAACCCCTTATACAACGTTTTGGAATTAACAGTAAATTTGAAAATATTTGTTACAAACTTTCTCCATTAAAATTAAAGGCTTAATTAAAGCAGTTAAATTATTTGTATTCTTATATTCAATAATTAATCTTTGAAATGATGATAAATATTAAGGGGTCATAGGTGAATTTTTTTTTTGAAATTTCATTAAAATATTGATAAGGTACAGTATTAGGGTTCATCATATTGGTTATAAACACCAAATTAATGACTGTGTATATGTCATTTCTGTACCAGCAGAATCTGTTGACTAAATTAGCTGGCTCAGAATTAAATTAGTTATAATCAGCTATTTTTTTAAACAAAAAAATACAACTTTTTTACTTTATTTTTAAATTACGTATTTTATTCTATCTTCAGCTACAGTTCACACAAAAAAGAACATCCTATCACGGCTCCCAACATTTTTTATCATTTGATAAGATTTTCAAAATGTTCTCTGTTTACCCTGCTACATATATGAAGTCTATTTCTGAATTCCCTCACAATCACGTTCAAGTTTAGTTTATCACGTAGGAGTTGAGAAGCTGTTAAAATAGTGTTCCTGAACTCTTCTACATTTCAAACTGGTGTGTGATAAACGTTTTGCTTAATGTGCTCCCAAACATAGTAGTCAATGTCAATAGTATCAGGTCTGAAGATAGTGGGGCCAAGCTACTGTTCCCCCTCTTCCGATCCACATGTTTACAATATCACAGATGTGCTGACGGACTTTAGCGTTGAAGTGTGGGAGTGCTCCATCTGCTTGGAGAAGACAATGCTCTGACACAAATCCAACGGCAAGTCTTGAAGGAGCAATGGCAATGTTTCAGTTAGAAAGTCCAAGTACTGAATGCCATTTTAGGTTGTTGGTAGGTCGAGGTATAGTCTTATGAGCCAGCTTCCAATGAGTCCAATCCAGACGTTGATTAATTCGAACCTTATTTGATTAGAAGACTCAAGTATAAGTCGCACCATCTAAATTCTACTCTGGGTGCCTCTCTGTGAGTGGGGGTGCACGGGTTATTTTTTGTTTCATTAAACGCTGCAAAAGACATAAAAAAGGGCCGGCACTCGGGGGGGGGGGGGGTTAGTGGCACTTGGAGGGTTAATAAAGTATTGTAGGGCGTGGAACATGTAAGTGGAATAAAACATGTATTTACTTTTTATTCTCTTTTAACATCATTAAATTTTTAATAATATCGACACGGAATAATTTATACCTCTATTGTACACAACTTGTCCTTGGAAGAAATTAATTTCTTTGGGCGATGGTATACTCTTATTAAGAACAATTTTCATAAACATTTATTTAATTGTTTTTTCCAAAACAGAGTAGTTGGGAATTTAATTCAATATTTAAATAGAAAGCCCCTTTAACTGACTCCTCTCATTTTAAAGGAAATAAAGATTTTAATTCTAAGCTAACTAACTAATTCAAAATGCAAAAAGTCAAACACTTAAAATAGCAACCTAGGTTGCAAAGTACACAATTTTGAAAATTTATTTAAAACAAAAATTTTTTGTATTCTATCTTGCTCTGTTAACAATAGCGGTTAAAAATACTGATTTCACTTTGTTCGCTGTTTAAAAACCAGTAAAAACGAATTGTTGTTGCAAAATCACTAATAAGCTTGTATTACCTTAACTAAAATTTTCAAAGTGACCACAGATGCACTGATAATTCGCAACATCATGTCTTCTTTTGTTGTAGAGTAAGTAACTACTGTAGACATTATCTTTTAGCTGTCCCCACAAGTATTAGTCCAAATAAGTTGTCAGGTGATCTTGCCAAAAATTCACTGGTCCTCCTCTCCCGAGCCACTTAGCAGTATATTGTTGATATTTATAAATGTTTATTTATTTTTGTTTAGCTATAAAATGAGGTAAACATTTATGAAATACCATATTTCCTGAAAGAGTAGGTAATGATAAAAAAAAAAATAAATAAATAAATAAAAAAAGAGGTAAGCCTAGGTATTTCCGGGGGCTGACAGCTGGATTTACTGTTAAAACATACATTAAAGGCATTTTGTTACACTCTGTACATACAAATCAATATAGCATTGATTTTTTGGTGTCAAAATGCTCAGTATATACAGACCTCTAACACGAAATGGAGAAACTTGGAAAGAAGTCAAACTAAACAGAAGCTGGAATAAAACTTCAAAATTTATTATAAACATTTTTATAAAGTATATTGCATAACAAATTGTATAAATAATATTAAATTAAAAAATGTAAAATAAATAATTGTTTTGTGCACTCACATTTTCATAAATACTTTTTTTTACAATATAACATTTTCCATAACTGTCTGGTTTATATTACCTATAACCGACCGATAACTTGTAATACTAAATAACAAATAGACAAATAAATAGTTATTTTGCTAAAAAAACATTCAACAACCATAGTTTAACACTACTTTTATCATTACAATATAAATTATTTACAATGAGGTTACAAATGTATACGATTTATTTATAACATTTATATTTGGAACTTATGTATAGTAGGTTGCAATGTAATTGTCATTGTATGTACATTGAATGGTATATAATCAATGACAGAAAAAGTAAGAACGCTTGGAATGTTACGACCTTTGATACTAAATGTTTCCACAAATGAATAAACATAAATTTTATATAAATAGATACACACAGTAAAATTTATGGAGATAAGAAATTATTCTTGTTATTAACATTTCATAAAATAGATAAATATTGTTGTTTTCTATTTTAAACCCTGAACGGTTCATTCCTTTAAATAATCATTTCTTATATGTATTCCATAAGTAAGAATAACATAAACAAAATTGAACATATTCAAAAGTTTATTCTCTATGAAATGCAGAATTAAATAAATGTTAAAGTATTTTTTTACTAAGTTTGTAGTTTTAGAAAAATAAACTACTAACATTGCATGTTACTGTCCTAAAAACGGGTTTTTTAAAATATAATTTATCATAACAAAGCCTTATTATGAAAATTTAAATAAATAATAGGGGCATGCAAAGCATTGAAAAATATTTGGTGCAGAGCTAGTCAAAATAATGATGTACCGATAGTATCAGGATGCATTACCAAAATCACTATCTCAGAATTATTTTGGTGTGCCAGAATTTAGTAATACAAAATGCTTTTTTAATCAATTGGTTCGTCTTTTAACGCAATATTCATTTCAGTTCACGTTAGCATCAGTTAAAAAAAACCAATTATAACTATATTTTCCAAAAATGATAGTTAATAATTATAATAGTTTTCAATTATTAACTTTCTTTTCTTCTTTTTGCCTCTGAAATATGTTATTTTAATTGTAATGTGTTACATTTGGATAGTTTTGATCAGTTTATCTCCATACAATTATTGTTTTCAATATAATTAAATTAAACACTGAATACTTATAGGTTAGGTTAAAGGCACTAGGCCAGGAATTAGTATATTGGAGAGATAGGACATCGGCAAACTTACCTTAGAAGACAAGTTCACTAACACCAGAGGAGTAGTAACAAACACAAAAGAATCACATAATCACACGAATTTTCAGTACCACTGGCACTTTCTTCAGGTGGGTAGAGACAGAAACTGGTCTGTCTTTGTCTCTCTCTCTCTCTCTACTCACCTGAAGAAAGTGCCAGTGGTACTGAAAATTCGTGTGATTATGTGATTCTTTTGTGTTTGTTACTACAGTACTACTCTGGTGTTAGTGAACGTGTCTTCTTAGGTAAGTTTGCTGATGTCCTATCTCTCCCATATACTAAAAACACTGAACATTTATTAAGCTCTGCACTTATATCTAAAAATAATTACAATTTATTGTGCTTTGCTGCATTTGCGAAGCCCTACATCTTTAATTCCTTACATTATTTTGAATTGACCTTATTTTGATATACCTTAATTTTTATATTCCTGCTTCATAGATATAATATTAATTAGATAACATTTTATGATCAATAACTTTGTTTTAAATTATCTTTCTTTGTACTAACTTGGTAACTGTGACACAAGATATTATTTTTACTCTACTGCTTCTAAAACTTAAATAAAAACCATGAATTCTGTATGAATGTACTGAATCAAAATTCTTTGAACTGCATTAATGCAATGAATCGAAACAAATTTGATGCCTTGCACACCCCTAATAAACAACCAAAATAAAATTTGTTTGTCATTAACAAACTTCTTTATTCTATAATCAGATGTAATTGTTGCCTACTAATAGACGAGAATACTTAACGATTTTGACATGGTTAAAAATAAACATGTTAAATTGTGAGAAAATTTAAAATACTCCAATTTAGTGGCCTGCATTATCATTATTTGTCCTGTCAACAGTGGTAGAAATCAATATATTTCATTGATAATATTACCATCATTAACAATTGCGATTTATTACATTGGTGTTTACATTGCACTTTATTGTGAAAGTGTGTATTTAGGTTCTCTTGTACCTGAGTTGTGTGAGGTATAACAAATAAATAAACTGATCAATTTCCATAATTCTCTGAATTTTGATTATTATTATTTTTAAAAGTTGTTATTTCCGTTAGAACAGAATATTAACCTAGGAATCAACATTGATTTTAACAAATATTTTATTGATTTGTTTGTGATAATATTACCCTCTTGTGTTAATCGAAGTAGAGATTAGTTCTATTCAGAGGAGATAACTCAGCTTGCTTGCCAGTAATTTTAAATGTAGTTCAGCTCTACAGTCACTTATAAATCTTATACTTGATCACTTGAATCTTATGTCTCTAAATGATTTATCTATGCACTTAATGTAAATGGTATACAGTTTGTATGTTTGCATTATTAAATTTGTTATAATATTGAAATTTTAAAGAAAAGATTGTATAATATTTGAAACGAGTGTAACAATGTTTTTCAATGTTAAATCAATTAATAAAAACTTGAATATTTAATGTTCTCTAGTGATCTATTAGAAGTAGCATTGCTGTGGAGCACATGCCACACAGTAGGTAGTGGTGCAAATAAAGTGAAAAAATATTTGCAGACCACAAATATTTGCCTTCAAGAATAATGAAAAAAATACTGTTATTACTGAATTAGAATGAATAACAATTAAAAAAGTGTATTATGTTTAGGACATTCTGCAAACAAGCGTGTTTTATTTATTAATTTTACAGTTTTTGTACATCTTCGCTTACCAGTGTCCCAATAGGATTCACAATCACAATAGTATGGATGCCAATCAACATGTTAAAAATTACTTATCTATAAAAATCGGAGAGGTATCTGTACTCATCTAATAACAATTTATACATTTATACTCAATAGTTATCTCTGGTAAAATTTGCTTTAAATCACTAAAATAGCATTTAACTAATACTTTATACAGATTAAATTGACAATGTGCACCGCTATTTGACAACATGATCAAATGTCGTCAAGTTCAAAATTACAACTTTTAATATAATAAGAGTATTATGTATGAAAAAATATATTGGCATTGTTACATTTGAAATTGTCATTAGTTAACTTCAAATTATCTAAACTAATAAATTCTGTAGAACAAACTGACTTAGAAAATATTTGTTTACAATACAAAGAGAAATAAAAAAAAAATAATTTGGTAAGTCACATGGCTATTATTTTGTGCCTAAGCAAAGATCGATATGCTTTGGTGATGATATGCATACTTCAATCTAATTACAAAAAGAATGGATGGATTGTTTCTACTTTTCTTTTGCCACTAATTGCAACATTTTTACAACATAACACTAATCTTCATTACTAGGAATTTCAACAGATTAGTTATTTTAATTTCTAATATAGAACAGAACCCAGATAATGTGAAGTTAACTGTAGTTTATACAATAAAGCAACATTCTAACACAGTTATAAGGATTCCATATTGGATGGATAATACTTGTATGATATTATGAAGATAAATGCCTGCCGTCACTCAGGAGAGGGGGCCACCCACCAATATCCAGCCCCGTCTCAGCTGATCTCTTCATTGAATGCAAGGAGGGATCCTACAGCTCCAAAGTACCCCTTGTAAAAGAAATAAAGTATTAATAATTTAAGTATACAGTTTAAAAGGCACAATTTTATTGGTAAGGGCAGAGAATTTTACCTAGATAAAGATACGAAAATCAAGACTGAACTGGTATGGACATGTGAAGAGAACGGAGGATGGCAGAATTGCTAAATGTTGGATGAACATTCATCAAGCTATTAGATAAAACAATGATTTGGTTTATTTGTTATATCTACTAAGATTCAAATTAATGTATGCTAAGCTGGATAAAATTCCCTTCCGAACCTAAAAAGTCAACTGTAATCATTAAGTATGTAATTTTTCTAATGTTTTCTTACATTGATATGTGTTAGTTGAAACACATAATTTTTGGAAATATCCAACAAACTTATCACTTATAAACAATCCAATGCTAAAAAATAACTTTTAAACAACAACTATTTCATTTCTTGTAATTGTTTCATACTGCTTTAAAAATATTTATCTTAGAAAAGAATTAGCTGTTTCCATTCTGATATGGTAACAGTAACTAGAATTTTGAAACCTCAATAGCATTCAAATAAGACTTAAAGAAACATGTAGCATAGAGTTGAGTTGTCTCTTGAGTAGCCCGCCTTCCTCTATGTTCGTTTTTGTGTCGTCTTGGTTTGTTCTGGTTTTCCTGTTCGTGTTCGTTCTGTCTTGTTCGCTTTCAATTTGACTGCTGCCTGTTGTCGTCGTCGGTATGGTTGGCAACGGCTCCAGGGATACGGAGGGAGACGAATGGTCACCTACTTGCTCTTTCTTCTGCCTGATGGTGCCTGGAGGCACGATTGCAGGACTTGCGAGCTGAGCCTCTTTCTTCTGTGCGACCCACAGGGGGCTGCCACCTACTTCCCCCCTTTCCCACTGTGAGATACCTTCCTCCAGGACAAGTCATCGGCACGGCACGTAAGTGACCTCCCACTTTTTACTTTCTGACTCTTTTGGCCTTCATCTGGACTTTTTCAAGATGACGTGCAGTACTTTGAAATTTGTTTTTTTTTCTTCTTAGGGCTTTTCCAAATTGGCCTAACATTGGTATTACTTTTTACGTTCCTGAGGCCCCGGCCATCTATGCTGCATTTTCATATTGTTCTGTTGTTTCTATTAATTAATTTGTTATCTTTTATTATTTGTAGTTATTGTTAAGTACTGTTTTCTTGTTGCTATTTTTTCTTGTTTATTCACTTATGTATTTTGTTATTCATTCATTATTGTTATAGCTATTCTGATACTTTGTGAAGTTTCATTAAAATCTTTTCTTGTTAATTTTTATAGTTTATATTTTGTTGGAAAATTTATACTTAATGTTTGATTAGACCTAAAATGATTTTGAACCCTAAAACGGGCAACAAGCTATTCTTTGCTTTTTTAAAAAATTTAATTAATTATTTTATTTAAAGTATCTTTTAAAATAAACTAAATTTTGGACGTAACTAATTTTTCAGCTTTAAACATATCTGGTTTAACCTGTTGCCACATTAGGCCGAATGACAGAGGTTGTACAGTGTTTAGGAAAAAAAAGTCAAGTCACGCCAAGGATTGATTATTCCTGCTGATTTACCTCATGCTCCAGGAAAAGTGCCTTGAGAGTGCCGTCCGACCAATAGTCCATGGCATAAGCCAGTAGCTTCATGGCTATGGGGTTAACTCGCAGAAAGTTTCCAACAAATACTACCTGAAATTACGACAGCATTACCATACAATTATTGATAATCAGGGCAATAAAGAATCCAAAATTTATATTTTATATCAAAACGATTTAATTATTTTAAGTAATTCTGATTTTATTTTTGTCTGTTTGTTGATTTGACAACAATCAACAGGCAAAAGTACAGATTTTAACCAGAGAACGACTGTTTGATTCAATTGCTACTAATGCAATTTAATGTGTATTTTATATTGTCATTACCAACATCGTAACAATAATATATGAGACTATTAAGTAATTTTACTATTACATGATGAAAATTTAGTTATTACCTAGTTTTTATTGTTACTTTATTGTAACAACCACCATTTTTATATTTCAATTGTTACACTTTCATTTCAGTTAGCTCTTAAAATAATAACAGATAAGATTGTTTATTAGGTGTGTGATCTGTGATTGTTTAGTCTAGTAGACCTGTCTGAATTTATTTTCTGTTTTGTAGATAATAGGATATCCTTGTTTAGATTGTTCATTGATCACTGTGCATCTTTTTATCTTTGAGGGTAGTTAATGATAATGTCCAGAGCTGCTGCAATTGCAGCAGCAACAGAATTCATTAAAAATCATCATTATCCTATGATTTATTGACTTCAAAAGCAGGCAGGAACTTGAAGTTGCTATCTCAATAGATCTATCAAAAGCATCAGCGAACCAAAGAATACTAATATATAACTAAACTTGATGTTATATTTAAATGGGAAATGAATGGTTTGAAACCAACAAATGTATACATACACTGTTTCAGAATAACTCTCATGCAGTATATTAACTCTCGGAACAAATGTACTCAGAAACCAACAAGAGACAAACTGTAACTTAACTGCCATTTAAAACCCTATACATGACAACCAAATCATTATCCTGTTCACAGAGAAATACCTCTGGTCTGAGGAAAGTAAAAGTGGTTTACCAAAACCAAACATCATAATATTTTTTACTTATATTGTAAACATTTGTGTTATGTACTTTCACTTGTATTGTATTTCTACCAGTGTTATGCTAACTAAGAAACTAGATCCAATTACTCACCCCCTATATTAATTTGTGTTATGTACCTTAATTCGTTTTGTATTTCTACCAGTGTTATGCTAACTAAGAAACTAGATCCAATTACCCACCCCCTATAATAATTTGTGTTATGTACTTTCACTTGTTTTGTATTTCTACCAGTGTTAAGCTAACTAAGAAACTAGATCCAATTACTCACCCCCTATAATAATTTGTGTTATGTACTTTCACTCGTTTTGTATTTCTACCAGTGTTATGCTAACTAAGAAACTAGATCCAATTACTCACCCCCTATAATAATGTGTGTTATGTACTTTCACTCGTTTTGTATTTCTACCAGTGTTATGCTAACTAAGAAACTAGATCCAATTACTCACCCCCTATAATAATTTGTGTTATGTACTTTCACTCGTTTTGTATTTCTACCAGTGTTATGCTAACTAAGAAACTAGATCCAATTACTCACCCCCTATAATAATGTGTGTTATGTACTTTCACTCGTTTTGTATTTCTACCAGTGTTATGCTAACTAAGAAACTAGATCCAATTACTCACCCCCTATAATAATTTGTGTTATGTACTTTCACTCGTTTTGTATTTCTACCAGTGTTATGCTAACTAAGAAACTAGATCCAATTACTCACCCCCTATAATAATTTGTGTTATGTACTTTCACTCGTTTTGTATTTCTACCAGTGTTATGCTAACTAAGAAACTAGATCCAATTACTCACCCCCTATAATAATTTGTGTTATGTATTTTAATTCGTTTTGTATTTCTACCAGTGTTATGCTAACTAAGAAACTAGATCCAATTACTCACCCCCTATAATAATTTGTGTTATGTACTTTCACTCGTTTTGTATTTCTACCAGTGTTATGCTAACTAAGAAACTAGATCCAATTACTCACCCCCTATAATAATTTGTGTTATGTACTTTCACTCGTTTTGTATTTCTACCAGTGTTATGCTAACTAAGAAACTAGATCCAATTACTCACCCCCTATAATAATTTGTGTTATGTACTTTCACTCGTTTTGTATTTCTACCAGTGTTATGCTAACTAAGAAACTAGATCCAATTACTCACCCCCTATAATAATTTGTGTTATGTACTTTCACTTGTTTTGTATTTCTACCAGTGTTATGCTAACTAAGAAACTAGATCCAATTACTCACCCCCTATAATAATTTGTGTTATGTACTTTCACTCGTTTTGTATTTCTACCAGTGTTATGCTAACTAAGAAACTAGATCCAATTACTCACCGCCTATAATAATTTGTGTTATGTACTTTAATTCGTTTTGTATTTCTACCAGTGTTATGGTAACTAAGAAACTAGATCCAATTACCCACCCCCTATAATAATTTGTGTTATGTACTTTCACTCGTTTTGTATTTCTACCAGTGTTATGCTAACTAAGAAACTAGATCCAATTACCCACCCCCTATAATAATTTGTGTTATGTACTTTCACTCGTTTTGTATTTCTACCAGTGTTATGCTAACTAAGAAACTAGATCCAATTACTCACCCCCTATAATAATTTTTGACAATATTAGATAATACGTTTAGAACAAAATTTTATTACAGCTTCAAAGTATACATTTTGCAATTTATTATTTTTTGTATTCTTAAGACACCGATCGTTAAGATATGGACGAATATGGATTTTGAATGAGTGTGATGAATGTAGATGAGCGAATGTAGTCATTGTTACAAACTAAGGCCGACTATTCCATATAAAGTGTCATTAATTAATAGCCCAATGACAAATGAACAGCTGGTGGTTATCAGCTGATCCCTTTCAAAATGTGTTACGACTCTGATTGGGATAATATAAAATGAGTAATTAGAAGATGTCGTTTTATAGACTTGTAGGTAACGGTTCTATGAAACATATTCCTCCTATGGTTTTTTAAATTTTACGTTGGTTTCCTCCCTCATTTGTTTATTTTATTTCGTTGTAAAATTTATATTAAAATAGAAAATGAACCTAATTTTACAATCAATGTGCGATTTCTTAGAATCTTTAAGTTTATGCACTAAAAATCAAACCTTAAAAAATAGCAAGTATGATAGAATACTTAAGGAACTATAGAATAGTTAAGCTATATACCATTTAATTGTGAATTTTCAAATATGGGTGCTCTGTCAGCTAGCCAAGTCAGCCGGCAGATTAGCCTTCAACTTTGTTCCATGTAAAATATTTTATTTAAATAAAACTTTTAAATATCGGTACATAATGAGGGTTTGAGGGTAGTGTCCTTCCCACAATGAATGCAACTAGTTTTTCATGTATTTCTAACTCAAAATTAGTGACATTACAGACAAAACTACAGGTATCTAAGATTTTAAACCTGGCACAATCCAATTCAAACTTATATTTAAAAAATACATTTTTAGCTCATCTGCAAGAATTGTATTAATGGAAATTGTAAATAAAAGAAATAGCACATTGTTTTTATAAAACTATTATTCCAATTTGAGTTGATAAGAAATCTTTTAAGTGATCTTACTTTCATTCTTTTGCTTACATAAAAAGTGTACACTCTTAAGTAAAAACAAAAATTATTTTTTATTCAATTATTTACGAAACGATTGATAAAACAGTTAACAATTATATTGGTTTGACAGCTGGCATATCTGGGAGATCACACACACAAGGCGATTCAGCTACCAAAATCATAGTTTGTTTAGCACCATCCAGGGGACACATACAGCTTAAGGAGTGCTACGAACATAAACAACATCATCCCCAAGATGTAACTACTGGAAATATACATGGGAAATGACAAACAATCAGTCATGTGATTGCGGAGTCAAAATTCAAACATGTATCACATAGTTAATGGCTGCCCATTGCAATCTTTTCAGAGGAAATTAGCTTGTTTTCACTCAATCAGAGAAGCAGGATTTGAATAGTTACGAAATGTGGATTTAGCTCTGTGATGAGAGATTAATATTTAAATACAGTAGAATCTCGGTTCTCCGAGCACTGATTAACTGAGCCTCTGGGTTAACCGAGCTAATCGTCAGACGATGAATAATAAACATAAAGCTATTAATAAAAGGAAAACTATAGCACAACACATCATATAATCGTTTGACAAGTAATCAGTGTCTCTATTGGCTGTTGGTGCTAAGTTAAGACGCTGCAGGGCCATCACGAGATGTATTTATGATATTTTACTTTATAATAGAAATAATTTTCCCACCCAAATGCATTTACTTATGACACATAACCACCTGACACCGTCGGCTTAGTCGACTGCTCTCGCAATACATGTGGTTGTTTTAGTGTGTTGACTACCGTGATTTTACAATAGAGTATTGGAAATATTGTCCTAATTTATTGTTGTTACTGTTATTGTTCAATATTTTATTAAAGTGTTTTGATATTAGTAGTAAATGGTTGACATTTGCTTGTATAACGAAATTGAAATGAAGAATCAATCAGTGTTTTTGTCGCCAATGTGTACGACAAATGTGGTATTGATACGATAATTTTGTTCCGTTAAAATGTTGTATGGTTCCCTGCACTATTAAGAGAGTAAAGCAGATTGCATTAAACGACAGGATAAATATGATAATTTCGTTCGATAATCGGACTGAATGGTACCCTGCATTTAAAACCAAGACGTCAATATTACTTGGGCCGTTGATAGATTAAATAAACAAGAAAGGTTTCATGGCAAGAAATGTAACGTAGAGTAAACTGCCCATGCACAATGCTGCCTATGGATATTACATTAGATTTTTACTATTACAATGTATTGTTGTAGTGTTTTACCAACTGTTGTACAGTTTTAAAATGGAATACTATTACCAACTTCTTGTCATCCTGCGGTAATACAACTTTTAAAAAACAACCTGATGTTGCTACTTTTTTACAGGATTGTACAATTGTACAGGATTGCAACTACATTTACATCATTTTCCGTTCTTCTTATAATAAACTAGTTTTGTACTTTTTTCATGTCTTTTGCATTATTTTTACCATAACCTCCATACTATCCGAGTTTTTACATATCCGAGGTGGTCCCAGTCCCAATTACCTCGGATAACCAAGAGTCTACTGTACTAAGGCACAAGTACTTTGTACTTAAAATTAAAAAAAAGGTAAATATTAAAAGGAATGTGTATCTAATTTAATTAAAAGGATTGATATTTAATTTGAGACTCTTTTAGGAGATTATTCAGAACTAGGTAAATATTAAAAGGAATGTGTATCTAATTTAATTAAAAGGATTGATATTTAATTTGAGACTCTTTTAGGAGATTATTCAGAACTTGGTTTGCAACATAATTTGATCAAAATTGTAAAATAAATAAGTTCAGAAAATCTTCCATAACGAAGGATAATGTGACACAGCCTGGCTAACTTTAGTGGCATATAGAATGATGGACGAAAACAAAGAAAGTTGTTATTTGCATATTGCCCTATGGTTCAATGACTTGGTTTGAATACGCACTTAGCTCATTTGGTAACAATGGGAGTTTTCTAACTTCTTAAAATAGTATGTTTAAGTATTTTTGCCCTTGGGAAGTGTTTGAATAAATATGAGATTGAATATTGCAATGCTATTAGTGAATAATTTATTATCTCAATAGAGAAACATTTCAGATATAAACTA
This sequence comes from Stictocephala bisonia, assembly GCA_035578905.1. Classification (NCBI taxonomy): domain Eukaryota; kingdom Metazoa; phylum Arthropoda; class Insecta; order Hemiptera; family Membracidae; genus Stictocephala; species Stictocephala bisonia. The sequence goes on from JAQJVL010001349.1 coordinate 50,084, forward strand.
AGATTTAATTAAATCAAAGAAAGAAACCTAATATTAGATACTGAGCTGACGGATTAAGTCTTAAACGGTCAAGTTTAATGATAACTTAACCTTTCAAAATCAGTGCAAAACTGATAAATGACCTCATGATTTATCAGTCATGGCTTAACCTCATGGTAAACGTTACATTTTTTAGCCTACTCTCCGAATGTTGGCTTTATTGTCTGAAGTAGCCTCAGTAATCAAGGGGAACAAGCATTTTTCATATTAATTTTTAACAATTATAAGTGAAATGACTACATCATTGGAAACTTTATTGCCACCAGACCAGCCCACCAAACTCATTGGCTAATTGTAGAGCTTGTGAGATAAAACTATGACACGCTCACTTATCACTAGTGGCCTTGACCAGAGGTGTTCTGACATTATTGCAAGATAACAGCGTAACTCCTGGTGAGTGTTCACGCCCTGGCATGTTCATAACACTGCAGCTGAACATGCAATGGTTGGTCTCCAGATTAAGTATTGGCAAAAGCTTCTTAGCAATAACTTCATTTGATACAATAATACCAACTTAAAACTTATTAACTAACATTCAAAGGCATTTTGGAGCTATTTCATAATTTCTGACAGTTAAATTATGTACTTTACCATTTGCTATGTTAGAAGAAGAAAATCTCCAAATATGAAAAAAATCGAATGTTATCAAGAAAATGTAGATGAAAATAAGTTCAAAAAGTTAACTTACTCTAGAAATCTTCTCATTGAGAGCACACATGCGGGCTATTGAGCCGATGTTGTTAGTGATAGTGACTAGTGTCGCCCTTGCCAGGTCCTCCCGGCTTACTGTGGCTCGCTTCTCCTTTGAATTCATCTGTCCAAAGCTGGATACACCGAAAATACTGTAAATAGTCCTTAACAAATGGAACCATCCACCACCCTTTAATTTAATAACTTAACTATAATGCCAATTAGTGAATGGATGGAGGATGGATTTGTTAGAGCAATTCAATTTGAGAAACATTTTTATTTGATGAATATTTAAAAAAATGAATGATAACCAACTATAGAGAACAATGTAAACAGAGTAAAGAAGATAACACAAAGTGAAACAAATTATAAATTACATACTACTAAATTAATTGATATAAATATATATATGTATATTGCCCACTATTGACTGGAGCTCTAATAGAAATGTTTTCCAATATATAAGTTAAAAAATATTATATTTGGAACCCGAGCAGTGGCAATTATTGTAGTGTACAGATTATAAACAACATACAATAATAATATATTTAAATCATTCAAAATTGTTGTTTTTAGACTATGTGAATTAAAAAGAGTAAAGAACAAAAATTCTAAGCTTATATACTGTAATTAATTTGTTTCCCTACTACCAGTCAATTTAAAATTAAACAATTAAATTAATTTTTTAATTCAACACTTAACATCAAAAATATTTTCTTTTGTACCTTTGCACATCTCTGACCATTATTAAAGAAATATAGTTTTTAATGAATTAATTAGTTATGACTGCTAAATATTGACGAACCACTTAAAAATTGATTTTATATTGAACAATAAATATAATTTATATGGTCATTATTTAATTTATTTTGAATTAATGATTAATTTCAATTTAATTACGAAAAGAGACTAATTATTATTAGTTAAATACTTAATTATATTTTTACAGTGTTAAATAGTATGACCATTATTATGAAACTTGGATATGAAAAAAAGCTACAAATATTTCTTAAATGAATCAGGATCATCTTTCATGTTAAAGTAATGAAATAAGCAATATTTGCAAAATTTAATAGTATGCATGAGTTGTCTGGTCTTATCAACATTTTACTCAAAACTATTGATTCAAAAGTATCAACATTTAAAAGTAAAACAATGTAACAAAGTAAAACAACAAGTTTTTACTTTAAACTCATAGTTTAATGATTAACAATTATTTGGTTGAATATATTCGGTATTTATAATTTATGAATCATACTGATATGTTAATACCCCAGACATCCTGCAGAATATTTCTTATCTGCTTTATAAAAATAAAAAATGAAAAAAATTCATGACCACAATAAAAAATGCAAACCTTAAGAATCTTGCCAAATCGACCTAAGAGAAATGAAAATCTCAATACTATATTTGAGGACATGAACTATGCCTTAACCAGGACCATAAAAAAAAAAACATACACAATATAACTTTGGAAACAGATAAGTAAAACATTAAAAATGGAAAAAACTTCATTACACTGCCAGTACACTACCTCATACTCTTGGAAGGACCTCTTACTCTATTTTTAAGGAAGTAAGAGAATGTTATCAAAATAATTTAGATAGTTTATTCCTTAGGAATATGATTAAGCATTACCCACAACTCATAAAAAAAACAATAATTGTTTATTGGAACGTAACCAGGCACAACTTATTTCTATACAACGAGAAATTACAAGGCTAACTATTAGATTAGTTAGCCAGTTAGAGATAATGACAGCTAACTGAATGTCATTATCATAAAGCATGCAATCATGTTGGCAATAATGGCCAACCAGCTGTGGGTGTCTGAAATGACTCCTATTTCCTAGATTTTTTAAAATCGATTACTGAGGTAATTTTGTTTCCAGTACTTAACCCTACAACTGATAATCAGTACCACTGACTCAAATTTTTTTTGATTTTCATAAGTTTGTGTTAGAATATTGCTGTTATATTTCATAAAGTAACTCTCGGATAATTTTTTCTTAAGGTTTTAGAAGTTTTTTTAGTTTGTATAGTTTGATTATAGATCTCAATTCCTTTGTTTTGTCAGCTGTCGATATACGATGTAAACCAGTCTCGCTTGTGCTGTCAAGTAGTGAGGTTGTGGCATTTGTTCCATGTAAATATTTTTAGTTATAGTTGTAAATATGAATCATTTTAGTTTAGAAAGTTACTTGTTTACTTTTGTTAGTATTGTACAATAATAATATAAAAAAATTGTAAAAGTAAATTGATTGTTGTTGCATTATAATTACAAGTCAATCAAAAGCATTGTTTTGTTGCTAGGCAACAGGAAATGGAACAAAAATATCTGACTTATTCAAAACTATGTTTTTTCTTTTTTTTACTATAGTTTATGAATCCAGAGATAACATTGCTACACTTTGTATACCTCATTTTTGTTATTTTTAATGTTTTTTTACCATTCAGGGACCCATTTTATCAATGGATATTTTTTATCATAGGTACTTTAAAAAAAAGGAATTAACAAAAGCTCCAAAATTAAATCTTGTATGCATTACGTAATTCTACATTATTTGGAAAAAATCAATATACAGAGTGTTTATAAAAAACCCTTCAAGACTTTGGGATATGGTTATGTACAAGAAAACTAAGAAAAAAAATTCCTATAAACATATGTCCTAAAACGCTTAGTTTTCCGTCTGTCTGAATGTGTTTTTTACATTGTTTATCACCCCTCAAGATATTTTCTTCAAACCTGGTACATGTATGAGGAATTATAAGACCTAATCCATTATAGAGTTGCTAATTTGTACCATTTCAAAATGGCGGCTATTTTTAGTTTTCAAAGCTAATATTGTAAAAGTAAAAATTTTTCAAAAAAAAAAAAAAAAAAAAAAAAAAAAAAAAAAAAAAAAAAAAAACATACAAAAGTTGCAAAAAATTACTTCCTAAAAAGTGGTATAAAGATTGTTAAGATCAATTAATTAATAATTGATAAGTTGTAATTTTAGTAATACAGTACATGGTAAATGTTGTACCGATTTTATCTAATTAGCACGTAACATATTACAAAAATTACAAATTATCGGTTATTTATTATCAATTTATACTTACATGTACTGGGTTTGATGTTCATATCTTGAAAGGTTACTTTTGCTTAGATATGATAAATTATACAAAAAGTACATTCAGACAGACAGAAAACTAAGCTTTTCATAACATATGTTTATAGAAATTTGTTCTTAGTTTTCATGTCCTAAAGCATTGAAGTTTTTTTTTATAAACACTGTGTATTAGTATGATGTTATGTTTTGGGATATATTTTAAATAAATTTTTGAAAAAAATGCTCACAATAGTGAGAAAAAACTCATGGTAGTAAAGAAAAAATGATCGGCAGTTTCAGGGTTAAAACTGCAAATATTATTTTTCGGTTGATCTACTATACATTATATTTCTATAAAAACCAATATGGCCAGGTACGTTCTACCCTTGATTATATACACCTACAATAGATAAACCACCTAATAGGAATATTTGTGGCAGTAATTTTGTTAGTTAGTGTGGCCAGCAACCACAGCTGTTTTAAACTGCATTACATTTACATGGAGCTACACTAGCGCTCCACAATGGACCACAAAAACAGCTAATATTTTGAGACTCAAAATTTAACATTGGATGGGAAATCTATTTGTGTATAAAATCAATGGTTCTACTAAATAATTACCAAAACAACATCCCAAAACTTTGAGTGATATTTATACTGACCTACTAGCAACAAGGTCTCCAGGCAGTCCAAACCGCTCATAGCTGCCACCGTAGATGTCTCGTACCAACTTGTCTACATGTTTGTTGTCACCCCCAGCTGCCAACTCAATGGCCTCCTCAAACGAGTTACAGCCTGTCAGCAGACAACACAGGCCGAGGAATGTACCACCTCCTAAACTACGGACAGATAAACACCTTGTCATTCATTATATTTCATTTTAATTTTTAGCAATTAATTTTAAGACCTGTAACTTCATTGGCAAGCCAGCTAATTATAAAGAGTTTCACTCATGTAATCAGTTAAGAGTATGACTCCAAACCCTTATACTTTTAGTTACTTAACCCTCTAATGGTTCACTATAACACTTGTTGCAGTTAAACCTATTTTGCCAGTGTTGCAGTGTTAATTAAAAAAAAAAAAAAAAAAAAAAAAACAAAACTATAATTTACCATAAAAAGAATATGAAGTGGCATATTTATTTGTTCAGTATGGAATATAGAATTAGGATAAAAATATTGCAACTGATTTAATAAGAAATTTGTAAACAAAAAATTTCATAGAAAAAATATTCAAAACTTTGCACCCCCCACCCAACAAATTACATAGACACTTAATTTAAAAGTTTCAAAATAGCCAAATTTTATATTAAATATATATAAAATCTAATAGTTGCATAAGTAAAATATTCCTCTGCAATGATATAGAATGCCAAATATATGTAAAAGCCTAGAAAAAGTACAAAACTAGTTTATTAAAAGAAAGACGCAAATTACTGTTAATGTAGTTACAGTCCTGTACGAAAGTAGGAACATCAGGTTATTATGTCTTTTAAAATTTATATACTGTAGTATGAAAAGAAGTTGGAAATAAGTATTCCATTTTAAAACTGTACAACAGCCGATAAAAACTGCACTAATAGAATTTAATGGTAAAGATCTAATGTAATGTCCACAGGCAGCATTGTGGATGGGCAATCATCTAATGTTATATTTGTTGATACCGAAAGCAGAACATTCCTTCTTCTGTGTTAATCAATCTCCAATATCTTTGTTTCATTTCATTCGTGTTGAAACAAACTGATCTCCAATACCTTTAGTATTTTTTTCATCCATCTAGAGTCTATGGTTTTATAACCATGTCCAGTATTCGCCACTTTCACTTGGTTTTATGTGCAGGGTACCGTTCAATCCGTTTACCGAATGAAATTATTGTATTTATTTTGCCGTCTAACGCATTCTGCATTACCCTCTTATAGTACAAGGAACCACTCAACATATTAACAGAACAAAATTATCGTGTCTATATCACATTTGTCGAAGACATTGGCGACGAAAACAATGATTGATTAATCATTTCATTAGAGAGATGAAAAGGGTAGAATAACCTAACCTAAAACCTATGATTAATCATTTCAAAATCCTTATACAATAAACGGATCTTTTCCGTTATACGTATACCACTATTTAAATATATTGAATAATACATTTTAACCATTGTTTGGTATAAATAACGGAACACGGTATTCAATTTATTGATTTAAAACATGTTTTCCTCATTTTCAACCTTTAGAATCCCAATACATCGAGGCCGCCCATATACATCGCGCCGTGGCAGTTATGGTTAGGTTAGGTTATTATATTGTAGAATGAACCTGTAATTTGTAAAAACATTCTACAATAGGCTATGCTAACCTAACCTAACCATAACTGCCGCGGCGCGATGTATATGGAAATATTTTGGGATTGCTGACACATAACGGAAAAGATCCGACATTAAATAGTGGTATACGTATAACGGAAAAGATCCCAATAAACAACTGTATACCATTTACCATTCATATAAAAATACAGCATTGTATAATCACGAAAGTCAACACACTAAAACAACCACATTTACAGTAGTACGAGTGCAGAGTCGACTGAGCTGATGTGTCATTACTAAATGCATTTGGGTGGGAAAATTATTCCTAAAATTTGTAGTAGGATAAAGTACCATAAATACATCATGTGAGAGCCCTGCAGCACATTAACCTAGCACCAACAGCCAATGGAGGCACTGACTGCTTGTCAATTGATTATAAGATGTGTCGTGTAGTAGTTGTCTTTTTATTAATAGCTTTATGTTTATTTTTCATCTTCTGATGACTAGCTCAGTTAACCCAGAGGCTCGCTTAATCGGGGCTCAGATAACCGAGATTCTAGTGTACATGGAATTGAAAATAAGTAATATATTCAAATACCTTGTATTCTGAAGGGAGTTATTCAATTTAGAACAAGATTCTTTCAAAGCCAGACGAATGTCAAAAAGCACGTTAGTGTTTACTTCTATGTGTCATGTTACAACGAGAACAAAATAAATCATATAAAAACAGTGTGTAAAAAACACTCTTTGTCATAGTGTATTTTTTTGGTAGCAGGAAAAGGGTGAAGTTTTACTTATTTTACCAGGTGAATTTAGGGTTAAGAAGCCCTCTTTAACACTTAATGTGATAATATATTTAACAGAAGTGAATTACTTGAAAAATACTTAAAATGGCCTGACAATGTAGGCATCAGAAACCCGGCACTTAGAGGGTTAAAAATATAATTACTAAGTATATTATTGAAAATACTTGTGGCATAAGACTATAATTAAAAGACTACAACATTCTGACAGAGACATCAACACCATTTATTTGTATTGCCTTAGTAATGAATAAACAATGAAAGTGTTTCTTCACAAACATCTTTGACAAAGCACTCCCAAAACGCCCAAGATACTTCCCAAACACAAGTGCCACATTGATAAGACATTACAGATCTTACTAACTGTGAGCAAATATGGATGTCAGTGCCAATATAGATTGATAAAGCTCTTTGTCATCAAGTGAATTAGTATATTTAATGGCAGATCTGTAATTTTGTTTTGTAGGTTTAAGATTTTAGTTATTAGTGAAATTGACATGTCATCAAGCATTAGAGTAATACTCTGTATCTTATGATGTAATATGACTTTGACTGAATAAATAAATAAATAAGTCAGCACCATCAGACTACCCTTTCACAAAAATTGATATGCCAGAAAAATTACATCTGCTTTTTCTTTATGCTGAATGTCCAAAATATGTGTTTTTTTATAAATGCATTTAAACATTTTATAATTTGGTTTCAGCATCTATGAATTTAGTATTTGAATGTTCAAAATAAAATTCTCTTCCACTTTCATTTATGTAATACTCAGTTTTGGTGTTATTTATTTTGAAACCATAAAAAATATATTTAAAAATAAATGAATGAAATTAGACAAACATAAAATGTATATGTGGGGATAAATTTAATTTTAATTGGATTTATCTTCTTCTTCTCGGATTGCGATAACACAACAATGTTATCTTAGCTTTTACACTCAATAATTATCTATGTTGCACACACAGTTTTACGCACCACGGTTGTGTTCCAAAAATAGCACTGTGTGATTTTACGTGCTGCTGGCTCCACAAAACTGACATGATTCCAATAGCACTAGATGCTATAAGAATTGCTGTTTACAGTGATATGTCAATCATCGAACGAGGAGCCGCAGACAAGGGTATAAGAAAAAGTAAAGTAACAACTGACTTAGCCATTACTGGTGTTTGTTGAACACAGTTAAATATTTATGTATATTACTGAAATATGTGTTATATAATGTTTATATGTTGTAATAAGTATAATATTGAGTGAGTAGTGTAGTGTTACATCTTCAAAGGAAGTTAGCTAAATATAACATGTTCAACAAGTTAATATAATTGAGTGTACCTAGTTCCAGATATTCTCTTCCAATCGTTTGGTCCATAAACGGCAAGCACACTCACACCAGATCCAATGTTTACAATCTGAAACATATGAAAAAGCAAATTAATTCACTAAATAAACTGTGAATTGTACAATACAGAATAAGTAATTTGTAAATAAGACCTTTATCTAAATGGTTGAATAACATCATAAAAGACAATTCCATAACATCATTCTAGAAGCTTTTCTTACTGGAATGGAATATAATATGACTAAATGATACAAACATTTCAGTAATAAATAATGTAATTTATAAACGCCTCAGGAAAACAAAGTTTTCATCAAAAGACGACACAATATGTCTTACAATTACTTATTACTTGAGTGTTTGGATTCCTTTTAAGCTATTGAATTACAGTTATATTTATTTATTCTTATTTATTTAGTTCATAAATGAAAAAAGCTATCGAAACTTGATTTGCCAGTTTATCAAGTGCTTAGTAGTCCAGTTACTTTAGAATTTTACCTTGCATGTATTTTGGTAGTTTTGATTTTTTGATATGTTCTTTGGGGTTGTAACCATTGTAGTAAGTAATTCAATTCCAATTTAAGTGTCCAACAGTAAATTTGTCAGACCTTTCTCAGTTATGGCGATTTTTCACTATGAAGGAACCATTTTACGACAATAATTATTCTATAGTTTATTAAAGTAGAATATATTTGCTACAGCTTATCAAAAATTGGCGATTTTTTCTAAAATGATAAATTTTACCCTTTCATCGCAGTTTTCATCTATTTTGGCCATGAAGGAGCTGTTTTTAGTGAACAATGGTTATATACTTATTTAAAGTAAATTTAATTTGCTATACGATGAGGCTCAAACGTGTATCCCTAGGCTTAATAGTTCTCGAGATACCGGTTATAAAAAAATGGCTAAATTCAGCCCTGGGTTTGAAAGAAGAAACACTCCATAACTCACTGAAGTAATTGTATTTATGAAAACAGTAAAATATCTTATGAAAATGTAACCTTGTGAATAGGTAATAGAATATATAGTAATAATAGTAATAATGAACAAAAACATAAATCATGTTGAACAGAAAATCTTCGTCTTGCAAAAAGATGCTACTGTTGTCCAGGAGGGCAAGGTCTTTGCCTTGTGTTTTAAGGAACTTAATTTTCCCTTGTCTAAAAAGTGCAGAAGTAGAATAACAGTCACTGATGGCGTAGATCAGCAATGTTAAATCAGGTTTCAAGTTGTGTTGGAATGAGCGGGATGAGTAGAGGATGCTGGGAGAGGTCCCCAAACTCTCCCCTTTTGGGTGAGGTCCATACAGCTTCCTATGACAAAACAGATGATACCTGGCATCAAGAACTGTCTTGAGGAATACAATCTATTATTTTCTGAGCCCAATCATCACCATGTTTCTCGGCTTCTCTCAGAATATTTTTAACGAACTGCATAGTCTCAACAGCGATGACATTATTTCTTTTAGTGGGAGTCTTGCCTGTCTATTGATGAATTCTTGGGATGTTGTCTCCCCACTTAACAGGCAATTGTCTCTGATGTTGAACTTTCCACTATCCCTCTAGTATATATTTTGGATCTCACCTCCGTGGCTCCTCGTTGATCTGCTGCTTTGATCAACTTGGGGCTGTTGTACCTATTCTGACAAGCACTGTACTCAGTAATCTCACGCAAGATCTTCAGAAGCTGTTAATGAGCTCGATTTTTCAGAGAAACACTCGTAGCTAAGGAGCGGTCGTAGATAAGGGGCTAAGGCGTTGGCTTGCCACACAGTCGGTCCGGGTTCGATTCCCGATATGACCATTAACAGTTTTTGCCCTGCCGCTCCCGTGGTTCGAAAGTCACGTTAAGCCGTTAAGTGTTAGGAGAGGGCTTCTTAGCCCCAACTTCGCCTGGTAAAACAAGATATAAAGAACTGTTCACAGCTGGTTTAATAGCTGATATAAAAGAACTGAAATCGAAAAAAATCGAAAATTTTGTGACCAAACAGTCTTAACCATACGTTTCGACCATGGTATGATGTGGCATCCTCAGAGATATCACTGAAACCACATCACATCATGGGTAAAAATGTCTGGTCATCTTATAAATATAGCAGTGTAGATAGCACCTTGACGTGGTTGTTATTCCAGTTTATTACTATTAGTACTCATCATTAATACAATATGAGCGATTGAGTGTAGATGAGCTAGTGTAACTGTATGAAATAACATTTTGAAGCATTCCTCTCTTTGGTTTTGGAATCAAGTAAAAAGGGCAGTATAAAGAATAAGTAGTATGATAAGGAAGTGCGTGAGGCACTTGTGTCATCCTGTAGTCACATTGCATAGGTCAGTACATGTTGTCATTCCTAAAGCTTTGAATGCCAATCCTGCACTTTTATAGCGTTGCTAACATGTTTGGTTTTTTAATTTATTTAGGTGAGATACCGAATATAAGTATTTGCAGGGTAAGAGAAGAGGCTATGATATTTTAAATGTGAACTTGTGTTACTATATAGAGTTTAATTTTAATTTTTCAAATTTTAGTCATTTTTGTAGATCAGTATTACCAATTCTTAAAAGTACAATAAAAACAATATCTTTGCCAGAAAATAATAAAAACGTTTCTTAAATAAAGTTGCTTCTTTGAATAACTAGTATCAAATTATGTGCTGTTTTTTAATTTTCTGTTGAAATTAATACTTTATTTAACATTTTGTATTTGGTACTTGAATAGAGTTTGAGCAGTGCATGTTCTGTATTTAAAATAAACAAATGCACCATACCATTGGTGTTGGAACGGACAAGCGGTATTTATTTCAGGAATCAATATAATATCATAGTTCTATTTAAAATATTAGTTTGTTATAACAGTTCAGAAAGCATCTAAAATATGTATTATTGACATTAGAGTGGTCATTATCCTTGCAAGGATCACATAACCTTGTAATCACATAACCTTGTAATCACATAATCACATTAACTCCAGCGTATACTGAATTAATACAATTTGGATTACTTTGCCACCACAGTGATCCGGATAGTCATGAATACATTGTATATTTAAATTGTGAGGCAAGTACTTTTTTCATATAAAAATATAATTATTTATGTTTCAATAAAGTTATTAAAAATATATAATCAAAGGAGGATCAGTAGTGAACATTTAAGTAGTAAAAAACAAACAAGCGTAAAAGCTGCTAAATAGCACATACCATGAAAGGATAGGGGTTACTAAAGTTATATAACACTTTTTGACATTTGTCTTCGTCTGTAGGTTGGGTGAAGAAATAACACTCCCGAGGGTTGGTGGCTTCGACGAACAGCATACCCCGAATTAGTGCATCCAACTCGTCAAATTTGGCCAGTTTCATGTTCACCTCCTGGAAATATGTTTTTATTACTTCAAGCTTTGTATGTATGATTAGTGACAAAAAGGCAGTAATTAACAAAAACTTATTTGAACGAATCCTGAAAAAATGCAAAAAAATATATATACTACTTTAAAGTTTGAACACAGAAAATTCAAAATGTTATCTTTGATAAATATTGCACACTATTCACGCCACATAACTTAAAAATGTAAAGCAACAGTAGTAAAGAACAGCTCGGTAATAAATTTTATATTAACAGTCAACATTTTAATTCTGAAATAATCTTCAGTTTTACTTCAGAATTAATAAACAGTCTTCATATTTGCCTATTCTACACAATATTTAAAATGCCATGCCTTGTACAGGTTCTCATTGATAGTGGAAACTGCTGAAGATGATAATCTATAGTGTTGATGATAAAGAGTATGTAAGGATTTTTTAGAAACTTGATTCTAAAAAATACTTTTTCTTTTCTACAGGCACTCAATTGCCTGCTCTTTGTACTGCAAAGAAAGAGTACTAATGATTGTATCAATTTTATGTACATCATAATTGATTAAATACCTAATAAAATGGAGTTATGAAAATAGACAACAAAAGAAAGTGTTTATCACCAGCTGTTTTCATGCCTTCTGACAGCACAGAACATTAAACCTAGTCAATTGACACGTCCTAAGGCAGCCTGCAACAACCTTACTCTGGACCATATCATGTTATCAGCAGGTCTAGTAAGACAGCTGTAGTCAGCATGAGAGGCTCTAACGTCACCGTGTCCCTGGATTGCCTGAAGCCTGCCTACATCATGGCTAACGAAGACACTGTGCAACCAACACCCTCAGCTATGGGCGCAGACCCTCCACCTGAATATCCTTTGCAAGATACAGCACCGACTACACAGCACAGAACTACAAGGTCTGGACGAAGAGTCCTTTTCCCTGACCGTCTCCAGAGTGATGTATCGTGATTTGTACCTTACATGTGATATGTGATGTGGCCAAATCACTGGCAAGGGGTATTGTGGGAATCAATTTAACAATTTTACTGTGGGAATTTATCAATTTCATTGTTTATTTATCTGTCCACATGTGTTATTATTAATATTTTATTGTTTTTTTAATACGTGTTTTCAGTTAGTTACCAACATGGATATTTTTGTTAGATTGTTTTTACTGTTACTGTTTTCATTTTCATTTTTTATTGATTAATGTTTTTATAGCCTGTTCATATTTATTTATACAACTTATCATTGAATATATTTTTGTTACTGTTCCCAAATGCATTCTTTTTATATTCTTGTATACATGAATACCTTCCTTCTCACCACACCAATAACACTTTACGTGTTTGGGTGGGCGGGTGGGTCAATAACACTACGTGTGTGGGTTGGCGTGTGGGTCAATAACACTGTACGTGATAGGGTGGGTGGGTGGGGGGGTCTTTCAAATATTGATCATACCCCTGGCCTGATGATGCCAGCTTTGCTGGCGAAAGGGCTAGTTGCAATTAAAATGTATTGGTTTTATTGAAAATTTAATAATTTGAACATATTGTAGCATATTATAAGTAGTTTCAACATAATTATGCCATCTTCAGATACAACGCCATAAAGGTTTCAATGAACTTTATAAACAAAAATAGTATAAATTGACATTTGAAAAATACATAGAAAGATGTGTCTGTCATTAATAATTAAGTTATTCCAGGTGTAATGGTGTTATCGGCTGGCCTTTGTTTCCTTGGTATTGTTTTTGACTTAAAATACTATTAAAAATAAAATGGGATTTAAACCGTAATTTATCATTTAAAATATTTTCACTGTGGTTTTTTTGAGATTGTGATTTGTATATCTCATATTTTTCAAGAGTAGTATCTAGTTTATTTCCTAGAATTTGTAGGCCAGTATTTAGGTCACTAATATCATGGTTTTTGTCAACCAGATGCTGGGCGAATGTTGATTTTTGTTTGTCTGTTTTCGGGTTAGGATGGTGTTCTTTATAACTGGCTTTGAATGAACGCCTGTTTTTCCAATATAAATGCTTGGACAACTAGCACATTTAATTTAATTATACTATTTTTGTTTATAAAGTACATTGAAACCTTTATGGCATTGTATCTGAGGATGGCATAATTATGTTGAAACGATCTTCAAACACATCACAACAAATTTCAACTTTTGACAGAGATAATTTATTTTATATAACAGTTATAACAGTGTTGATACATAGGGTATGTAATACACCAACATGATTTTTTTAAAGAAATAAACACTTAAAAATGTACAATCTACAAATTTTTAAACTTTTTAGGTCTTTAACAAGTTTACAAGAGGTAAAATGCTCTTATCATGGTAAATAATAAGAGCATTTTCCATGACTCAATTTGTACTGTAACAACAAATAACATAACATGAGAAATAATAATTGAACATTTTTTAAAAAGCAATTGAATCTTTGACAAAAAACACCTGATAGCAGCAGAAATATAAATGTTCATTAACTTTTTACAAAAAAGTTAAATGTACAACGAAGAGTCATAAATAATATGTTTTTAAATCATATCCTTCAAATAGAAATAAAAAATATAATAAAAGCAAAAATATTAATAAACATTCAGTCAAAATGTATAACCAATAAAAATAGCATTGTATGCAATATTAATGATTTTAGCCTTAACTTCCTATGAGTGTGCATGATATATTGATAAGTAGGTTTAATAAAACATATCATGTACATTGCAAAAGAGCTTTTATAACACTGATAAGTTAAACTGCCATGCACTCCAGATGGTTATGTCATACATGCTCTATATCATCACATAAGCTTTATGTTTTACAATGGTGCAATATTTAATGAATCAACAATTTTCTTTTCTTTTAATTTAAGTAGAAAGGTGCACCGAGGTAAAACCAAGCCTGAAAAATTAAGTTTACACAAAAAGCAAAGAATTCATGATTGTTTTTATAGTTTAGTTAAATATATATTTATAACAACATTTTAAAGAAATTGATAAACATAAATATTTTGCCAAAATGTCCAATATTTTTGTTAACTTCTAGAATTTATTAGTTGAACACTTCAAAGTTGTTTACTATCTATACCAAGGGCAAACTAATTTAAGAGATTTTTTTAACATAAGTACCCGTTTTTAGTTTAAAAAATTGGAATTTTGAAGATCTGAATCTAAATTTAATCTGATCTGAAAATGTTTAAGAATACTGAAAAAACCTATCTATAGGATTTTTTTAAGTTGACGAAATCGAATAATTCATAGCGATAAATATAGCAGTACAGCTTAGTTAAAAATAAATATAAAAAAATGTATGTAGAAGATAAAATAATGTTTGATTTATGTGAATGAATAATGAAAAATATAGCATGAAATCTTCATAAGATTGCCAATATTTTGCAGTTAAATAATGGTTTGAGATTTCCTTAAATTATCTAATCTCATTAGATAAGAAAACTAAGAGTTTAAAACAATTTTTTTATCATGATGTTCTGCAAGTTTCTACGGCAACAGCACATTAGAGATTTGCTAATTGCTATTAAGATGATTTTAATGACATGCTTCAAATAAACTGATGATTAACGACTGCTGAAAGATAGTTATTTAACAAAACTATACATTACATATCTTTAATTCCTCACAGCATGTATATTATACTAATAAATTTACGAAAAAATATAATGAATGTATACTGTTTTTTGAAAGTTATTTGTTGGGAGATTTCTTACATGTTTTTAAAAACTAACAGGTTTTGATAGGTGTAAAGCTCCAATCATACTCAGGCACTGCTTAATACTATATACCTAACTTTTTTTATAACTACTAAACCAAACCATATCAATTTGCAAACTTTAAAAATTATATGCTTATACACATTAAAACAGACTTCTTAGAAAATAATGTCTTCTTACTATATATTACACATACATAAGAGTTTGGATTAAGACATGATTTTCTGAAAAGTCTACTGTAATCTATAAGCATGTAATTTTGTAAGGTGATTCAATATTGATATGTGTTAGTTAAGTAGGTACAAGTTATACATTATATATATATATATATATATATATATATATATATATATAGTATACCTAATTTAATTACTTAATTTACTATATGTATATGTATAGTTTGATGAATACGCTATTAGATAGTAGGTAATACATAAAGACGAGATGAGTTTTATACTAGTTGAAACATTTGTTATTTTTTAAAAACACTTTAAGATTTAGAAATATCTAAAAAAATACCAATAAATACTCTTTACAAAATTAAAAAAAAGAAAAAATATTGATTTCGGCATAAAAAAATATGTAATAATAATAATGGCTTTATTGTACAAAAGTGTTTTATACAATTGGCGAACTTAGGACTAATAAGTCCTCTCTTACAGTTAACCCTTATGTATGGCACAATCGCAACGACAACATTTGTTTTCTAGTTCAGAAATTGCTTTTCAACATACATAAAAAATAAAATTGTATCCAAACCTCACTGGTTAGAATTCCACAAGAGTAAACCTTCAAATCAAATTCTTTATTGTTCACATTATTAGAGAATAGACTAAAAATCAAGTGTTTGTGTTATAATTGCATTAGAATAGGTCAATGTTAGTAATGGATTTTGATTAGAGGTGTGCATGGCAATTCCTGAACAAGAACCGTTCTGATCGTTCCGTACCACACTCGGAACGCGTTCTTTTAGCAGTTCCTGTTCCAACTTTTCGAGCACAGTTTCTACTTCTGATATGATTTGATAAAGAATGAGTAAATCGTTCCATACCAGCATGACTTTTTGCGCGTCGTAATGCAAAAATAATTAATTGTAGTGGGTAAAAAATACAAAAGAAGTTTTTACGAAGTTCCATGATGAATTTGATTAAAAAAAATTAAATGTTACTTTTATAAAACAAAAAATATTTATTTGATATATTATTTATAAAAATCTTAATCATACGAACGTGGATATAATATTTATCTTGAAAATAAATAATTAATATATGTTTAGGGTTTAGATTCATTTCTAAATACAATAAAATCTCAAGTTGTTTCATTTACAATAATTATCTATATTCTGTTTATGCTAAAGTTTACCTTTATATTTACAAGTTCCCTAATATTTTGATGACTTCATCTTTGTTTTCAGGTCACTGTCACTAATAATAATTTTCAACACAATTTATTTCAACAATGAAATCTATTACAAACACTTGTCATCAAACCTTCCATTGAGAAACAGGCACGGGAACGAAATAGTACGTTCCAGATCGTACAAGAGTCAGAACTTGGGACATAAACAACGCACTCGTTCTGTTCAGAACGCTCAGAACGTAAACTATCATCGGAACATGGAACTTATAGTAACGCATAATGGTACCGTTCTGGAACATACCGGGGATCAGAATGGAATGATTTTGCCATTCCAGTGCTTTTGGCACACCTCTAGTTTTGAGTCCTTCACTGCAGAAACTCTGTAACAGTGTACATAGAGCACTCTAGGAACCAAATCCTCAAAAATGCTTTAAGTTCTCTAGAAGTTATCTTATGTGGTCAGAGACAAGGTATTCAAAAGTAAAGCTCCTTTATTCGATTGGTTTTTTTCTTGGTCAGGCTCAAGCAGTGCTGGTGGAATAGAAAGTTCCTTCTGTGTTTGGTGTTGTAGAAGTGTCCTTCTCAAGCCCTTATACTGCCAGTTTTTATTGCATAGAGGATTGACTCTTGATTGCAAAGTCCTACGATTGTTAGAATTCCAAGTTCCTTGAAAGCAGTTCAGCTGTTGGTCCCAATCATTTAAAGGCTTTTCTGGAAGATGAGTACGGGAGGTTTGTGGCTGTTGTTCCTCCCCATCACCTCAAATAGTGAGTAGTATGCCGTTAAAGTTACTTGAGTGTTAGTAACTAATCTCATTCTCCTTACTACACAGAGGCTGCTGTTCAGTTTATGGCAGTTCATCAACGTGGGGTCCCCATGTTTTAGTCAATTACCATGTCTAAGGTTCTTTCCTGAGTCAACTACAGTTTTTTCTGGCTGGTCTTCAAGGTTGTTCTTAGTAGGTGTGTAGATAATCTCTTTTTGAGGCATTTAAAACCAGACCGTTAAGGAGGCAATATTGCTTTGCTGTGTTAAAGGCAACAAATGTATAAACGTCTAATAGGTCTTTATTTTTGCTTGCTACAATCCGGGCTGTATATCGTCAGTATATGTGACCATTTCACAGAGTTTTGCAAGTTAGCTAGGGAAGTAATTTAAGGAGGGTGTTTATAGAATAGCTCCAAGCTCTGAACCTTGAGGAGTCCTCTAATTGTTGGTAGCTGTTCAGATTTCACTTCTTGTGTAGCATCAGTTTTATGATGTTATTACCATATACAGTTTTAACATTTAGTAGATAAAAAAAAAAATAACAGAAATTAAAAGCATACATTGATAACGTAATTTGTTCTTTTGATTAACATTTTAATTGAATGATTGTAGGAATATACTATTTTAAGGATAATGAATATTTTAGTTCAATTGTTATATTTTAGTTCTTAGTGTATTCTGTGTATGCATTCATGAATGATTTTTTTAGGATGTACGTACCATACTTAATTTATAAGGCTATTCAATTTTAAATTGTTCTTGAAATATAAAAAACTCAAATAGTGGCGGTTCAAGGTCAACATTAATTGACTGCTGGTATTGCGCCTCTGCTTTGTTGTTGTTTACAATTCAAAATAACCCTACTTGACAAAACTAAACTCTGTTATGGCCTGTGGCATAGCAATTTATGGCATAGCAATGATTAACCTACTTGTAAAGATAAAACTATCTATAAATAATAATTGTTATATAAATAATTACAAAATTATAAATGAAAGTTATCAACTTGTTTTGGTCTTACTGTAAACAATGTTTGGTTTCAAAATAAAAACATTACACAAATATTCGATTCATTGTTGATGTCCTGCGAACAGTGCACATGCGACAAAATTTGTCCCCCACCACGCACTGTCATAAGTTAGTACAGTCATTAATAGAAGCATGGATCTGTCATAACAACAATGATACCACTTTCTACCTTGTTTACATTGAATCTGCTATTGTTTTGTTAATCAATTAAGTCGTATTGAAGTATTATTATTAATGGTTTAAATGCTAGAGTAATTGTCAGTTCTAACAAACTTAATTAAATTTGTTCTAACCATAGTTAAAATATTTTACCACCATTGATATAATATATTTTGTACGTGATTGTACCTCGCAGCTCACTGCTGCTGAAGGGAAACTGTGGTGGAAGAAGTAAACATTCTCTGTTCTCTCACGCCATTTAGTTTGCGTTTATGAAAGACAAATAATGCCAGCTGGTTTATTTTAAACCTGACCTTGACCCACCAATTATATTTGGGTTAATTATAAATAAATCAATTTTGATTGATTAATTAACAACTTAACTATAACAATTTGCAAAAAGAACCAACGATCATCATCATCATCATTATTATTATTATTATTCACAAAATGTAATTAATTAGTGAATTACTTTGATTTAAAGAATGTAATGCAAGAGGGGTAGTGTAAGCCAATAAAACATTCATGATTTGCCCTTTTGAACATGACTTTAATGTGAATTAAAAGCTTCACGTGCCAGCTTAATTAGTTCAAGCTTAATTTAATCCTAACTGAACCAATTTATGATTTGATGGCCCAACTATTCTGTCCAAGCAACAAAAGTTCTATATGGGAGAACTGATATTACAGCCAACATCAGACACAATTAGTTCCCCTCCACCACGCAATGATTCACACTGGTACTGTGTTCAACTCATTAATTCTGGCCTTAAAATATGCTACAAGTTGTATATATGTCAACTTCAATTACATATTGTGTTTGTTTATTAATATTTAGTGTTAGTGTAAACAACAAATATTGTTACATTTTTACACAGCTCATTTCAAATATAATTTAATATAACATTTATATCGTAAAATAAATCTTAAATATTGTCAAGATCTTTTTTTAATTACTCAAAACTGTTTTTGATTTATGTGATTGACTTATTTTCTTTAAAACATTTTAATGTCTTACCTAATTTTGAGAAACACTACAATTGATAAGCCCTTTATTGAAAAAAATTATTCTTTCTATTTAAGCACAAATGAAACAGGAAAACAGACCTATGACTAATATTTCTTTCTAACACATCAATTACACTATCGGCAATATTTAGTTTATTTATTTTACAATGGTTGGGCCAAAGCCTAAGTAAGGAAACAAAATAATTCAACTTTTAGTACTGGTGGAGGGGAATAAATGTGGACAGTCAAAAAGATACACTTAGATGATTTAACGTTAGATCGTGAGGAACAACATAATTTATATGGTTCACAAAATTCCTTCTAAAAGCGAGGAAAGGCATAATTTATGCTGTTGCATTAAAATCAATAAAACATGTTTATCATCAAGCCATCACAACAAAGTTGGTATCAATCGATGCAGAATATTCTGTTCAATACATTTCAGATTTTTAATGTTTTTGTTATGCAATTTTATAAACGTAGGAAATAAAATTAGAACGTGCAACTTGAAACTCCCGCTCAATTCCTGCCTGGCAGAGGTCTGCAGGGAGTAAAATTGCTGATGTTTGTCATATCACTGAAGAATAACCAGAAGACAGAATAAGGCGTACCAAATGTCAGTTTGTAGAGAATGAAACACTCTATCCCAACAAAACAAACTTCATTTTCTTAGCTGCATTGGGTATTTTACAACAAATGTTTTTGTATTCCTTTGTTTACATGATTTCTCGAAAGCAAGGTATGGCATAATTTATGCTGTTGATAAAAATTTAGCTAATAATTTATTTATTGATAGAAAAACTAAAAAAAAAAATTAGCTAGAGAGTTTACAAGTTGATCGGTGCGGCATCGTGTAGCAGGTTGGCAATGGTCACGTGACAAGTTTTCACTTTACTGGAAGAAGCAGAGCCCATCAACTAGAGTAGACAAACGCCATGTTTACTTCTTGCACGTCTTATTTTCTTTGTGAGTGTTTTATTTGCTGTAAGTGTTATAAATTACTATTTGAATGAATAACATTATGTGTTGTGTTTAGTGTAGTCATTGTACAATGTGTTATAGTGGTTCTTAGTGTCTAATATAATCAGAAATAGTGAAATTGATACTTATGTTTCTTTTTTATCCGATTTCACCAAACAACGTGTGTACGGATAGGGTATTAGTGTAGCCTACTTATAATAATCTTAGAAAAAAATAAAAAAAAATAGTATGTATTATTTCTGTTTAATCTAAATAGATTGTTTATTTTATTTACGTGAAAACAATATGATGTAGTATGTTTTTATATAGGACAAAAACCTTATTTATGGCACTACTGTAATACATTTTTTATATTTCTATTCAGAAATATGTCTTCTATCAAGTGTTACTGTTCTAAAAATTGCCAAAAATTATTTTATATTTTTTATAATGTTTACAATATGTACTATTTTTCTAGTGTCGTTTACAAAATTGCGCACACTGACTTATGGTGTTATAACTTTTTGGAATATTTGCATATATTTCACATTTTCTTGTAGCTAACACATTGTACTAATACAGTACATATAGCAAAAAATTATTAAAAATTATACAAACCCCTTATTTTTAGATTGTTAATGTAATTTTTTACTGAAATTTTTCGTTTCCGTGGTAACATTTTTATTTTTCCCAATAAACTAAAAATAAAAAAAATTGTGTATGGGTACAATATGACTATTTTTCCTAAACAACTTTATCTTGTCTATTTAATGGTGAATTTTTTTGAATTTTTACAAGTACTATTTGATTACCAACAGTGATCACACTGTATTTGTGCACATTTTTGCGTCTTATGTAAACCAACACTTCATAAAAAACCATATAAAGAAGAAAAAAGAAAAAAAACTAGTAGTTTATCTAAAATGTAACAAGATATTATTATAGTGCACTAAATAATAAACAATTTGGCTATCTTGGAATTATTTACAAAATGTTTTTAGTTTCAATCTTTTCATGGTACAGTAGTAATTATTTACTAATTCTTTTAGTAGGTTTTGATGGTAGCATGTGAAAGTACAGTTCTTGAGAAGAAAAACTATATGATAACATTTAGATTTGGAGCATATTTAGTATTTTTTATGATTTTTACAAAAAAGCTTGTGCTGCGCTGAAAAAAGGACCTTGCAGTTGGGAGCACACATTGGTTCACCCGATGCTTATGATCTAGGGTTAAGTTCACTTATAAAATTGTCATACTAATATACTGTAATAATCCATATGCAGCAATTTCTTCAAACAAACCACGAAAATACAAATATCATACCCTCAGGAGAAGAGACAAATATGACATTAATAAACAAAGATATTTTGATTGATTGATTGATTGAAACCTTGCATTAAAACAACATTCACAGCTATAAAACATGCCTAATTAAAATAAATTACTGTAATGGAAAACATTAACACATATATATGCTATGATTTAATTCACAAAATTAAGTGTGATTAATATGAGAATCTAAACGGTGACCTCACCTAAAGTTTGTTCATGTATACATCAGTAAGATGAAGAAAAGTAAATGTCACATTCAAATAAACATATCTAATTTCGAAATAATGAAATTGTTATATCAGGAAACTACTAATGCTTAAATATCTAGCAATCCTAGAAAATAAATA
This sequence comes from Stictocephala bisonia, assembly GCA_035578905.1. Lineage (NCBI taxonomy): Eukaryota > Metazoa > Arthropoda > Insecta > Hemiptera > Membracidae > Stictocephala > Stictocephala bisonia. The sequence goes on from JAQJVL010001349.1 coordinate 72,405, forward strand.
TGATTTCTTAGAGTTTAGATTAACAAAGTCTAAGAAATAGAGTCTAAGAAAATCCTGGAAGTAGTTGTGTCATAAATAAATGACAAACAACAACAAGCTCTAATATAATCTGTACCCTAGGCAAACTCATGGTGCCGTTCCGCGCGAGTCAACCACAACAATACATCAGCGATCTATTCTGATTACTTTTATCCAAAACACTAAAATAAAGTGATTTGTGACGTTAGTGTACTACCCGCTCGCCCATACACGTATGGTGGTGTTGACCCACCCATACACGTACGGTAGTATTGACTCACCCTCACACCCATACACGTACGGTGGTATTGACTCACCCTCACACTCATAAACGTACGGTGGTATTGACTCACACCCATACATGTACGGGATTATTGATGTGACATACTCTGAAACAGATTGCTATAAACGTTTTAAATAGCAGACCAATAAAAGATTATACAAATTATTCTTCCAAACTTTGAGTTTATTCAACTTATTTATTTTGTATCATATCCTCAATTTCCAATTACTACTTTAAAACTAAATTTCCCAGTAGAGGTTTCAATAAATTTGTGATAGGTTTATGTCCTGTGATAGCACACACACAGGTTGTATAACCAGCTATCATGGATCCATTGTCTGTTTAATATGGTGGCAGTGTTAGAGATGGGCGTATGTTAAGTACAGTAAAGTCCCGAAAACTCGACCTTCGAAAACTCGACATTCCGTATAACTCGACACGCTCGGGGAACAAATAAATCAACCCCTGTCGTCGCTCGTTGCCCGCCGGCGAGAGGCCGAGGGTGAAAGCGAGGTGTGAAAACGGAGTAAGCAGAAGTGGAATGACCTCTCTATTGTTAGCTAGCACGTTCCAATGCTAGTGTCACCTGTCACAGCTTTTGTCATCCCTCTGCCTGGCCAATGTCTCGTCCCTTCCGCATGTCAGTCAACTCAGTTCTGTTCCGTTCGTCTTAGCGTTGTGTTGTTCATTATGACTGTGTTTTGGTGGCCTATTGTGTTTATATAGTGCAGTTTCGCGTTTTATTTTTAAGTAATATTTTTTTAGTTTGAAATTTACAGTGCAGTGATTACGTGACTATGGCATTGCAAAAGAAAAGAAAACAGCTTAACGTGCCAATGGAGATGAAGTTTGAAGCTTTGAAGAGATTAGATAAGGGTGAAAGTGTCAATAAAATAATATTGGAGCTAGGTGTTGGGAGAACAACATTGTTGGCCTGGAAGAAAAACAGATCGAACATTAAGTTGTGGTGCTCAAAAAGACTGTGCAGTGAATCTGTAAAAGGGAGGAAAAATATGAAAGGAGGAGAATATGAAAAAGTTAGTGAGGCTCTTTATTTGTGGTTTCGGAGTCACAGGGAAAGCGGAACTCCTATTTCAGGCCCTTTGCTTCAAGAAAAAGCCCTCAAGTTTTATGAAGAGTTTAAGGAGGGCGAACCTGGTTTCACTGCAAGCATTGGTTGGCTTGACCGATGGAAGAAGTGGTATGGTGTCAGGCAACTCAACATATGTGGGGAAAAACTTTCTGCAGAAATCGAGAGTGTAAATGAATTCAAAAAGAGGTTACACTGATTGAGAAAGAAGGTTTGAGTGGTGACCAAGTTTACAATTGTGATGAAAGTGGTCTATACATAAAAGCGCTTCCTACACAGACACTTGCATCACAGCACGAAAAATCTGCTCCAGGATACAAGAGGAGTAAAGAAAGACTGACAATTTTGGTGTGCAGTAATGTGACTGGGGAACACAAACTGAAACTCTGCCTGATTCGTAAATCTAAAAATCCTCGTCCTTTTAAAAATTTAAAAAAATCCTCTGATGACAGCTATGACCTTCCTGTGTGGTATAGAAACCAAAAAAGTGCGTGGATGAATGGATATACGTTTCAGCAGTGGTTTTCTCAACAATTTGTCCCTTCCGTAGAAAAATTTTTAAAACAAAAAGGTCTTCCCAGGAAAGCGCTCTTGGTGCTTGACAATGCTTCGACTCATCCTGATGTTGAACACTTGCAAAATGGTGAAATAAAAGCACTATTTCTTCCACCAAACGTGACATCTTTATGTCAACCAATGGATCAGGGTGTTTTACGATCAGTAAAGAAAATATACAGACGGAAGCTTCTCTCATCTATAATCCAAGCCATTGATGGAGGAATGGATGTGATTCACAAACTGAAGAAAATTGATTTACTGGATGTTGTTGGTTGGATTTCTCAATCTTGGGAGGAAGTTCCAGCCATGACCCTTGTCCATTCATGGAGAAAGCTGCTTGATCATGCGGGAAATGAGTTTGAAGAAAAAAAAGATTCTGAAGGCGACTTGAACTTGGTGGATTTGTTGAGGAGGGTCCCGGGCGCTGAAGAAGCAACAGAAGAGGATGTGGAGAATTGGATGCAAGAGGATAGAAACAGTGAGCCTTTAGGAGATAGTGAAATTGTTTTGGCTGTGACTAAAAATGATCTAATTGAAGATGGTTCCGAAGATGAAGATGGCGATGATGTTGCTGAAGAGAAGATGAGTCACAGTGATGGACTTCAGGCTGTGGAGGGAGCGCTGCGGTACTTCGAGCAGCATGGCGCATCGGCAGCAGACATCTTGTTTTTAAGAAGATTACGTGATGATGCAGCGCATCGCAGATCTCAATCGGAGAAGCAGTCCAAAATTACACGTTTCTTCCCCTCACAATGACATTTTGCATACAACTTTTATCAAGTAAGTGTTTAGGCTACATAAGTGCATTATGTATTTATAGTACAGTATTACGGTCTAGTATTCGATTTTAGTTTATTGATATATTTACTGTACTTTTATTCTATTTAATCTTTTATTAACGTCATTATTGATTGTGACTTTTCAACTTTTTCAAATAAACATTAGTATGCTTTTAGTTAATACATAGCCTATTTTATAACAGCATTAAAACAAGAAACAACATTATAGACATGTTATATTGATGTAAATAGTTTAAATTGTAAATATTAAACACTTTTGCAAACAAGTTTGTGTTTTGATTGATTTTTACATTGAATTCCGGCAAACTCGACATTCTTAAAACTCGACACCCTTTAAGTCCACATTGTGTCGAGTTTACGAGACTACTGTACTATGCATATACCTATGATGTTGATAACCAACCTTTGCACCCACATGTACGGTTGTATTTACCCATCCACCCAAACACGTACATTGGTAATGGAAAACACAGGGAAAAGAGGCTATCACTAACTCTGATAATTTATGTACCCATCCTAATATGTTCTAGTATTTAAGAGTAAGTGTTTCTTCAAGAAGTATATGACGAAAGTCTGTGACCCTACAAGGACAGGCACAGATGGAATGAACCTTCCCCTCAAGGAGTTCATTTGACTCAACTATATTGAGTCCCTTTCACACAGGTCCAAGGATATGTATCTAGAGTAGGCAAAAATTAGAAATGGCCAAATTAGTGATCTGATTATATAGCTGAAACTAATTCATTGTGCTCTTCTCATGGGAGATATTCTTCTTTCAATCTTAGAGGTGATTATTGAATGGTTACAAGTTGGATTTAACTCAGTGATGGGAAATCAATATGTTAACACTAATACACAAGCACTCCGTACTATAGATTTAACTCAGTGATGGGAAGTCAATATGTTAACACTAATACACAAGCACTCCGTACTATAGATTTAACTCAGTGATGGGAAATCAATATGTTAACACTAATACACAAGCACTCGGTACTATAGATTTAACTCAGTGATGGGGAATCAATATGTTAACACGTGATGGGGAATCAATATGTTAACACTAATACACAAGCACTCGGTACTATAGATTTAACTCAGTGATGGGAAATCAATATGTTAACACTGATACACAAGCACTCCGTACTATAGATTTAACTCAGTGATGGGAAATCAATATGTTAACACTAATACACAAGCACTCCGTACTATAGATTTTATTTTGACTTTACATTTTTGAATATCTGTGTTTTATTTTTTCCGTAAGTTCTCCTAGTTAATATCTTCAATATAAATCCAAACCTTAAGTTGAATTGAATAGAATTAAGAAATAATTTTTAGAAGGTAATATTTTTCATTATCTAAAGTATTTCATGCCTATCAAAATACCAGGTATGGAAGGTATATAAGGTCCCAATAGTGGAAGCGTTTAATACGCCTCATACAGAGCATAACTAACTATCTTTTATTGAGCGATTCAATTGTTAGTCTATATAGTTATTTTACAGTAAAAAAAGTAAATTTGCAGTAATGTTTAATAGCAGCTTAAAAATAAGTTTTACTAATTCCACTGTAATAGTCTAAAAAGTGTGCAGAAAATGGAAATGAATTACTACTTTTATCTATATTTCCTTTTATATCCCTCCTTAAAATTTAGTAAATAATAAATCCATCTTCAGCAAAATTTATCATAACCTAAGCAGTAATAAATACAGAGATAAATTAAGGAAAAGTAGTAAAAATTGAGGTATAGAAGGAAGAACTAAAAACCAACAAACTTGTAGATACTAATGATATTTAAAATAACATTTCTATAGCAAAAAAAGTAATTTAATTTTAGATCTATAACTCACTTGTGCATGCTCAAACATAAATTTATACATATTTTAAATTATATTAATGTTCAAACGTGCATATGCCATACCCAAAATATCTGGTTAAAAACTTTCCAAACCAGACAAATTAAAAAAATCTATATCTTTACAGAAGTAATAAATAATTTTATAGTAATTAACAAAATGAATACTTTTAAAATTACACATCTACACAGCTAATTTTTAACTAATAAAATTCAACCTCAAGTAGCACTGAACCTATAAACCTTGAACATGAGTAAGGTTTTATGTTGTCGATTTCTTATAAAGGTCAGCAGAATCCAAAATTAAATTTCTTAACCCAACAAGTTTTAATCTGGTTGTATAGAAACAGAAAACTAATGGTAAAACTGGTTCCATTAAAACAACAACCTTCATAAGTAACTTGAATTATTTCCTAGTATAATATTCTCAGTTATTATATGAATCCTGTATTCCTACGTTTATACAATTCAAAAAATTACTATATTGTGAGTCATATTATTACAATTCATAAAGACACTGATTACTTATACTTAAATATGCAGCCTGAACGAGTTTGTTGAATATTTGTTACAGATTAAATGATGATTGTTTATTCACAAGTGTAAGCCAAATAATAAATTACAAATAAACTTTGGAAATTTTAAGTTTTGTTTTTCAATTCTATTTAGACTAAACATAAACATTTTAAATTAAGGTTTTCTTTTATAAAACAACAAATTTGATACTTAATTCTATCTTGGCTATTTAAGTGTTGACTTAATGTTCACTACTTGTGACATTTATAAACTATTTTTGAAAAATGATTTTCACATTTCTTATAAACAATATTTTATTTGAATTCATATTCAATTGTTACTTTTATTTTTTAGGCTGTAAAACATACTATAATGAGTATTATAATTTAAAACAAATCATACTTTGCTTATCCAAAAATTATTAACAAAAACGGATATGTACGAACAACTAGCTAGTTAAGGATAAAATTACAAGTATTTTGAGGAGCAAGGAAACAAATAAAAATATTGTGCCTATATCTTAGGTCACAAATGTAGGCTTAGGCCTCGTGGCAATATTAATGATGAGCTTTAAAAGAAGGAAGAGGAACTTTTTGACCATTGTATTTTAGATCACTTCTGATAAAATATGGCTTACCATTAAGCAGATGTGTGGTAGTTTTTAAATTAACTATACTTTATCATCATTATGCTATATTCTTCTCTAATCTGTTTTTCAATACCATTACATTTAATAATACTTTTAAATTAGTAAAAGATGTTAATCTTTTCTGAAAAATTCTTTGTCAGAAACATGTAAAAATCTATGTTATAGATAAAAACTGCTCAAATATGTCTCCACCTTCCAGATCTAAGATTAATAAACTTTATACATGCTTTTCAAGACATCTGACTAATCTCGTCTGACCATTCATGTTGTGTAAATTATATTGAATCCATCGACAAGTATGAAAATATTTATAACTTCAACAGTTACTGTTATAAAATGCGCTTAATTTTGTTGCTATTTGTTAAATTATCATACGTTCCTCTGGTTATTCTTTATTTTCTTCTAAAACAACCAAATTTCCCCAAACAGGTTAAGACGAAACTTTTGTCTTACCTGCATGAAAGCCTTTTCAAACTTGAACGCTCCACCTCCTGTAGCACATACTGTCGTGATCAGCGTGGCCATTCCTTTACTCTTGGCTAGTGCCAGGAAGTTACCCATTTCACTAGTCGGGAAGCGGATGAAATGTAGTGACCCTGTACGTCCTCCTATCCTTACGTTGTCCATCTGAAACCCACAACAAACCAGTGATTTCTTTGCTCTCTTCACAACACCTTGAGTATCCTTGCAAGTTGTTCAACTAAAACTGATGACAACAACTGATCAATTATATTATAGATCTTGGTCATTACTTCGGAACTGGATGAAATAAAGTGACCTTGTATGCTCACCATATAAGAACAGTTGTATTTAATTTAGTACAGTGAAATCCCTTTATACCAGAACAACTAAAATAAAGTGATGTGAAATGATAAAAAATAAGGAATATTGGAGTCTGTAAGACAAAAGTAAAGGATCAATATATTGGAGAGCCGTTGGCCAAGCGGTCATAGGTGTTAACACTTCGAGTCTGAGTAAGAGTTAGCGCAAGTCCTTAACTACAAGTTTTCAACAGTAATATTTATCTTGTACTGTACTAGTTCTCACCTTCGCTTTGTCTACAAAGTCCCAAGTACCTATCAATAATCTATAAAGAATGGACAGAGCTAAGTTGGGAGGAAGGGAGAGGAACAGAGAGAGGGGAGAGAGAGGATGTGTCATTACTAGGAAGTAGTAGTACTGATAAATTTACTTAAATACTATTTTCCGAAATCTTCACTTGAAGTACTTAAGACTGATTCTACTATTACCGACAGACAGACATATTGGAGAGCCGTTGGCCAAGCGGTCATAGGTGTTAACACTTTGAGCCTGAGTAAGAGTTAGCGCAAGTCCTTAACTACAAGTTTTCAACAGTCATTTTTGGGGGATTAGCCTCCGGATCACTGTTCAATACTTAAAGTGGTTTATATACCTGCATTCAAGTAATCCAAGTCGTTGCTTCTGCAACCGGTTTCAACTCGTCATGAGAGTCATCTTCAGGCCGTACAAGGATGTAATAAAATGTGATCACTTCATATGAAGGTCGTCACGAACACATAACGAATAACGGACACTACGAATATACGAACACATAACAAAACACTTAAAAACGTTGACATTAGTGACAAGTGTTTTGTTATGTGTTCGTATATTCGTAGTGTCCGTTATTCGTTATGTGTTCGTGACGACTTTCATATGAAGTGATCACATTTTATTACATCCTTGTACGGCCTGAAGATGACTCTCATGACGAGTTGAAACCGGTTGCAGAAGCAACGACTTGGATTACTTGAATGCAGGTATATAAACCACTTTAAGTTTTCAACAGTAATATTTATACTGTAC
>JAQJVL010001349.1:82500-167500 GCA_035578905.1 Stictocephala bisonia
TAAACCAATCTGAGTTAAGAGGTCAACTGAACTTAGTTCTACCACTGATTTTATAAATACACAGATTTCTCATTCAATGTTACATTTTGTATTTCAAATTTTGAGCTGCTTTAAGGTGCAGTTGTGGAGCGCTAGTGTTGTATAATGCAGTTTAAAGCAGCTGCAGTAGCAGACCTCTTTAACTAACCAATTTGGCACAAACATTCGCATTAAGAGTTATCTACTGTAGGTGTATATAATTAAGAGTTCTACTCTACACTGCTTGCTGATTTAATGACTTTTTTCAAATATAAAATGTATAGTATTTCACTCTGCGTAAAAGACAAAAACATGGGTTTCTATTTCAGTGATTCAGTCCGTATCATAACAATTATTGTGTCATTTGATAGGTGAAGTACTGTTATAGTGGACCATAAGTCGGTTTTTGTAAAACATTGTATATTTTTATACTTTTTGTACTGTTAAATATGTGAAACTTTACTTGTCATTCTTGACAGTGTTAATTTAAAAACTCATAATATCAACTTATGGTCCACTAGATTGGACCTTTTAAAATCATACAGTGTCCACCATAACTCATAATATCAACTTATGGTCCACTAGATTGGACCTTTTAAAATCATACAGTGTCTACCATAACTCATAATAATATGAATCACAAACCGTACAGTTGAAATAGAATAGCATGTTTTGGCCCATTGTTTGTAAAATTGCATGTCTATTATAGGACTGTCGACTTCCAAACGGCGAATTGGCAGTTTGAGAAATGGCCACCTTAACTAAATTATTGATGTTATAACTATATATTAAAGACTCTTAACCCTTATCATGCTGTAAGCGCATATATGCGCATATGTTGACTTTGCTCTAAACATCGTAAGCGCATGATTACAAAAATAATATTTTCGTAATAATGTTTCTAATTTAATCCGGTAGTGCGTTTGGGTTATGGGCGGCGGCTCATAACAGACAAATTGTGCGACTCGCGACCTTTTGTTGGCCTGTCAATCACTTCGAGACTAGTTTTTGTCTGGCAGTGTACATTTCCACTGCGCCGCCTAATGCCACAAGCGCATATACATGCAGCTACTGTCGAGCCGAGCGGTTGTCATTGTCCAACGTCTCACTAAACTCTTGAAACTGTGTATTTAGTTGTTTTTACATTACTTTAGTTTAATATATGTTAGTAATTTATTAATTTTAAGTGTCAATATGAATAATCCGGTCTATTTTGTGGAAGGTACTAAATACATCGTATTCAAGTGCTAATGTATTTACTTATTTTTTATTATAAGTATTATGTGCAGGCCTTGTCTTAATCAGTAAATGTACTCAATTATACATATTTTATTAATTTTGTATTGATTCATACTGTATCTATGCCTGAGGCTTAGTTTCAAGTAAAATTTTGCTTATTTAAATATTATTCATATATAAGAAAAAAGGTAAAGTAAGCTAATAAAAGTTTCAAAATGTTATCATATCTTTCATATTCCTGTACAGAACAGTAAAAAAATGAGCAACTAAGAATATAATTTTGATTTACAATAAATTAGCGCTTAATGGAAAATAGGCATTGTATAAATGGCGCTTTAAGGGTTAAATACTTAATTCTTAAATATTTATGAATTTTTAAAACAATAACTAAGTAAAAACACCAATACTCAATTTTGTTTTATTAATATATATCTATTTTTTGTAATAACAGATTAATAGTTACAGATTGGTATAAGGGCTAGTTTAAATTTAGTGAACCATAAATACTGTGTATATACCAAAATAATTGAGCAATTTATTGCATAATTGAGTAAGCTTGAAAAAATTGCATTTTAAAAAGTTTTTGCCTGTAAAAAATATAATATATAAAAATTTTTAAGTTAGGGACATGCAGTTTTTACTAAAATATTTTAAATTGTAATTCACATCTTTCCTGAAAATTTCATCAAGATTGTTAGAACTATTTTTGAGAAAATTCCATTTTTGTATGTTTTTGCTTGCAAAAATAAAAAAAAATTAAATTTCAAAAAGTAATAAAACTTGTAAAAAATTATTTTGACGGTCATAATACTTTCTCTATGCTAATGCATATAAGAGAAAGTAAAATGAACCAGAGGAAGCAATATTCTAAACAGCGTAAAAAAACATGTTTGTTCTTCAGAACAGATCCAGCAGTCTTGAACCTCTGAGTATATGACAGCTGAGAGAGAGGATCTTTAAAACAACCATGGTTAAATCAGTCCTCCCTCTAAGCTCCTATCCTGTGCTAATCCTACAATTCTCTTTAATTTAATTTATTCATTCATTATATTTAACAACGGGTTTTATCCCTTTGTGCTCGATTTGGTAATTTATAGTTTGTCCTCGGTGCTCGAATGGCCAGCTCTACTGGCCATCGCCATTTCCTTGGCAACCGGGAGCTCGCATCGTATGTGTAATATCCCCACAGCTCGAATGTCCAGCTGTACTGGCCAAGTCAAAATCCGGGTTATACTCGCATGGCCAGTACCACTGACCGCTACAAACAAATTTTGTTTTCTAATACTGTATTTGATTAGTGTTATCTGGTTAGTGCTAAACCCAATCGGGACATTCTTGAACTAAACAACCACATTTCATTCATAATTCTTTCCCGCCAAATACAGTCCTGACAGTAAGGTTGCTTAGCAACGGCTCGTAGGTCGACAGAGACATTGCAGATTGGATCTAGGTTAGTTGTGTGTCAGTGATTCTACGTTTTGTGTATGTTTTTATTGATGATAATCAGCTGTAATATTATTATTTTGTAAATATTGTATATATGTTGTTAGTGTTATTATTGTTTAGAACTGTAAATGTTGTAAATAAATGTAAATAATGGATGATTATTTACGATCAGATGAAGTGAGAGACATATTGTTGGATGATGAATGTGAGTATGAAGAGGATTACGGATCAGATCATAATAGTGACCTACATTCTAATGTAGACGAGTTTGAAAGTGAAATTCGTTAAGAATTAGCTGACAGTTATCAAGAACCTACTCATCATGAACTACAGAATGCCGCGCCTACAGGACATGAGAGCAGTGTGGAGGGGGATGATGTTGTACGGGTAGAAGAGAGATCTGATGAGGAAGATGAAGATGTTGGTGGAGATGAACCATCATGGAGAGAATGGAAGGCAGGTGATACTAAGTTTAATAAATTTGTATGGACTATTATAAGTGACTATAAACCACCACAAGGTCAACAGCCCCAAACTCCATCCGAGTTCTTTCAACTATTTTTTGATAAGAATTTGCTATCTGAAATTGTAAAAGAAACAAACAGATATGCTGCTGAAAAAATTAAAATGAATACGCCCCTACAAAAAAGATTCATGTGGTGTTCCTGGAAGGACATTAATTTAAAGGAACTAAAAGCTTTCCTTGTAGTTATTTTAAATATGGGGATCAATGATAAGCCTGAACTTGACGATTATTTCACTACAGATTGGGTAGACTATTAGCCATTCTTCAAAGATATTTTTAGTAAGGAGAGATTTTTTGTCCTTTTTACGTCGAAGTCAGTTGGCGTTTCATCAGTTCATCAGTCGAGTTCATCAGTGGCGGAAGATTTTCTTCTGGCTCTTAGAAACAGCCGTAGTAAACTCATTCATATTGTACAACATGAATAAAGCAGACAACAATGTACAACAAAAATTTCGAAAAATGCTGGTCAAGGAGTTGGTTGGAAACACACGAAACACAAGAAAGCGAGATAGGCCTTCAAATTTGGAAGAAGAAGAGCGACTGAATGGGAAGCTACACACACCATATCCTCTTGATGGCGGCAAAACAAAGGATTGCAGAGTATGCAGTGACAGAAGGGCAGGAAAGGAGAGAAAACGCACTAAATTTTATTGTAAAACATGTACAAATCACCCAGGACTGCATATGGGCCTATGTTTTGATAAGTACCATTCAGTTAAAAAACTTAAAGATTAAAAAAAGTTAAATGTCCTATGTTATAGTTTTTACATAATTGTAAAGCCCTTTTTAACAATACTTTTATTTACTTTTATTTATATGATTTAGTATTATTCATTTACAAGTATGATTTCATAAATCTATGTATATCTTAGTGTTAGTAGCTTACATTAAAAATTACTTTTAAATTGTCTTTTTATTGCTCTTTAAAACATTTAACAAAACTGTCCATTTAATCCAGTAGGCATTGACAACAAATATGAGTTGGGGAGGGAAGCAGAGGATAATAGCGGCCGTCCCGCCAGTGACGCTACGTCGGCCAGCTGTACTGGCCATTCGAGCGCCGAGGACAAATTATGACAAAACAAATCATAGCCGACTGCGACTGGGTGTGGCCAGTTGTACTGACCTTTCGAGCACAAAGGGTTATTGTGAGCAATCTCCTTACAATTAATGCTGCAATTATTAAAAAGATCATTTATTTATTTACATTTATCACCATTATTACTATTATTAATTAAGTATTTTATTTATATGTATGAGTTTATTTTTTTAGCTATTTTACTTGTTATTTTATTAGTTTTCAAAATTGATTTCCAATTTTCATCATATAAGGTATTATTGTTAGGGAGCCAACAAGCTGTTATTTAATTGTTTTTCATGTCTGAATGGTTAATATATGTTGTGTGTGAATGAATTGCACATGTTGCCGCTGTTGCCTGTACCATCACCCGCCTGCCGTGCCTTGCAGCCTCTCTAGATGTTGGGACCTAACGCTTCCTCAACCGGCGAGGGCGCTCACTCGCACTGCTAGACCTATTGCCTCGCTACAGTCTCGCTACAGTCATGTCATTGTCATGAATGACTTCAATACTGACTTACTGGGACCACTTACTTATGACAAGACTTTTTTAACAAATATCTTTCAATCATTTAGTATGACTATACTGCCACAAAAAGCTACTCATCACACTTCTACAGCCGACACCTGGCTTGATATTATAGTGGTTTGTGACCCTGACCTAGTCGTTTATCACAGTCAAGTTCCAGCTTCTGGACTTTCAAAGCATGACCTTATTTCCTATGTTTACAACCTTCATCCTCAAAAGCAGAGTGCCAAATTTGTCCAATACAGAGATTATAAAAGCATTAATCTTGATTCACTTATCTTTGATGTAATTTCCCCTTCTATGGAATGATATTCTTCAATTTGCCAATATTGACACAACGGTCAATAAGTTCAATGTATTTATGAACTATTTTCTCGATCTACATGCTCTACTTATAAAAAAAAGTATTACAAAAAATCCCGCACCCTGGATCACAGATCATTTGATCCAGTATTTATCCAAATACTACAAGATGAAGGTCCCCCACCGACCCTTAACAGTACCATTCCCCATCCATGAAAATAAGTTAAAGATAATCCTAAAAAGCTACCCAACCTGCCATACACGGACTGTGGTTTTGACCCAACCGCCCTCCCATACACGTACTGTGTTATTAACTCACCCACCCTCCCATATACACACAGTGTGGTATTGACCCACGTGCCCTCTTATACATGTATGGTGGTATTGACCCACCTGTCCTCCTATACACGTACGGTGGTATTGAGGGTTATGCAAAAGCAACGAGATGCATGCTTACGGAAGGCAAAAAGATGTAAAATCATGGGATTTGGATGCATATAAGAGATTAAGAAACCAAAGCCAGCAACAAATCCGTAACTCTAAAATAGACATTATTACCGATCATTATCTGACAAGAAAAAGTCTACTAAATCACTCTAGACAAAAGTTAAGGAGCTGGGGATTGGGATGTCAAACCCTACTGTTTCCATCAACATCAACCTTGATGTTATTAATGATAGTTTCACTAATATTCCTATTGATTTATCAAAAGTCAAAATTTACATCAATGAACTAACCAGTTCTCCTTTTCCTAGGCCTTTCCATAAATTCTCATTCTGTTTGGCTACTAGAAGTGCTAAAATCCTTGAATTGGACAACTAATAACGCAGTCGGAGCTGACAGTATTCCAATAAAATTCATCAAACTTACCCTACCCCTTACACTACCGATCATTACAGCTATATTTAATTTTTCTTTAATAATAGCTATTTTCCCTAGTGCATGGAAGTCTGCATTAGGGAAAATAGCTAACACCTACAGAGGTATTGACCCTCCCGCCCATTCATACATGTACAGTATTATTGACCCTCATGTCCACCCATACACATACAATAGTATTGACCCTCCTGTCCACCTATACATGTACAGTGCTATTGACTCTCTCGCCCGTCTCTACACCTACAGAGGTATTCAACCTCTGTGCCTGTAAAAGGTGTGTTCAACCTTTGCCTAAAACTTCAAATCCTCTATCTCCCTCTGATTTAAGGACAATAAGTATTTTTCCTGGCCTGTCCAAATGCCTTGAGAGAATGGTTCATAAGCAAATTTATGATTATCTTTTAAACAGTAAACTAATATCTAACTTTCAATCTGGCTTCCACCCTAATCACAGCACTACAACAGCCCTTCTGAAAATTACCGATGATATACGGCATGCAATAGACAAGTAATCATTCAATACTAACACTTTTTTACTTCTCTAAAGCTTTTGACTGCTTTAACTATCTTTTACTTCTTATGAAACTTAAAAAATATGGGTTTTCTGATAGCTGTGTGGACTTGGTCGGGTCCTTATTGGGTCGTCGCCAGTGTGTGCGTACTGGAGAGGGCTTGTCTGGACGGAAACCTATGATCAGAGATGAGCCACAGGGATCTGTTCTGGGACCTCTGCTTTTCTCACTTTACATTGATGATGCAACATCTGACAAATGGACCTAAATATCACTTGTATGCTGATGACTTACAGATTTACCAAAATTTCCCTATTGCTGTGTCCCACCAAGCGGTTTCACAAATGAACCTTGATATTGCTGATAGCTGCTTGGGCTCAGAGACATGGACTAATGTTAAATGATAATAAAACCAAGACATTTTATTATCATTTAACACTTGTTGGACATTTTAGACTACTTCGAAAAATCAATTTCACTGACTTCTCTAAACTGAGACTAAATGACAATACTCTCAACTACTCCGACAGTGTAAAGAATCTAGCACTTACTATGACCAAAACTTTGGGTTGGACTAATATTCTTATGTTGGTATGCAGTAGGGTGTTTGCTGTCATTCACAGTCTTAAACGGTGTGCTTTCTATTTGCCATTTTCTGTTAAAGCGATGCTGGTAAAAACTCTGGTTCTACCTCACTTCAACTACTGTGACGTGGTGATCAATGACATGACTGTCAAGCTTTTGGACAGGCTTCAAAGAGCATAGCAATTCTGCATTAGCTATATTCAATTTAAGACAGGATGATCATTTTTCTCCATTTTTCAAAGAGTTAGGTAGGCTCAAACTAAAACAATTTTGTGAATACCACATCGTTATTCTTGTGTTTAATATTTTAAACACTAGATCTCCTGAATACTTGTCTGAGTGTTTCAAGTTCATCTCCGAAATCAGCACCAGAAATACACGTCAGGGAGCCTCCCTAGTATCAGTGCCTATTCATTACACCACTCTCTTTTACCGTTTCTGCTTGTTGTTTATAGAATTTGCTCCCTGATAACATCAGAACCATTGATAAACGCGCTCGTTTCGAGTTGGAGGTAAAGGACCTGCTCCTGTGATGCCTGTAGGGGTGGATGGGGGTTGCGGTTGTTGTGGTTCATGAGCGATTTGTACGTGTGTGGGATATATGATATTAGAAATGATTAATTCTGAATATTGATTTAAGTCTATAATATTTTTATATCAGTAATGTTGTTTTGCCATTTTTATCAACAAAATGTTAGACATAAGTCATGGCTTTTGTTTTAGGATACACAAATAGATATTTAAGTAACTGTATAATTTACTGTACATATTTCATATATTAAAAAAAAAAAGAAATTTTATTTTTTGGAAATATGGTTGAGTGGAAGAGAGGACTTAATAGTCCTAACTCCGCCTAAAAAAGACAATTTATATTTCATTTCATCCTGGTGCCAACTAGCTCTCTCACTTTGTCCTTCCTACACACCATACTGCTCAATCTGGCAATTCAGAAATATAGGAGATAAACTAAATAAATATATCAAAAATTGCCTATCAAAGCTCTCTTTATATCACTATAAATAATATCACCATAAATAAAATGGTTTCAATTCAAACTAAATTTGGAATGCTCGAAAGTCGACACAGTTTTTTAAATGACAACCTAACTAGGACAACTTTACAGATTTTTTTATTAGTTTATATTTAATTTATCAAATTAATTTTGTACCTTGAAATCTTGCAATTTGTTTGCCTGCTAGTGTTTACATTCAAGTGTAAGTTAAATTTTTGTTGCATATACTGAGAGAATATTTGTGAATTTCTAACAGGTTCTTTATAAATTATTTAATTTTAATTTTGTATAGCTGAAGTGTACATGGTTTTTATTTCCAAACATTTTATTAATAATGAGCAGCACAAATGTCTGTTATAAAACTGCATGTTTGTATAAAATGCAGTTTCATAAACAATTTAAAATAACTCCCAATGTTCTCTCTGTAGGCTGCCAACTCACTCATTTTCTTCTCAAACATTTTTTATTTTTAAGAGGAATATTTATACAATACCAAATATTTTCTAATTATCAAATCTATTTTATAACTAGACATGTCAATTATAAGATTGACATATATAAGTTATATTATAACTAGACATGTCAATTATAAATTGGCATATACTAACTTGAAAGGTTTTTTTAAGATTACTGGTAATGAACCAACCATCCTCACATATACTACGGTGGTACTGAACCATCCACCCATCGATACAAGCCTAGTGGTATTGCCCCTCCCAGCATACCATGAACGTACAGCGGTATTGAACCACCAACATATACGTACAGTGCTATTGACCCTCCCACCCTAGTAGTAATAATTATTTAAATACGATATCGTGAGATTCAGACCGTGTAAAAACTTAACCTCAGATGTTGGTGACGGTAAAACTAAAAAAATGGGACCATTTCTGGCCTTTCTGGTGTTGTTTTTATGTATAAAATCTAAATAAAATATGATATTGTTTTTAGTGTAGCTTAGTGTTTTTTATCATTTCAAAAAAAAATACATAGACCGCAAATGTAATCATGCGTTAACAGCACGAATTTCCACTGAAAAATAATGAACCTTCTTCAATTTATAAACGTTAAAATAAATACAAATAAACATAAACTCTTAGATTTAAGTAATTTACAGTTTAGTTTTTTACTTGTAATGGTTATCAAAATCAAGCGTTGAAAATGATTCCATATGTTAATTAAAGGAATTTCGATGCAAATAAAACATTGTATCTATATACTGACTGGTACATTGACAAGTAAATATATTATCCAGTATAGTAAAAAGATGAACATGTGACATATACTTATTTCACATTTGCAAATCACACAAACACATGCCACATGTGTAGAATGCATCTAGGGTTAAGTGCAAGCTAGTAGTGGTAAAACTAGTTTGAATCCTAAAAAACATATAGTTCCTGTATTTTTCCAGGAATAATTTAATAAATGGAAGTCATATGTGTGTCTTCATATGTAGATTGACAAAGTAGGTTAAATAATATTCACAATTCTCTTGATACATTAAACTACAATGTTCTAATTGTGTAAGTAAATATTAGAGATAATGAAAAGAAAATACAGAAAGGTTGTTAGATATAAAAATGAAACTGTGTATTGTATTGAAAGAAACTTTTCCTGCTCAATATAATTTGACATAATTATAACAATAATTTTTTGTACAAGTTTCCACTGGAAGTATCCGTGGTCAGAAAGAAACTGGGTTACAAAGTACCCACAACCCCTGTACCCCATCTTCCCATGTTGTCGTTCCCCCATGGTAACAATAGTAGTCATATTCTTTTATTTAGAATGATATGAAGTTTAATGCCAGATAAAACTGAATAAAATTAAAAATGATTAAAATATTGTAGTAACAAAATAAAATATTTTCATAATTATTTGTACATTCAAGTTTTTTCATCAATTAACAAGTGCACAACATTAATATTTTATAGACTCCTTATTTGAAAGATTGATCAAAGAACAAAAGTAAGACAATTTGTTTTAATATATTTATTCGGAATTCATTAACAATTTTAATGACAACCAGCCAAAGAGCCATATCAAGCCCTATAATTAGTACAACATTAATAACATGTGTAAAAAAGAAACAGCTGAATTGTACACACAAAGTGAACTAAACAAGAGGTTTTCACAGAATATTTAAATTCAGGTAATGGAATAGAATAGATTCCTTATATATAATAAGTGAAGCTGTTTTTCCCAATGCAACTACTCTCTTATTCGTTGACCAATTTAAATAGTTGGGGTGTCAAAACATTTGCCTCTGTTCATAGTTGTGTAGTTGTGCAATAAGGTCTCAATTCTTCAATATCTTTACCCTGAAGGGAAAGAGAAGCCCTCAAAGTTTGTTTTTCGGCTATAAGAATAAAATGGAGAGATTTTAATGAATCTAAAAGTAACAGTTGTTAAAATGTAAATAATGATTTCTAAAAAGTTTAAACAGCTGTTGGAATGTAAACAATGGTGTTTGTAATATTAAGGAGGTTAGATGTTTCATAATGTTAAACCAGTGAAGATTGTAAGCATGGGAAGATTGTTAACATTAGATTGTAAGGCTCCGCTGTACTGGACTTGAAGGTTTCAATGGTAATATAATGCAGTTTAATTAATCTTGAGCTGTTAAACAAAACCAAATGAAATGAACACATTTAAAATAGGCTCATTAGATGTTACAAATGCGTTTAAGTAATGGGAGTAAGATACCATAAAATTCCAAATTTTAACTGTTAAAGTTGAGTCGAAGAGAGGACTTTAATAGTCCTAACTCTGCCTAATAAAGACAATTTTCATTTCATACTATAAATAAATTTAATATTGTTACATTATACAGTTAACCTACTATTATTTGTACTCAAACCTCAAAGGTCATCGACAAAGGTGTAATTAGAGCAGCGAGTGACGAGGATGTTAATTAAATATCCCCTAGTAGTTTAGTAATAAAAATGTACAAATTATTGGCCCTACTAATACAAATTATATCTCCATATCCTTATCTTACACAAATTAGTACTAGATTTGTTCTACATACTCTCACAATAAAAATCACTGTCAATGTTATATATGTCCCAGAAAAGAACACAAAGTTAAAAAATTGTCCTATAATACAATATAATATGATTTCAGTTTTATTTTTATGGTTGGTATAAGTGAATTCTAAAGCGGATATAAATAACCATATCACACACTTTTAGACTGTTAGCCCATTTTGAGCTGTTTTACATGACAACGTAACATATTGTAATTGTTAATTCTGACCTACACAAAGCCTGCGATTTCAAATGCAAATACGTTGAATTAAATATTCTTCTAGGGCAAGATATTGAAATAAACTACCGTTACTGAACTGTGCATAGAATTTGCTACATAGAACTTTTCATTAATATATATTACTGTTATTAATATAATATTACATTCCAATTTGTAACTGTTAAACTTTTCCATTATTTTTGTCCCCATTACATTATTTCACAATTATAAATGCTTAAAGACATGTAAATGTACGATTAACCATTTCTTAACAGACTATGATCATGTGTATGCGAGTTGTATGGTAATAAATAAAATTACAGACTTGAATAAAATGAGGACGAATTTGTTCATCTGGCCATGAACACTCAAGATGTTCCTTAAGAGATTAACAATCAAGTAACTGGCAAGCCAAGGCCTTGTAGATTATTTGAGTTGAAAAAATAATTTTTTAAAATAAAAATACACTTTACTGATTTGTAGCAATAGCCCGGAGAATGTTTTGAAAACAAATGTGTTCTTACACATTTTCTTAAGGTTTAACTTGAATATTTGTTGATTACAAACATATGGTTTCATTCAATAAGAGAAATAAAATTAGTTAGTTTACCGAGGAAGTTCAGTTGAGTAAACACCACATAAATTGGTTCATTTGGAATTAACACTAGTACCAGAAATTTTACCATGTGATACAGCTAATAATCTAATAAGATCTTTTTTCAATAACTGAAAATATAGAATATTTATTTTCAGTAATAATATAAAATAAAATTATTCAAAGTGGGAAGCTGTAAAATGTAGTGTCCCGTAGGATTCAGTCTTAGGTCCCATTGCTGTTCTTGACATGTATCAATTCAATATTAACCAAAATTCCACTTTGGTTCATTTTATATGCAGATGATACTTTGGCAATAATAAGAGAAAACACTAGCATGACCTTGGACCTAGTTTTCAATCAGTAGTAATATTATTAAATAATAAGCTAAACAATGGACAGCTTTCAAACTAAAATAAAACAAAATGTATTCATTTTAAAACATGAAACCAAAGACAAACACACTTGAACATTTAAATTTGGTTAATATTAATAACATTCATTTTTATTATTATGGCACAGAAGAGAAAAGTAAAAATTTTCAGGTTAAGAAACAAGAAAACTGAAGCTATAACTAGAATCTACATTTTACGGTGACAACTGCGTCAAGGCACTATCTACAATATTTACAAAGATAGTACGGTACCTTGACGCGGTTGTCACCGGAATTTGAATTGAATCCTTGTAAGAGATATACAGGAATTAAGAGAGAATAAGAATTAGCCTTGCCGACGTGGTGGTTCAGTGGCTAAGACTTTGGACTGCGGAAGGCAAATTCCAAGGTTTGAATTCCCACTGAGCCAATGGTCGGTACTTCACTCATTGAATAAAGTTCACGCACAGGCCTGTAGGCCTATGTGAACTAGCGAGTGAAGTTTAAATTTATAAAGAGATAAAGAGATTCTGGCCTAGTTTTGTTTTTATAAAATTAAACATATTGTGAGATACTACAACACTAATTAACTATTGAGGACACATTTTTTAACACATTATTAAAGGAATGAAATAAAACAATAAATGCAAAAAAAGAAAAATTTTAAGAACATCCAGTTTTAGCAATACAGCTGGAGCAATACAGCCTCAACATCTGGTATCATAAGAACAGTGGTACAGACTCTTCCGCCCACATATACATGTGCAATGAACGCTAAACACCCTCCCGCCCACCCATATATGTACAATGGTAAAGACCCTCAATACAATATCTTGCATATAGTAGGCCTACTTTTCTTATTAAGAAAAGGCCAGGATTGTTTTAAAAATAAATCTCATACCTTAACTAAAAGACATTGAACACACTAGAAAAAAGTGTAGTTGCAAACTCTTATTTATATTACACGAGACTTTAATGTTAAATAGTGATTATATTATCTGAATATAACATAGTTACTAGGTAAACAATGCTAAAAACATATTTCAGTTTATATTTGACTTTTCAGTTTCTACTTGATTTTTATTGCATAAACACATTTGATGTATTGTATGTGATATTACCAAAAAATGGCAAAAAACATACAAAATGGAATTTTCTCAAATTGGCTCTAACGATTTCGATTAAATTTTCAGGAAAGATGTAAATTACAATTTAAAATATTTTAGTAAAATCCACATGTAATTTCAGCCGAGATAATTTTAAACATTGATATATCGACAAACAGTCCACTCAAAATGACCCCGCCCACCCGCTCGCCCAACCATACACGCACTGTATGGTTCAACTCTTAGTGTTTAAAAAAATTAAATATAAAGTTTCGACACATATAAAAATCCGGTCTCCTACAACAATTACACACACTTACAGATTATGCTGAACTCTTAGAAATGTGTGTCATCTTACAAACCATCACATAAATAAACAATTATGACAGCATATATAAAATAAAGAAAAAAATATAGAATTCAAAGAAGGAAAATATGAACACATAATAAACTAAAAATATGCACCCACCCGCCCACCTATACACGTACAGTGGCAATGTCCCACCCGCCCACCCATACACGTACGGTGGCAATGTACACTGTACCCATACACGTACAGTGGCAATGTCCCACCCACCCACCCATACACGTACATTGGTAATGACCCGCCCACCCATACACGTACAGTGGTATGACCCACCCGCCGGCCCAAACACGTTCAATGGTATTGACCCACCTGCCCACCCATACATGTACAATGGTAATAAATACTTTACAACAAATTGATTTTTTAAAATTTTATTTGTATTTATTTTAGCTACTGAAGGCGACATCAATAGTTATCCATATTACTTATAAGTATGTACAATATTCAAACACAATCAAATTGAAATCATGTTACAAATTGAAATTATCACAACCCACCCACTCACACGTACGGTGGTACTGACCCACCCACCCACTCATACACGTACATTATTACACTACCACTGTATGTGTAAGGGTGGGCAAGTGGGTCACTACCACTGTAACCCAGCTACATGGGGACAAAGTGTTTGGGAGATTGTAGGCGATAGGTTGGATGCTCGGTCCTCTTAATACCAACATGGCGTCCGCTTGATGGTTGCTATCGGCGTGGACACTACTAGAGAAGTCTGGGGTGTCCATGTTGGGTGGTAATCATTGTGCGGATGTTGTGTGGGTGGAGATAACTGAGTATCAGGCTTGTCAATTAGCTGAAAATCAGACTAGCACTACGTGGTTCGGATTCCACGTAAAGCTGTAGGTCCCTTAGTTGCCCTGGCTGTTGGGCTATTAATAAATTGCCCTTTCTGAGGAACAGTTAAACTCAGTTAGTAACAAGACTACACTCATCCACACTCATCCTACACTCATATAACTATTCATATTCGCCTTAAAATACCAACAAAGTTGGGTGGGCGTCTCATATGTAAGAATGTATGTGTAGGGGTGGGTGGGTGGGTTACTACCATTGTATATGTAGGGGTGGGCAGGAGGGTCACTACCACTGTATACACCTTTTATAATCATGGTTCGGCCGCTGTCAACGATAACCGTCTCATAGTAACTGGATGGCTCCCAGTGTGATTATCATTTGTGATGATTACAGATGTCATATGAGCATAATTACTGACAGCCTTCCCAAACAGCCTATATTTGAGCACGACTACTAAGCCTTTCCGCTCAATCTACATATGAGCATAGATAGCACTGTACGTGTATGGGTTGGCTGGAGGGTAAATAACCCTGTACGTTTATGGCTGGGTGGGTGGGTCAATAACACTGTACGTATTTGGGTAGGCTCCAGTGCTGTGCAACATTGCCCTTCCTGGTATAAGACGCATGACTAGTATAACTTTTAATGACTGCACTCAAATGAACTTTATTTCTAGAAATATTAAGTTCAAGTATATATTATTTAATCAGGCAAAGGCTATTTAGGCTTAGAAGCCTATTCTAACACTTAACCTGGGGATTAACTGCTTTATGTGACTTGAAATGAAAATGAATGAAAATTGTCTTTATTAGGCGGAGTTAGGACTATTAAGTCCTCTCTTCCACTCAACCTTAAAGTGACTTCTGAAAGACAGAAGCGGAAAGGTAAAAACTACTTTGGTTACATCGGAAATCAAACTAGCTGTGTGGAAGACACTGCATTAGCCCCTTAGCTACGGGCACTCCAAATATATTTCTTACTTAGTAATTAAACTAAGCAAACTGATGGAGAGTCAGCTCATTACTACAAATATATGGCTTTGTACTTGTAAACCAAATATTTTTGTAGTAACAACCTTCAAGTGTGAAGAGTGAGCAAACCTTGAGGTTTTCAGTTAAAAATTCAAAATCAAATGTTGGAGAACAATCACACCGTCTCATAGCAGATATTTAGAAAGTAAAACAGTGTACGTGACCTTCAATTTTGTTTGATAAATCACTGACCATTTCCCCAAAATCAACACAACAAAAAGAAAAAAATCAACTACAGAAATTGGGACCTGACAGTTACCCAAGAATACTTAATTTCCAAATGACCAGGAAGCATGCTAATTCATTGTCAAGGCTGTAAAAAACCGGTTTCCCCAAGGGTAACCCAACATAGCTGATCAATAGTTACTCCTATGTTTACAAGAAGAAAACTAACAGTGACAGGCATTTTATTAAAATGACCTTGTAACATCCAATGACCTTTAGAATCAAGGTTTGATTGGTTACATTTTAAATGCATTTTACATAAAACCATAACAGATTTGAGGTCAATGTAAATAATCGCTTGGTATCGAAAGGTCTCACAATTTAACTTTTATCAGATTTGTGATTATTTATAATATTAAATTATATTTACAAAAATAATCTCTTAAAATCAACTATAACAGATGTTTAATCATCTATATATAACATCAAATGTATGTTTGTTTGTCTGTCTATCCTTTATGCGCTACCAAACCGTCCAGCCGATCGCCATGAAACTTGGGGAAGTTGTTCTATATACCCCAGGGAAGGTTTCTGTCCTATTCCCGTTTCTTTAATCCCTCAGGGCTCCATCCCTTGGACTTCTAAAGTTTCAATGTTAATCAAGCAGGATGCATGAAGGTATATTAAGTCAAATATAAAAAAAATATCAGCTGTGGGTTTTAAATATGTCAAAATTATACTGTTTATATTTTTATGTTTTAATTTCTTGTGAAACTATATTAATTGATTGATTTATTTGATTAACAGCTGTTAAATAAAAACAAATAGAATAAACTTGTGGTAGGCAAAACTTTCAAAATTAAAAATAATTGAGTACAGTAGTAAACTACACAAAACATCAGCTGTTGTAAATTGGATGCTGTGTAAACTGAAAGGTTGCTGCACATTTCAATGATACAATCAAAACTCAATATTATGACCGGCGAAGCGGGCGGGTACAGCTAGTTTATTAAATAAAAATGTTGAGTGATCTAATAAATCTACAGTTCAAAATGGAAAATGTACTCATTTTTTATTTAATCACTTAATCTTTCTACCTTGTTAAGGCAAATTAAATTGTTATATTTTTGTATTGATTATGTTTGTGCATTTTTGTTTTTAAATTTATAAATAGATAATGATTCCTTTTAACAAAAGGAATAAGACTAAAATTTTTTACCAAATTATTCGAAAAACAAGGCCAAATTTAATGGCTTGTAAATAAAGTATGGTTACTGTTGTAAGCCCCCTTCTTAATAAAAATAATGGTTACATTTAGAAATATGACAGTCTATTAATAGAATTAGGTGGTACACATGTTTCTAAACATAAATCCAAAGCAGAGTACTCAAAAAAAGTTTGACATCGTAGTGGGATAAGTACTACCTATCTAAAAAGCCTTAAAAGTCAAAGTCTTTATTCATATTCGTTAGTCTACAGTTAATTGTTAATGATTTTTTTCTTAAAAAGACTCTTAAATGTTAGAATAGAAGTGCATTACTCTATAGTATTATAATATGGATTTGTATATCAATTTGGAACAATTTTATTGGACAAACACACAGTAAATACCCTAAAAAACTGAGTTCAACTTATTACATTCCTGCGAGGATTTATTATGATTGATTTCTATTAAGAATACTTTTAAGTGGTTTTTTATCGTGTCAAGCAAAACATGAAAACCAATTTTCAACAAACATTCACTTTAAGATACATATGCATTATTTGTTAAGCCACCAAGTTACTGTACGATATCACAATATTTGGCTGAAATGTTATATAAATGTACATAAAACTATTTTTAGTACATAGCTAAACTATTACCTGGTATAAAACTACGTAAGTAAAAATAAAAATTCTGAGATTGGGTAAACATGTACAAGTTATGAGTGAAATAGGCTAATTTACCTTTTCACACCCTACAGCATGTGTCAAATATAGCATCAAAGAATTTGCCAAAAAGTACTACAAATCAACAAAACTCTATACAAATTATTACATTAGGAAAAACATCTAAGGCCAGAAAAATTAAAATAGTTTGACGAAACTGTAAATGTAAAGTAGGAAGATACTGTGACAATTAAGTTTTGCAGGTAAAAAAACATAACACTTATTCAATAAAGATAAATCTCCATAAAAAAACAGGTAAAATTAAAAAAAGATTGATAAGCTTTACCATTAGATCTGCAACCTTCCTGATTATGGTTCCACGGTTACACTGCCACGGAAAATATATGTAATTTTGTGATATGTATTGTAAACCTATCAACCTTGAGTGAGTTTGGAATTTGTTACGTCATGCATTTATTACCATAAGAAATTAGTTTTTGTTAATTAAAACAATAATGGTGTTTTTATTCCAATAAACGTTAGAGTAGGAATCAATTTGATGCACCTTGTAGCAAAGTACTACAGTATAGCTACTTATAGAAAGTTATATTATTTTGAGGTCCAGCATTAACTCGCCAAATGAATTCAAATCACAAAGTGCAGTGGAACAGATAAATTGTAAACAATGACAGTAGCTAGAAAGGTTAACTATTCCTCATGACCTATAAATCACAAAAGATATTTTTAACAATTGACAGGTCCTTGAGAAGATGTTATTGGAACAGGAGTGACAAGATAACTAATTTTCTTTCATTAATTTTAATAATTTCTGCATAGCACTCTTCTCAATAAACTTGATAAAAAAAAAAGAAAAAAAGAGTAATTTTACAGATTGGCAAAATTAATGGGGAAAAGGGTTGACTAAATAAATACCTCTCTGACTGGCATACAATACATTTAAGAAAATGGCTTAGAATTTGTATTCTCCCTTAGATTTTGTTCAAACTGTGTTTGAAATTGGTGCAATAGGTTAAATGTATTTGACCATGACAACAGCTTTAGAGACAGCTGTTCGGTATATGTAAATAATGTACCATCCGATTAAATTACATCCTGCTGTTACTAACAATTTTCAAACTAAGACTTACAGTAATATTTTCATTGTTGATCCCAATCTTTCTCTTATTATTAAGAATTTAAGTTAATTTTTACTACATTCAAGCCCATAGCTTAAATAATTATTAAACATATAGTACATTAATTGATAATATAATACATAAAAAAATAGCTTGGTGATATAATAAATCAAGTGTTTGTATGATTTATTACAATGTCAGTGTTCTCATGGTGACTGGGCGTCCTAATCATCATCAAGGACATAACTAGAGTGTTCAGCAGTGATTACATATAACCTTAACTAAAGCTTGCTTAAACTGTCAAAAAAAAAAAAAAAAAAAAAAAAAAAAAAAAAAAAAAAAAAATAGACATATAAACCTTACAAATTGTATGGATTACAAATAAAGCTTTAGGTTCCCCTACTGCAACAACTACTGTGGACCCTTCCTGGAATTGGCAACCAGTTTACTGCTCAGGAATTGGCAACCAGTTTACTGTTCAAAACAAGCAGCATCCCTAAACTTCTTATTAATTTTTAGTGTAATTGTCTTATTTTGTTCATTTCTTAAATAATTAATTAATTGTTAATAAATTTAAGAACACTTTTTTAAATGTTGTATTATGTTAGGACTTAAATTTCTAAGTAATTTTAATGATAGTGGTGCTAGGCTTAATAATACAATCAAGCATGTCAGATAAATTTATTTGTGATTTTAATCTAGTTATGTTAAAGTTGAAAGATGTTAATTGGAGTAGAGTAGAAAGTAATGACGTCATCACTAGTTATAATGCTTTTTATGAAATCCTAGCACAGATAGTAGAAAGTTGTCAACAAATAATTCGTTGTAATAATAAGTTAAGTGGAGCTACGAATGTACTTTAACATCAAGTATTTTAAATAAAATTGAGAAGAGACAAAATTGTATAAAATCTCTAGAGGCCATATGATAAAAATTTTATAAATTACTTTAGAAGATTATGTAATAACTTATCTTTTGAAATAGACAGTACAAAAGACTGTTATTACGAAAACAAGTTTTTAAGCTGTGAAGGGGAAGCCAGGCAGCAGTGGATGTTAATTATCAAGTTAACAGGTAGAAATATCAGTAACAATGTTGAGAAAGTAGAATTATATGATGGGACAGTTTTGGATGACCCGAGAGACATATCACAAACAATCAACGATTATCTTATCTCAGTACAGTCAGACCGGCAACAGATGTAGGTACAGTCCTTGACAACTCATTAACGCCACTGTACAATCACCTGCACTAATAATTCTTGCAACCAACAACAGTTGTAGAAGTAAAATGATTTATTAGCAATTCAAAAAAAACAATAAAATCAACAGGTTTTGATCAAATTACTGTGGAGCTTGTTAAAATAGTAGCAGATGAGATTGCGCCTGTGTCAACATATATTGTTAACATAAGTTTTAGTAATGGAGTCTTTCCTGAAAAATTTAAATTAAAGGTTGTAGTCCCAATTTGGAAAAAGAATAACTCAGCTAAACTCGACAATCTAAGACCAATAAGCTTGTTATCAGTTTATTTTTTGTTGGCAGAAAGTGTAAGACGAGTCGCTTGGCAATGGTTTCAAAGTTTCCTTGTGGAAAGAAAGCAGGTGGTTCGAATTGGAAACTCATTTAGTAATTCCGTCGTTGTTATATCTGGTGTTCCGCAAGGATCTGTGATATCTGCAACTTTGTTCCTCATATTTATTAATGATCTCTTAAAATTGAAATGTGAAGTATGTGCATTTGCAGATGACATAGCGTTGTTTTTCTCACATGAGCGAAAACAAGTAATATATGAGGATATGTTGCATGACCTAGGTTTATTAAGACACTGGTCCATTAAAAATAAGATGGAGGTTAATGTGAGAAAGACTAAATTTATAAATTTTCAATCACATTACTTCAACTTTCCTTTACCCATAAAATATCATTCTTTAAACTGTCAGTCTGCAACAATAGAACAATAGAAGAAGTTCAATGTTTCAAATATCTAGGTGTAATTTTTGATGAAAAGTTAAATTGGGACACACATACCTCGGAATTACAAAAAAAGAGTTAAAACATCAATTAGAACCTTTTATTTTTTGAAAAATGTTTGTAGTACTGACCTCCTTCGAACATTATATTACCTATAATTCATTCAAGACTGCAATATGGCATAACGTGTGGGGGGAACTTTTAAATTTTTAATTGACAGATTGAGGGTAACCCAAAATTTTTTTGTGAAAATTATGTTGAATAAAAAGTTAAGGGATAGCCCCTTTTCATTATATAAGGAACTTAGGGTTTACCTCTGCAGCATATTTTTGTATTTAGAGTTCTAAAGTTATTTTAAGTCAGGATGGGAACTGAGGTTGTAACAATTTATATAAGCAAAAAGAAATGTTTTACAAGGGAGTCAACTAGATGATTTTTAAGAATTTTTTTATACTAAGGTCCAAAATTGTTTAATAGCGTACCTGTAAATATTAGAAGTTTAAACAATGTTGTTAAGCAATTTCGCCGCAAGTTGTTACATTTTTGTTAACTATTCAACGCAGTGTGGATTTTCTGGCAGCTAATTAACTTTATTATTGGTTGAAATACTGAGTGTGTGACTGAATTAATGAATATATATTACATAATGCCTGGTGGCGGTGCTGCCGGTCCATACAGGAACAGTGCTTTGACAGCCAAGCACCTTTGCGGTTCAGGGCTACCAGCCACCTGATTGTTGCAGTGCCGTGCCGGCTGTACCTTTAGCGTGAATGAATTTGAGAATGAGATTTTTTAGTTTATTAGTAATGGCCCTTTTTAGAGAGAACAAGTTTTCTTTTTATAATTACAACAATGCAATAATTTCTTTTGATGTTATCTAGGTGGCAAAGACAATTTTTTTATATTTATTGTTCTTTTTTTATAATTGACGTTTTTATATACTTTACATTTAATCATTTTGTAGAATTTTTTAAAAATTTATGCAGGCTAGTTGCAACATTATAATAAATATATTGTTTGGATTGTCATAACAGAGTTAAAAGGTAATTAGTCAGACACCACAGGTGTTTTTTTAAGTGCAGCTAGATGTATTTCTACCTCCTGGCCACACAACTGGATTAAGTGGCCAGTATATTTCCTAGTAATTTCTTTGTAGATACTTTTTGTAATTTATTTATGGAAATAAATCATTTTATTCATTTTTTATTTATTCATTTATAAGAGGTACGTCCAGAAAGTAAGTTCCGTTTGGTAATAAAATTAATTTGTCTACAGATACAGAAAAAATATTTATTGCACTAAAATCTACAACTCTTAAACTACTTTTCTACATAACTGCCAAAATTTTGCAGGCATTTGTCATAGCGTGGCACAAGTTTTTCTATGCCTTCTTCATAGAAGGTTGCCGCCTGTGTCTTCAACCATTTGGAAACATTTTCTTTCAGCTCTTCGTCATCGTTGAAGTGTTGACCGCCAAGGAAAGACTTCAGATGTAAGAACAGATGAAAGTCGCTAGGAGCGAGGTCAGGGCTGTACGGAGGATGGTCAAACACGTCCCAGCCAAATCCCTGTATGAGGTTTTTCGTCACATTTGCAGTGTGTGGTCGTGCATTGTCGTGAAGAAAAACAACACCTTTGGACAGAAATCCTCGGCGCTTATTCTGAATTGCGCGGCGCAATACAGAATAAGCGGTTTTCCTTGATCTTCTCATCAATCGTGTGAACCAGTTCTTCTGTAATCAAAGATGGACGCCTACTTCGTTCTTCATCATGCACTTCATTACGTCCTTCATTAAACTGTCGGACCCATCTTCTCACCATTGAATCACTCATCGCATTTTGTCCGTAAACCTCGCAAATTTGCCGATAAATGTCAATCGGTTTCACTTTCTTAGCATTCAGAAAACGAATCACAGATCTGATTTCACAAGCGGCGGGATTTTCGATCAACACTGACATTTTAAACAAGCACAACAAAGCGTACGAGACTGACAGCGATCTCAAAATGGCGCACGTTTCTTCTCCTTGATACAGAGCGTCTGCCGCGCATGCGCGGAACTGCGATCGCAGCGCTGCAGCGGAAACGGAACTTACTTTCTGGACGTACCTCGTATATTGAATTGGTTGATTTTGTACAATTGCTATAACAATCAACTGGCAACAGAAATAAATGTGTGACATAGTATGACTTTTGCTATTGTTGATATCACACGATTAGACAATAATTGAACATTACTTTCAGTTGGTGTTACAAAACGTTCACTTAGAGGACAACTATGGTTGTTGTTGACTGATACTTTTGCTATTGTTGATATCACACGATTAGACAATAATTGAACATTACTTTCAGTTGGTGTTACAAAACGTTCACTTAGAGGACAACTATGGTTGTTGTTGACTGATACTTTTCTTGCAAATGTCTTTTCATCTATTACTACTGTCGGCGTAGAAATTACGTGTACCCGGGTTTGAAGGTGGTTTACAAAGAAATAGGCCTAGGAAAAACCAATCACAACATTGTTTTTCTATTTTAGTTGTACATTATAATATATGTTTTTAAAATTTTCTGTAAGTTTTAATAATTTTTATCTTAGTGTGAACAAAAAAGTACAAGAATGTTAACCCTTTTAGTGCCGCACGACACGCTCCGTGTCGATGCATTTCTGTGCTAAAAATGCCGTCGACACGGAGCGTGTCGATCCGTATTTAATTTATTATAGTACTATCTTACTGTATTAA
The DNA here is from genome assembly GCA_035578905.1 of Stictocephala bisonia. NCBI lineage: Eukaryota > Metazoa > Arthropoda > Insecta > Hemiptera > Membracidae > Stictocephala > Stictocephala bisonia. The sequence goes on from JAQJVL010001349.1 coordinate 106,044, forward strand.
CTGGCTAGTAACGATGCAGACAGCTTCTAAAGGTGTCGAAGTACTTGTTTCGATCGATGTTTCGATGTACTCTTCGATATATCGATGTTTCATTTGTTTACAAAGTTGCGCTAGTTGTTTCGTCGTTTGTTTACATTGTGCCGAGCGGTGTTTGCGTGTGTTTTCAAATAAAAGATTTAATCATTTTTATTGTAAAATGGATAGAAATAAAGTAAACTGTGATGATTAGTGTGAAAAAACAATTATAAATTCAATGCTTCAGTAAGGAGACCTGATTTTTCACTCTGAATTGAACAATCAATAAGGTATGAAATGATTTATTTTCTATATTATTCTTTATAATTACTATGGTTACAACATATTTTAGGTATAGAATAAGCTCCTAATATAGTAATTTACTTCTTATAACTTTGTTTTTTTTATAAGAATACAGAGAATAAATTTTTTCCATAACTTATATGTTTTCGCCGTAAATTATCGTATTGTAAAATATTTTTATTTTGCAAAATATTGGGAATTGTTTGCATGAAAGTAATATTTGTTATACTGGTTTTCTTCAGTTTTAGATGCACTATAAGACAGTATTACTGGAAAAAATTAAAAAAAATACTGAAATATACTTTTATGGACTCAAAGTCAAATTTTTATTTTTATTTTTATCTTTTTTACATGTTTTTTTAGTTTATAAATACTTGGAAGACAATATTTTAAAATAACTTACAATCAAAAGGTGCAATAATAATCATAAAACAAAATAAAACTTATTTCAAAGGTTTATGACCAAAAATAAATTTAATATGATTTTTGTTGTAAGCCCTTACATTTTTGCTCAGAATTGCTTGGCACTTTTCACCATCACGGTCACGGCACTAAAAGGGTTAAATAGTTTTCACTGTCCATCAGCTTTACACTTTTATTACTAAAAATACTGTTAATGTATTGCATTTATATTTTAATACCTTGTTGACAGGAATGTTTTTTTAAAGTCTTATAACTTTCATAATTTTAACTTTTCAAGAAAAAAGTTCTAATCTATTTCCTGAAACAATGTTTTCATGGCTTCTACAGGTTGTAAAATAGATTACTTGGTCCACGTTGTAATCCTTATGACATGCATATTTAAAGTGATTTTACATCAGTGCATTTACTTATGCATGTAAAAGTAATGTACCGTAGCTAAATATGTCATAAACATTACAATGTGACCAAGTAATTAATTTATTCAACTTCTATTTTTGGAAGTCTATAAAAAAAACTTCGACTTTTAACATAGTTTCAAGAAATTAATAGGAATTTTTTTCTTGAAAAGTTAAAATTCTCAAATTGATAAATATATATAGAAAACATTCTTGGTAAAGAACCTTCAAACTAGAGTACACATAATGTGTGCTCTGACAGTAGATAATTTATTTTCTTTTTTAAGTAGATTCCTGTAAGTTTCCTACTTAACAACCCACTTTGGCTGTACTACCCAGATTAAGAGCAATTAAATAATTTCCATTTTATTAAAATACAAAACTCAAAAGAAACACAACTTATCCCACAGCACTCTGCATACAATTCAACTAGAAACAAGCTTAACATATATCTTGAAGACACATTTGTCAGAAGCAGGTTATTCTTTATTACAAAAGTTAACAAAATGGACCAGTGTTACTGAATAACACGAGTCTGAAACTTTTCCAAATGAAAAGTTCCTTTCTAGTCAAGTTTTATAAAAAGATTATAATTCATGTTTGATAGATGACGTAACATTTGGTAATGCACAAAATGATATTTGGAGTTTCTTCTGGGGACACTTGAGATTCTTAAATGCTCTTTCTAAGAATCAATCAAATATTAAAATAAACTTAAATCCATTTATCAAATGTACACATATATTTTTTTCCCATGTAGCTTAACTTAACTTTACTTAACAGCATTTCTATAAATAGTTGGATTTAAGTCATACCTGAAGATGTGTATCCCTGTGCCCGGTATTGCCATAAGCTGAGTTTTTTGTGAGGTATCTTCGTATATTTCGAAGCGTTTCAATTTCTGCATCTGCTTCATCTTCTGTTACATCCTTAGGTTCAAAGTATACTAGCTTGCTCAGAGTTCCTCCAATGTCCATGCCGAACCATGGCATTGCTGTAACAAAATGTATACTCAGACTTACATCTTTTCGGCAATGAAATAAATCAGTTTCCACAATTAATTTCTGTGACATTGAAACTGCTGTTGAGCCTCAGTTTCCCCTCTTGGGAAAGATCTAATTAGTGCATATCAAAATACTGAACACTTATTTACAACTCACACACAATGAACAATTAGGGAAGTGCAGTTTCCAAAATGAACTAAGATATCTTCGCGTGCCAACCCTGTCACTCGCTACGCTCGTGACACCTCGGCCTTCGGCCTTGGCAAGTAACTTTTAGCTTCAAATATTAGTAATTGAACTGTATTAAGTAAAAGCATATTATTTAAATTCATTTACAGCAGTTCACTCACTGCACTTGATTTGCACTCTATCTATAGTATATTCTTACATAGTACTCATATAATAATTACAAACAACAAATATTATTACTAAGCATGTTTTCTTTTTATTTAAAAGCTGATGATAATATATAAACAGACATACATGTATTCGCTCTTTTATAATTCACTTGATATTCACTGTGCTGCTGTCTATGTTTAAATTAACAAATTATTTGGAACATTTAACATTTGTTTATACCGCCAGCTAATCAATTACAATTAATCTACATAAGAATAACATTGCAGCGTTGACGCCTTGTAGTGAAAAAACCTTTGGGAATTTCAAAAATCTAGCTCTGTTACGACCTAGAAATCAATTATTTCCAAGGCATTTGATTGTGTTAACCATAAATTATTAATTGAAAAACTAAAATTTTATGGCATTTCTGACGGAGCATTGAATTGGTTTAAATCATACCTGTCAAACAGAAAACAGAGTTGTCATAAATAAAAACAATGTTAGATACATATCAAACTGGAAGGAGATTAAAAATGGCGTACCTCAGGGTTCAATATTAGGACCCTTGTTGTTTGTCTTGTACATAAATGACTTACCCTTGAACATTAATCATGCTAATATCTTTTTGTATGCTGATGATACCTCAATACTATTGAGATGTAATAATAATAATGAGCTAAGGAAGGCAATAGGAAGGATTTTACCAGAAATAAAACAGTGGTTTGATATAAATGGACTTAAATTAAATGGAGAAAAAACTGAAATAATAAAATTTCAAACTCAACAGAATAAAAATACATTTGATAGAAGCATAATCTTTGACAACAGCACTATAAACATTACAGATACCATACAGTTTTTTGGTATGCATATTGATAAAAATGTTACTTGGAAGCCTTTAATAGAAAAACTAAATAAAAGACCGAGTTCATTATGCTTTCAGATGTATATTTTGAGAGAAACTGTGGATTTGGATGTTAGGCTAATTGTCTATCATGCTTGTTTTTGTTCTTTACTACAGTACGGTTTAGAATTATGGGGAAACTCAACAGATATCTCAACTGTTTTTAGAATTCAAAAGTCTTATATTCGAACTATGTTATTTATGAAATATAACCAATCATGTAAGTCAATATTCAAAGACATTAATATTTTAACACTTCCCTCACTGTATATATATATATATATATATATATATATATATATATATATAAGTGCTTAGTTTTTATACATAAAGAAATTGATGTATTTTCCGATGAGCAGCACTCCCATAGTTATAACACGAGATTTAGAAATCAACTCCAGTACCCAATTCACAGACTATCGTTATTAGAAAATACTCCTCATTACATGGGTTTAAAATTTTATAACAAATTACTAATTTGTGTTAAAGAATTAAATTTAAATAAATTCAAAATGGTTGTAAAAAATTATTAGTTAAAAAGGAGTATTATGATGTGAATGAATTTTTGAATGATCAATCATTGATTTTTGATGTACATTTTTATGTAGATAATTAGTTTAGTTTATTATTAGTTTATGTGACAAGTCACCTGTTCATTTTACAAGATATAATTATGTATTATACTGTAACATATATTGAACGTTATGTGACAATAAATATCTTGATTCTTGATTATATTTTTAATAAAAAACATTTAATTAAAAATCGGTCGAGTAATAAGTTTAGAAAGTGAATGAACTAAATGACCCGATTGTTTTAATATATAGGATAGTATTTTACGATGGTGAATAAAGTTGAAAGTTTTTTTTGTATTGTACACATTTACAGTCTAATACAATTAATTAATAATTCCAAAATTAACTATCTTGGTTTTTTTTAGTTTTAAACAATTTTTATAACCAATATTTGTGCAGTTATAAAAAATTATGGCCATTTTTTAAATTTTAATTTCTGTGCAGTGATAAAAAATAATATTCTGTCCAAATAAAATAAATTATTAGGAAACCTTTATAGTAAAAATGTACTAGCTTTCAATTAAGCCTTGAAGTAAAGAATACGATAATTTTTTAACAATGCTACTCATTAATCAAAATAATTGCATGGTTTTATTATTTAAAATTACAATTTTTCTTTTTTATAAGATGAGCTCAAGTTCTATTTTCTTGTTGATAACACATTACAAGTTTAATTTTCACTATTTAAACAACAAATGCAACTAAGAAAAACAATGAAAATAGCCAAACAACTTACACATAAACTCAATATCCTGAAAGTGACTGATGTCTGAAATATCAGCAGACATCACCGATGCGTTATGCCAATCCTTACAACTGTGAGGGCCCATTACACTGAGTGCACACACGCTACAAGACTGAGAGCACCGAGTGGAGTGGAGTGGACTGTCAGTGGAGTGGAGGGGGGACGGAAGGTTATCAACTGGTGTGACCTTCACCTCCAGATATTGTATGCAGATGAGGCGGTGCATGTCTGTGTGTGTGCTGCGTGGCTCACACATGCCTACCCAAACTTTGTTGGGCAACAATAGTGATAACCAATGGGATTGCACTTTATCTCTGACACTTACAGCTTAGTTTGCTATGATAAAAAGTTAATTTTATTTTGTCACTATCCATTAAAAAAATGCCTAAGGAAAAATCACAATCTAAAAGACAATACTTAACCAGCTGTTGGAGATTTTATAACATGCTAACTCTTGAAAAAAAATGTAATGAACATCTGTTATAAGGTAATTTGCCTATTAAGCCTAATGAAATTTCCAAAAATAAAAACTAAAATTCATAATTGGCTTATTTATTACTTTTCTATTTATGAAATTCTAGATGACAGTACAATTTTACAAAATATTGTTGTATGGTAGCCTTTCATATAATTTTATATATTCTTTAAGTTATTATTTTAACTGTCAAACTTGTACAATTTTGTAATGAACTAGCATTGACATTTCTTGTAAAAACGCAAAATAAAAAAACAAACATCTTAGTTGTAATAAAATCTGAAAATTATAAAATTTCTAGTTAGCTCAATTTGAACATCACAGTTTGTTGGGTGGCATCACTTGTGAGAAGCTAAGACATTGAAGAGTAGTTTTTAAAACAGCTTTCTGTAAACCGTTGTGTTGTTTTAAGAAATGTAATTTTACTATCATTCTAATTGTATTGTAACAAAACTGGAAAAATGAAAATACATTACTTACAAATAAATTCTTAGTTTACTATTTCGTCATACAAATTTATTTATGAATAGCAAATTGGTTATCTGTTTCCACAAAACTAAAAACAAAAGCATGTTGTGCACATTACTTACTGATTTTTCAGTTTAATTCTTTGGGCACAACTTGAGTTCATGTAAAGAACTTATTTATTTGGATAATGTTGTTGACTTGCACGTCTTGTAATGTTATATAAGACGTGACCATAAACTTTTGTTTTTGGGGCAATAGAGCCAATAAACATTGTCTTTTCTAAAATCTGACTGTATATTAGTAATTAAGAGAAGAAAACCTTTAATTTGATATCCCACTTTGGAGTATTAGTTTAACACTACTCAATGAACACATGTTAAACAAAAATAATAAAATATTGAATAATTTCACCACATATAGAAAAGTAAGTAAACAAAACACACATGATCTTCTAAACAATAAATTGTTAAATAATTCCCACACGTGACGTCTTGGAGCCTCTAGAGCAGAAATTAGAATTTTCCTAGAGTTGAGACCGGTGCCAATCGATTTCTCGTGGTCGGAAAGCCCCAAAAACCATAAAAATTAAAAATCCTCGGAGCAAATAAAATGTTGTTCGGACTTGGCTTGTTTTAGATAATAAGATAAGATTAGTGAAAATGTTGTACAATTTTATATTCCAAAACTGTTAGTAGGTCTAAGTTTTCCTCAACGCCACATTTCACATGGTCATTACTCATTATTAAAAATTATTTGAACAATCAGTTATTATAATACAAACTTAAATTTGTTTTCCGTATCCTACATTGAACCTTAATACATTCATTGCCTACATTGGACTGTAACAAATGTATTCATCTATTAAAAGAGTGTACACATATTAAAACCCCTGAAAAATAAATATAATTTTTAATTATCGGAAAAAACTAGATAATATAAAATACTTTAAATCACCACAATAATCAATAACATAAGTATTTATTTTATTTATTTATTTTTTCTAGAGACACTGATCGTCAAGAGTAGCGAATAATGACGCAAACACAATCTGACAGAATGAGCATAAGCAAATTATTGGTCATCTGTGAGATACACTGTTACAATAATGTTATTTGTTACAATAATGTTATTTGTTATATTTGCTACCGCAATTTCATAAAACTGCTTTATCAACATAGTACTGATCGTTCTATTATAAAAAAATTGCAGCAAATCGATAACACTCGGAACATGACTTACCCACATTATTAGGATATATTAGGACAACATTAGCAAAAAGTCTGCTGGTCATAGGAGGGGTGTGGCTTTTGATTGGAAAGGAATGACCTACTCCTTCGGACAGAAGAATTAAGATAAAAAATAAGCCATGTTAACGGAATCCCATGTCCTCAGGGGGAAATGAGTATGGAGGAAACGAGAGAATAAGTACATCATGAGTGAAAGGAAAAGTGAGGTAGGAAGGGGAAAAGAGAGGTATATATTAAGTGAAGAGGTCCTTTTAATCAGAGCATAAGTGACTGGGGAACAGTTATTTAAGATAAACATTAAGTTTATGGTCTATGTATAACAAATTAATTAAATGACAAGGAACTGAAATAATCATAAAATTACAGTGAAATTGTGTACATAATACACATGTAATGTACATAACCTATAAACACTATTCAATTCAAGTAATAAAGCATTAAAGATGAATTATACATATATCTTGTTGTAATCTCTACTTAGATACGTAACAGCAAAAGTCAATTCATAAATACACTGAATCATGTGATATTGATCGCTACATTTGCTTAATCTAATTTGTTGAAGAGTTAGATTCAATTTACTGATGTAAATTTAACTGTAGAATTTTAAAATATTTTATCATATTACAGACCCGCGAAGTAAACAGCAGAACATTCAGTATTCAGTTACATACTTATTATTAACATTTTAATAAGTAAAAATATCAAATCTGTTTTCTATATAAAAAAAATATGAAACGTTTCACTATCAAACAAAACGGACATATGACACTGAAAAATATAATGCCCATATAATCAATTATAATTTAAAAATAAAGATTCCTGTACAACAATAAAATTTGATAAAGTAATTTATAGCATATATAATGTATGACTTTCTTTCATAGATATTAAATTTTATAAATATAATTTTATATTATAAATTAGATTGTTGTGATGTTAAATTGATTGGTGTGTAAGAGATACAGATATAGGAGGAGCGGTGTATTTTTTAAGCTGACTTATCACTCAACCATTATATAGTACTATACTTTCACCCACTGACACACTTAAGAGATTCAACCACAACAAAACTATTAAATGTAGCTGCAACGACCTTGGTATCTCAACTCATAATAGCCACTTTATGAAAATATTATCAAGAGATTAGGAATATAAATAATTTATTGTGATGCTGGCATGAAGACCCTTAGGTGTCTAGTTTTCAGCAGTATTGTTACAGCTCCTCACTGTTTTTCGTTAAATAAATATGAAAAATAATTATAAGCGCTTTTTGTAAGCCTAATAAAATTTACATATAAAAAAGAAACAATATGTTAATGGTTAGCTTGTTCTGGGATAAGGAGGAAACTATAAGAGATGAAGCGAGGAGGCATGCAAGGAGTAGGCGGCGGCACAGGGAGAAGAAAAAATGTTGCTTACTTAATGTTAGTTGTTGCTATTAATTTCTGCTACTATACAAAATAAGGCTGTGATAACAAAATAAAACACAAAAACTTGTGATAGCAACTCGTAAAACACAGAGGTCGACTTGGCTCCTTTTGTTTAGATTACAAAGTTAAGAACTTACTGCATGCTCTTTTGAGTTTCTTAGTTGGCCTATTAAGAGTTTAGCTGCAATCTAACAGCACTGTAGAGGTATAGTTTTAAAAAAAATACTACTTGCTGTTTACGTGTAGTTTGGGTAGCACAAAAAGGCAGCTGTTGGAAAACCCTTTAAGACAGGCAAGGTAGATGACTGCAAAAGCAAGGATGCCAGTCCATGGGCGAGACTGTCCAGGGTTAAACAGTCATAATCATAAGCGGTTTCCAGCCTTTAATGGGTCACTGGCTAAAAAAGTCTTTTTCTATTTCTTTTATATTCATGTCTTCCCTCATCCAGTCCTGTCCAGGCTCTAAATCTCATTTCTTTTATTTTTCTATCATGTACTTTATTTATAACCAATTAGTATCTTCACTCAAACTACACTGATAGCTATAAAATCTTTTATGTTCATGTCTTCCCTCATCCAGTCCTGTCCAGGCTCTAAATCTCATTTCTTTTATTTTTCTCTCATGTACTTTATTTATAACCAATTAGTATCTTCACTCAAACTACACTGTGAGGTTAAGTGTAAGAGAGGACCTAATGGTCCTAACTTTGCCTCAGAAAATAAAACGTTTTTCATTTCATTTCATTTCATAGCTATAAAAATGTATGTATAAACTATTTATACATAATGGCTCTTTACTGCCATACCTTCTCATGATCCCATTACTATCTTCTCATTCTTACAGTCCTTTTAATAACTTTGCCCAACAAGAGTGCAAACTACTTATGTTCCTCTGTTAAATCACCACACCTCTGTCCCAAACATTTAATAAGATACTGCAAGCAAAAAGAAGGGCCTATATATCATATTTATTATCTCTAAGAAATCTTCTTTCTTCTTTTTATATTTCCTATCCCTTTTAATGAATAGTTGGCTTCCTCACTTAAATATTTTTATCATCATAGAAGAAATAATTATATAATTCTCAGATAAATATTCAATAAAATAAAATTAGATTCCAATGCTTATTAAATGGGCTAAGCAACATTTGATGAAACCCACTATCACACATAATTAACTCTTCATTCATTGCAGAATTGTTTTCAGATGAATTAATAATTTCCTAAATCAAACTAATTTTTAAAGAGGGAGATTCGATTATTCTTTCAAATGTTCGCCCTCTTTCACTTCTTTCTTCAATTTACAAGCTATTTGAAAGATCAATGGCAAAACAATTTAAACTTTATTTATTTAGAATTTAATTGATAAGAAACAACATGGGTATCATACTAATGGTTCAACATTACAATTAGTGCTTGTTTAGATTTTTTCGAAAATCAGTAATTGAAAAAATTTATAGTAAAGAAAATGTAATAGGAATATTCATTGACCTGAACAATGCATTTGACAGCACTTCACACTTAAAATTATTAACAACTATTTCAAAAATGGGAATAAAAGGGAGTGTCTTATAATGATTAAAATCATATTTAAGTGATAGATATCAATTCGTTCAGGTAGAAAATTTTGACAAATATAATAATTTAACTGTTACAAATTCCAAAATGCAGAAAATCAAGTATGGTGTTCCTTAGAGCTCAGTTTTGGGTCCCTTGCTCTGCTTGTGCTATCTGAAGGGACTCCCTCAGTATGTTCTCCATCCAAGTAAGATCTGCATGTACGCAGATGACTTAAATCTTCTTGTACCTGGGAAATCACCTAATGACCTTCAGAGGGGATCTTTAGATAATTTATTAAATATTAGTAAATTCTTGAGAAAAAATAATTTGCTTATGAATTTAAATAAAACATTTTACATGAATTTTTCAACATTTTGAAATAAATTTTCATCATCAGCAAACATCAAAATTACAGTTGATAACCAAGTAATAAATAAAGTAAATACAATAAAAGATTGTGTTTATTGAATATATTTCTGTTGATTTTAGTACTTTTATTAATATACCTATTTAATGGACTTATTTTCTTATTTTTTGTTTAGTGAGAAATGAACATAAAAAAAAAAAAAAAAAAAAACGCAGTAGGCCTACGTTAAAACACACTTGTTGTTCATTGGTGAAATAATTTGTTTATCGAACAGATAAAGTTTTTGTACAAACTAATCATTTTAAATTGCTATAGTTAATGCGTAACAACTGGAATGTCTGAATGAGATTCATTGATCAATAATTGCCTGTTATCTATACATGAGATAATAAGGGGCCTGGCCCTATGACGAGTCAATTCTTATTGAGATTGAATAAATTACGCAGTGATGCAAGCAATGAATATATTACAAAAGTTTTATGATCAAACATATTAAAATACTTCTTGTAAAAATAAATCAGATGAATTGTTATAAAGTTTTGGTCACAGTTATTTTCCACTTTTGATGAGATTTCATTGATTTATATTAGTGAAATGTTACATAATAACCTGTCACCAGCTACGCTGTAATGGCTTTATCTATTTAACAAGTTTTCCCTCTCTTCATTACACTTCCTCAATTATTCTTGTTCCCAAGTTGAAGCAATCGTTCTACCACCTCCCTCCCATCCAATTTGGGGTGTATCGGTTTTGTTTGTGCAAAGACTTCATGTTTGCTGATGATACTGGTTTGGTGACAACTAATGGCACTGCAGAAAAACTAGAAATCAGGAGTTTTATAACTGTAAACATGGCTCAGAAGTATTGTTTTTTTTAAAAAAAACATGGTTTATAATGAAACTAAGACAAAGCAAATTACCCTTGGGAGAAAGAAAAAAAAGGCAACAGCCCTGTCAAATTTACAGCCTTCACAACACTACATCTTAGTGTGATTTTAGATAACTGCTTGAGTTAGACCGACCAAGAAGACCATTTATGTAGCAAACTAGGATCTGATTTTTATCATGCCATTCAAAGAACAAGAATCATTTTCACCGAACTGACACTAAAGCAGCATTTTATGCTCTTTCTGAAATGCATGTAATGTTAGGAACACTGGTCTTGGGGGCACATCTACAAGCAGTCTGCGAGTTTTAGTTCTAAAAAAATGTGCTATAGGGATTTTACCTGTACTGAAGCTAAAGGATATACCCATATACCCACCCTCAAAATAAATGTGGTAATCATCTCAACAACATTCACCATTAACATTGCACAAGGCCCAGGACTTAAACCTGCCTGTCCATCAGCTTGCATTCTTCTAAAAAAAGCCATCCTATGCTGCAGCTAAGTTCTACAGTAATTATCTACAAACAAGTATCAAGAATATTCAATCAACAACTTTTAAGAACAAGCTGAAAGACTGGTTCATTGATCAATCTTTTTAAACCACCATCAAATTTTGTTTAGAAATTGTAACAGAAAGTTAAGATTTGATTTTTTCCGATTCTTAACATTTTTTATTTTTAACAGTGTGCCGATGTCATGTATATTATTGGGACACTTTTTCTGAACTTATAAATAAAGAAATTATAATTATTCACAGTAACCATTCACTCTCCTCATTTGCTATCTCAGTGATGGTTTTTGCACTGTCAGTTTCATTTGAAATGCAAAAATAACATGTTATTATATTTTCAATTGAACTTATAAGACCAATCATTTATAAATAATTTGTACTAATTATGATCAGCTGTTTAATTCTCCAACTGATAATAGAACTTCCAGAATAACTGTTTTTCAATTTATGCAGCTTAAATGTCAAAAATATATACTACATAAAGATGGGTCACTTTTACTAAGCCCGCGGACTCGACTGTATTAACCGTTCTCACAATGTACTACAATTTCATTTTTTGCATCCTAAGACCAATAAATAATATTCTACATATCCTTAAAGAGTAATTAGGTGTTATTTATTATGAAACATGTGATCTAGGTGTTATTAACAAAAAGAACTAGCCATACTGGTGATTGACACACAATAATAATTAGTCGAAATGAATAAGAAAGATAAATATTGTTTGCTAGTAAATTAACAAAAAACTGTTAGTTATCAGTACATTTTATTACGTAGGTAACTAATATTTACCTTTTTTCACCTTATCAGTAAGAATACAGTACAACATTTTTAGGAAGTACCCTTACCCCACCCCGTTTCTACTAACCTCTCCTCAACGTTAACTTTACTGGATGTAATGTGTTTCATATACAACTTTGTTGTGTCGCAAAATGTTTTCTTGAGAAAAATTGAAAATTTGAATTTTGATTTGTTTTCAAGTTTGACATTTTGAAAATTTTACACTACCGTAATTGAAATTATTACATAAAAATGTTTTTTAGTCACAATTACTAGAATTGACCCTTTAACTCCTTCCTAAATTAAAATGTATTGCCAAATACATCACTTTCTTCATCAGAACTAACATTTTTCATCTAGCAACTCACATATAACACTTGAACATTATGAATATCTACTTTATAAAATGAACTGGTATATATGAGCAGAGGAAACTAATGGATCAAATTAGTCATATACAACCACAACCTAAGTGATTATCACATAACCTCTCTGAAATTTGACCAAACAATATGCTGTTTTTATCACTGTACAAGGTATTATGAACAGCTGGGTCTCTTCTCATCTGTTGGCGGAGTAAATGAACATTTCAATTTCTTAATTTAGATTAAACTCCTCTTTACAATAGAATTACTGAAATATTTTAGAAAAAATATTTGATAAATAAAACTTAATTTCAAACTTACTTCTAGAATTTTTGTTCTTTTTAACTATGTACATTGATTAAATTAGACTTATTTATTAATACTTAGGTAATTATATTCTAATCATTCCTGAGTAGTTATCAAGAAATTGAAAAAGCTGGACAAAATATAACCGGGGTAGGGGAGTGAAGAAAATGTTTCTGTTCTGCTTATGAAGCATATTTTGTAGCTACAGAATTTTGTACACTTGAAATAAAAAATTTAACCCTTGAACCAGAATGCGGCAGAATTCTATGTTTGACTACTGCGCTCCTGATACACGGCTGAAATTAGCTGTGTTGCTCCTTCCCAATATCAACCTTTATTATGTTAATGATATTGACATGTTTCATATGCAACTAGAAACGGGAAGAGTTTAGTGGTTGTCATTATATTCTAGTTTTCTATATAAAAAAAGGAAAATGGCCAAATTTAGCTGTGTTTTTACTATACGGCTCAACCACTACTGATAAATTTACCCCTCTTTCTGCAATTACTCCTATTATAATCGTTCTATTTATGATTGACATGATTAATACACTACCGGAAATGGAAGAGTTGGTATATAATCCATAAAACAGATATTAGTTTACTGAACAAAAGAAATTGTCACGTAGAATACAATACCTAAGAACATATACCAAACAAATCTAATCCATCACCTATGAACAACTATTGACACCAAAGGAGCTGACAGTTTATGGACAACATTTCACAAATAAATTTATTTTTATTGAACATTTTATTATATACCTCCCCAACTGGCAGTTGACTTTTCCCAGAGTTGCAGGGCATCTTTGTCTAACATGCGGACGTTTGTTATAACATTCATAAAAATATAGTTATTTACTATATACTGTAAACCTGCTTATATTTGGTATCAATATGTTTATAAATATGGTTATCATATACTACATGAATCATATCCAAATGATTTTTTTAATTTTTTCATAGTAGGTCTATTTAGCTTATATGTAAATTTTCTTTTATATACAGGGTGATTTAAAATTGTGTAGACAAAGGTAGAGATCATGTTCTAGACTTGAAAATAAACAAAAAATATCCTATAACAGTATGGTCTATCTCGCTTTGTTATCCGTCTGTTATACACTTAGTGTTATTATAGTAAAAATTTATATCTCAGGAACCGTAAGTGGTACAGAATTAAAATTTGCTTACTTACTAAGGTTGATAGAACCTCATTGCATACTGGTTTTTGTTAAATCGTTTGAAAATGGCTTACATTTTAAATATTAAAAATTCAGAGACAAAAAAAACAATAAATACATTAGAAATTGTAAAGATCAACTTTTTTTTAGCTTATTTAGTGCTACAAAAATTGGCACCTCATTTGATAAATTGGGTTGGCTTATAACCCAGATATGGTCCAAAAACGTTGGAGGAATTAACTGATATTCACTTTACATATAGAGCCACCAGAGTTAATGGTAGAGAAGCTGTAAGGATTTATCAGGAATTGTATTCTAATAGGCAATGCTCAAACCGACATATATTTGAAAGGATAAGCTTAGTATTAATATGAATGATGCAGGGCGACAAAGAACTGTTCGAACTCCTAATTTTGAGGATGAGTTTTGGAAAGATTGGAAGATAACCCTTCGTCAAGCACACATGCTGTTGCAAGTGAGATGGGTACTAGTCAGACAGCTATATGGAATGTGGTTCATGAAAATCAACTTTATCTGTTTCAAATTCAAAAGGTCCAAGCGCTTCTTCCACATGACTACCAATGACGTCTCCACTTTGCACATTGGTTTCTGGACAAAGATAACCATCAGCCTGATTTTATAAATACAGTTCTGTTTAAACAGACAAAGCCACCTTTACTCAAAAGGGGGTGTTTAATTCAAAGAACAGTCATGAATGGGCCTAGGAAAATCCTCATGGAATTCACCCTTGAAATAAGCAGCATCGCTTCAGTATTAATGCTTGGACTGGAGTTGTCGGTCACAAAATAGTTGGCCCGTATAGGTTTCCTAAAAATCTTAATGGTCATGTCAATACAGTATTTTTGAGAGATGTTTTGCCCGAGTTGTTGGATGACGTCCTATTACAAATAAGGGAGAGGCTCTGATACCAAAATGATGGGGCACCAGCACATTTTTCACATGAGGTGAAATATTAGTTGGGAGCATTGGTTGAAGAAAACATAATTGCACGTGATGGACATGTACCTTGGCCTCCAAGGTCTCCTGACATTATGCCCATAGATTTATTCTTATGGGGCTACATGAAAGACCTAGTTTATTCTACATCTGTGGAAAATGTCATGAAATTAACTTCAAGGATTGTTACAGCCGCACCTAACATTCAGGAAAGAGATTGGATATTGGAAAAAGCATTCCTGAGACGTCTGAAGTTTTATATTGACATTAATGGCCAACATTTTCAGCACTTGTTGTAAATCTAATAGTAATTAAATATTTGAGAAATGTAACACATTGCAATTTTTCCCTTTTCACATTATCTGCAAAGTGCATATTTGAGTTATTGGTTGGTTTTGTTCTTAATTACATTTTACATCAAAGGTTTTTGGACCATATGAGGGTTATAAGCCCACAGAATTTATCAAATGTTTTAGCAGTAAATAAGCTTCAAAAAGCTTTTCGGTTACATACAATTTTTTATGTGTTTGTTTTTCTGTTTCTGAATTTTTAATATTTAAAATGTAAGCCATTTTCAAACAGTTTAACAAAAAACCATTATACAATGAGGTTCTATCAACCTTAGTAAGTATGCAAAATTTTAAATCTGTACCACTTACGGTTCCTAGGATAGGCCTATAATTTTTTACATAAAATACACAAACATACAGCCATACAATAGCTAAACGAGATAGACCATACTGTTATGGGACATTTTTTGTTTGTTTTCATGTCTAGAACATAATTCCAAAGTTTGGATACACAATTTTAAATCACTCTGTAAAATGCAGCGAAAATAACTTATTTTACAGAAAAATTCGAAAAAACCAATGTCAGAACTTTTAGTATTTTTGTCATATTTTCGTTAATTTAAATGGTATTTTAATCATCTTTTTTTATTATGATTTTTTTTTTGTTGAATACAAATTTGAAAACTATTTTGGTCTACTCCAAATATTTCTCGAGATATAACGGAAAAACCAATATCGCAGCGAATCACGATTAGCGGCCATTACGCGATCATTATATACACACCTATTAATCACAAAAACCGAATTCACTTATATTTCCACCGAAGTGACGGCAGGCAGGCCGTCACGTAGGCCCAACACTCAAATTTAACGCAAATTACGAATTTATGTTGAGAAAATAGACAAATAGGATAAGTTAGGTGAAAAATGTATTTTTCGAGCTGAAAAAAAAATAATTTTACTACAAAACCAGTTATATATTTGTTGAGTATAAAAAAACACGAAAAATGAAAAAAAATGTAGTCGAAAAATGATTTTTTAAAAAATTGAGTTATTTAACTATCAGATAAAAACGAGTTTTCTGTGGATGAAATCAAACTACTCAAGAGATATAAACTCATTTTCACCACTTTTTCAACATGAAATTGTATTTTCAGAGGTGGCAGGAAAGTGCATAATTACCGAAATTTCAACTGCCACTTTGAGGGTTCAAGACTGTAAGCAGGCATGTACTTTGTAATAATTACAACAATTATTGTTACTGTACCTACATTGTCAAATTTTAGATAAAAGAAAAATAATAGCACTAAGCCTAACCTATGCCAAAATGTCTAAAACAATTTAATACATACCTTTACTACGTGGTGTAGGCATCTTCAAAACGAAAATCTAACTCAGACAAATAGCCTTGTAATTTGAAGATAATACAGCCACGTAAGCCTCTTCTAATCAAAATATGTGTTGGTGTAGACTTAATTGAGAAAAATACACATTTCTATATGATACAATTTTATTAAGTTAGCTTGCTGAATTATGAAAACAACGCTGATTTTGCAAAATAAACCGATTTCTTAAGACCTTGATTTTACCACAATCGTAATACAATAACAACTTCTAATGGAATTTAGACTTTGTTTACTTTTTATATTATCTAATAATTTCATTCGTCACAGTTGATATTTCTCCTCATTTTCCTCCCATCCCGATCCCGTTTCCATTCATCATCAAATCCAATTGGTTCAAGTCAAGGTTTTGTTGATTCTCTCGCTCGGTAGGCAATTCGGTCTCCTCTTTATGTATCTTCTCCTTGTTTTTAAGTTTGGTTTGGTTCTTGGGTTTGGTTAGCTATTTTTCCCTGCCTAACCATATGACGGACATTTTTTTCAACAAAGTTAGAAACTGCAGACAGGCTGATAATTTTATACTGTATTTTGTTATTTCATAGACCTTCTATAGAAGGTCTATGGTTATATTACTATAACCACAGATAACTAGGTAGAATTATTTATCTGTACTATAACTATACAATAATCTATAGAGTAGTATTAAATATTGGTTGTTCAATTACTGATCAAGTTATTGAAGATGACATCAACGATTTCATTCAATCAATGTTACCGAGTGTTTGCAAAAAATAAATTAAGTTAGGAGATGGGGGTAAAAAAATGTTTGTTCTTTACACAAAACTATTATCTATTTAATAGCCATTAACTTAAGGCCAGTTTCATAAAATTCTTTCAAGTAGTTATTATATGTTTGTGTGAAGGGTACTTCTACTTTTCGTGAGGGACTTTGCCCCAAATATCAAAAATCGTCGTGCAAGGTGCAAGTACCAGAAAGCAGTTCAAAATAAGGAGATGGACTGTCACAAGGTCCACGTATACCTTCCAGTTGTGGTTATGGAACATATAAAATCTATTTTTAAGGATTTAAGTAACCCAGAACTGTTGAAGAGATGTTTGCATGGAGATGCTCAAAACCAAAGCGAGTCGCTCACAACATGATTTGGGCTCATGTACAGAAGCGCAATTTCGTAATGTTGACAACGTTGGAAGAGGGTGTATGATGTGTAAAGTGTTGTGGATATTGTAGGCGATAGGTTAGATGTTCGGTCCTCTTAAACCGACATGCCATCCGCTCAATGGTTGCTATCGGCATGGACACTACTAGAGAAGTCTGGGGTGTCTATGTTCGGTGGTAATTATTGTCTGGATGTTGTATGGGGTAGAGATATGAGGATCAGGCTTGTCAATACTATGAGTATGTAAGAATGTTAAGTCCTAAATTACAATGTAACATGATTTTAATTGAATTTAAAATACATTTTTATTTTCACCGTGTAAGTGTTTTATTTAAAAGAGACACACTCAAACATGGTATCACAATTTTCATTTAAATCAACGAGCTAAAAACTTAAATAAATAAAAGTGAGGTATTGGTTTGGTAGGGTTGCCATTAATATTTATTGTAAAATAAGGACATCAGAAATACTTGGGGGTCAGGGGGGGGAGTTTGGAACTGTCTATAATGAATTTTATGATATGCAATTTGGGTTGTTAATTGGAACAATTATACTAACGACACTCTGATATTTAATATTAATATTGCAACTATATTTTATTTTAAGACTTCAGAATTATAAAATACTAACAAAAATGTTTTGCATACTTTAAAAAATTGGTTCACAAAGTTTAAGTTAAGTCGACCGAACTTAATAAATTGTAATAAATCTCTTTGAAAATGTTTAGGCATCACTTGCACTGCACTAGTTGTACTGGTATACTGGCTGAATGCTGAAACCAGTTATATTTTTCTGAAAAGATACATTTTTTAAAGTAAAAAACCTATGTTTTTAATTGCTTCAAAAATTCAGTACATGGCATCATGTTACTGTTAACTTTGATGCTCAGAATAGCTGCGACCTTCGTTGCCTTCTTCACCAACGAAAATTTCAAAACTTGGACACACACACAATGACTGGATTCGACGCGCCAAAATGCCTAAAATCTTTATTGCAAGAACATTTTTAAACTTGAGAACTTTTAAGCTCTATTACAAGAAAACAATAAGTCTTAGAGGTTTCTTTATTGATTTATTAAATACTTTGGTTAGTTACAAAACTGGTTTAAGTTGGTTAAACTTTCCTGACCAAAAAATAAAAAAAATCTTAGCATATTGGAAATCTTAAGTCACGATTTGTTAATGAATTAAACAACGTGTTCATATACGCAATTGTAAATTCGTAGTTGTACATTAAATACGACAATTTGGCACTTTTGTAATCATCGTTTCTTCCTGTAAAATATGGTATGCCATATGTATACTTAAAAATTAGTTTTCATGTTCAAACGGCCGTGGGAACGAAAGCATGTTTTCTTTAGCCAGCCCCGTGTTATAGTACAGGCTAAAATACACGCGAACTAGAGCCAACGTTTTAAAAATCATAGGCCTACTTTATTTTTTGTAACATCGGTAAAGGAATCAACCTCATTTTTATGCGCTGCTTAAGAGTCTGCCATCTTGATTTTAATCCGTAAGAACAATAAGTTATTTGTTATAAGTGAATCCACATTTTTTCGTTATTTATTGACCAACAGTTGTGTACTGCGCATTGGGTTTGCTCTTGATATTTTTAATACATACGCATAGTTTTGGAAAATAGGTGAAAATAAAAACCTAAAACAAAATATTTTAAACAAAACTAATTAGGAGTTTGCAAATCAATTCCAACGCGCAATATCATTCTTGATCAAATGCCATTTGTTTGGAAAATTGGTTTAAAAATAACTGTTTAATTAGAATACGCGTGATCGTATGTCCGGTTCGAAAATAACATTGATCTTATGAGATTAAAACCAACATGGTGGACAACCTTTGCAGACTCTTAAGTTCAGCTATATCTGGGAGCTTCGACACAAAAATTTACTATTCAAATCACCGAATAGCCAAAAGTATGTAAGATCTGGGGATCGCGCAGCTCAAGGAACAGAATCAAATCGCTAAATCAAGTATCCTAGAAATAACTTATGCAAAAAAGTCAAGTGTATCCGGATGTGGGGTAAGTAGCCCCATCATGCTTAAACTAAATTTAAAAAGGTATAACTTCAGCAACAAACAGTCCCTAAGTAATCATTGCCTCACAGTGGGTTGCCAATGATAACATATTAATAACGGGTCATCCACGGGCTAAAATCTATGCGTTTCTAATTCAACTGAGCAGTTCGAAATAATTATCGTATCGTAATCCTTGAAGTCTCATTTCACAGGTGGAAACCTGATCAAGTGGGGCATAGGTTGATATTTAAATTTTTTAAATTGCCGAGAATAACATCTAAAGTTTTATTTATTTAACTGTAGAGTTATAAAAATGCTACATTTTTTACAAAAACCAACCAATCGTCTACTAGATCAGATCTTCATCTATCAAATGACACTTAAGTGTTATGATACCATAATTATTACGGGCCGAATCATTGAAATACAAACCTATGTTTTTGGCGTTTTTCGTGGAGCGAAACGGGCCCGAAAGGGGTCGGCTCTGCGTCGTCTGCGACTGGTAATGGAGCACTGACGTATTAATACGACTGCCTTTATGTTTCTGGTTTGGCCACAGCTTGTAATTTTCAAAATATTTATGCTTCTATTTTCTATTTTAAAAATGTATGCTGATTGTTCATAACATACTATTATTTCATTTAACAAATTAAAATTATGTAACAACCACTGTTTTATCCATTGTGAATTTAACACCTAGCACCTCTCTGGATCCACCACTGCCGGTTGGTGACCCAATATGTCATTACTGAAGCTTACAAAGTGCTATCCCATGTCAAGAAAGCACCTTGTCTCAGAGTTATAAACTATTCAGTACATAATTTGAAATACCAATGACACCAATAAATGTATTAGTTTTGTCATAAGTTATTTCCTATTTTAACATAATCTATAGATTTTTCGGAGTTCTGTACTGACAAAGGTGTTTTTTACATTTTATGACAATATTATTATTATTATTATTATTATTTAATTTTAGTATATTTAACTATTTATCAATTCAATGATTATGTTATTATGGAATTATGTTTAGATTCTTTATGTACTATGTAATCTATAGATGTAGTCAGTGCATCTACAGTTTTGCACTGACTAAGGTGTTCCTTACATTTTATGACGTTGTTATTATTTACTTGTTATACATTCAACCATGTATTAATCAAGTAAATGTGTAGTTATACCATGAGATATGCTTTTTTGTTTGTTTTCTAATTACTACAAGGACTCTGTATTATTAAGTGCAAATTGTTCAATTGTGTCAGCTTTTGATAACTGTACAGTTGAATGTATAATAAAAGAATATATCAATAAATAACTATGTTAATTTACATCATGTATCCTTCCCCAGTGGATGGATGATGATTCAGGTTAATAAAAGCTGTACAGTTGTATTTTTACAGTAATTAAAAATCTTGTTGCGTTAAAACAACAATAAATTACATAGTAC
Source organism: Stictocephala bisonia (assembly GCA_035578905.1). NCBI lineage: Eukaryota > Metazoa > Arthropoda > Insecta > Hemiptera > Membracidae > Stictocephala > Stictocephala bisonia. Next base: position 127,575 of record JAQJVL010001349.1, read on the forward strand.
AGGTAAATCATCTTGTGAAAAATCGTTCCGATGTGTGCGCAGTGGACGACGTCGCCAATGCGCATGCGCTGGCACGTGACAGCTCAGTCATCCCCTGCAGTTTCTCGAAAAGTTCGCTAGCTGACAGAGTGCTATGCGCGGTTCTAAAAACATTAGCTTTAACGCTTAGTGTCTCGAAATTTATTTTAGTTGTAATTTTTTAGTTTTGTACATAAGTGTTTAGTGTCGTAATCGTTTAGTGCATAGTGTATATAGTTTCTGGAGCATAATGAATGTGCAGCCGGGTAGTAGTACTAGTAAATCAAATAAAAAAGACCTGTTATTCATAGTCATACGCGAAGTATTATTTACAATGTTTATAGTTATTTAAAGAAGAGAAATGAAGATTTATCGGAGAAGAAGTTGCTCTCAGAAGTGGCAGAAGCATGTGGAATATCCCATAGTTCTGCATATAAAATCGTCAAGGAAGCTGCCCAGTCACCCGGACAAGAAAAGAAGTTCGTAACGCCAAGGAAAAACAGACCTAAGAAAAGTCCAATAACGGGTTTGGACAATTTTGATTGTACATAATACAATCTTTCTGTTGGTTAATTGATGGAAAGTTTTTTTTCAACAAAATAATTCACCAAACTTTAACATAATCATTGAATATATACCATATGCGATTATGTTGGGGCAGTCCAATGTGTTGTTTATTTCGTTTAAGGGCTAATTTTCAGCGGAAGGGATTGGAATGTGAACTTTCACCGCTCTTCGACGGCTGGCCACCCCTATTGTTTGGAAGGTTCTTGCTCCGTGTCACTGCACCACCATTGACAGCCGGAAATACGCAGCCAGGCTAGTAGCGCGTTGTTGTTGTCCGCTCTGCTCCTCACTCCCCACCCCAGATACTACTCCCGCCACGCAACCTGCGCGAGGCGATTTTTGTTAAAGTGATTCGACTGTAACAAATATAGTATTCAGTTTCCATGAGAGCGGCAGCAGCAACAATCTGAGCCGCTCGGCGCATGTTTTCATTAACTTTGACGCCGTCTTTATCACGCTATTTACAGAAAACACATTGCTATAATTAGTTCTAGTTTAGAGAAACATGAACTTTGATTTTTGTACCAACACTTTCTCGTTGATGAACCTTTTCTAACCAACAAAATGCAAGTTCGCTTCTAATAAAAGTTGAAATATAATTATTATTTTGAGATTAAATAATTCAAATATATAGTAGCCTACACGTATTTATATCATTAGAATACTTGTATAATACACTATGAACAATCCCAATTTGAAAATGTTTACTTGTCAGCTAACCAAGAAATCGCAATGTATTCATTGAAGTGTCATTTAAACTTTTACACCGTCCTCTGCATTTTGGCGAACTAAGATTGCATAATCGGAACTATGGCCTGTAAATGCATTGGGCATAGGCATGCCTATTCTACTGTGGCTGACGTCATTGGGCATAAGCATGCCTATTCTTCAGTGGCTGACCTCATTAGGCATAGGCATGCCTATTCTAAAGTGGCTGACCTCATTGGACATAGGCATGCCTATTCTTCAGTGGCTGACTTAATTGGGCATAGGCATGCCTATTCTACAGTGGCTGACCTCATTGGGCATAGGCATGCCTATTCTACAGTGGCTAACCTTATTAAACATGTGGTGACTGTGGTAGGGCAGGATCTGTTCCTCTTATTACAATTATGAACAGAAGTGTTCGTCAATAAAGTTAAAATATATAAGCCAGTAAAATTTATAAAAGACGATTTTCTCAGCAGTCATTAAATTCAAACATACGCACTAAATTTTGGTTCAACAGTTCATCAAATAAAACTTTCAATAACATTCGGTATCCTACTCTCAGTAAAGCTTTGACTGAAAACAATTCAATGAATAACGTTATTATATCCATAGGAGAGCACAGCCAGTCATCTGGAGTCCGGGCGTTGAAAGGTGGAGTCTGGCTAAACTCGGATTTTTTGTATGCAGCGGACGGGTATCGGCACTGAAATCCAGATAAATGGAGAAACATCCAGACCTACGCATGAAAAATACATAAAATATGTTGGGTCCTTCATAAAACTATATCCAGCCCATCGATTTATAGCCTACTACTCTAATTGGATCGCTCAAGGAGCGGGCGAAACGTAGCGAAGAACGGTCTCAGTGGTAAGGGGAATGTTCCCCCACCGCAGTCCGGTGGACACAGACACCACGCGGCACTGTCTTGCTTGTCATTCCTACATACTTCTTTTCCTTTTTCGTCATAGCTTTATAAACTGATTGGTAACTTATGAGTCCAAAAAATAGTTAACGAATTGCATTCGTATTATGTGGTTCTAGTGGGATGATGAACCATTTTTATTTATGCGGGATTAAACCTGGGCCACCCAGAGGGGTGGGGGCAAGAGGGGTAGATTGCCCCGGGGCCATCTTAGTCCATAGGGGGGGTCACATTTCATACAACAAAAAATAAAATACTTAATAATCTACTAGACAAAAAATTAATCAGGCCTGTATCAAAATATTATTAAAAGCTTGATATTAGGCCAGACAAGTCTCCTATCCTATAAAATGTTTAAGCTAAACCATTGGTTTTATAGCAATCAGGGATCATTTTGATGTAAGTTGAACATTTTTGAAGTTTGTCAGTAGTCGACCTAGTGGAGTGACAGCCTACGCTCTGGTTGGTGTGTGACTGCAACTGTACCCCTCACCGGTTGTCTTGTTTGCGAACAAGTGTATTAGTGTGAAAACACCAAAATATCTTCCCAGTTTGCGAACATATAAATATGCTTGAGTGGTGTGGACAGTGGCCACCCCTATGAGATGTCCTGTTTTCGTACACCGTTTCTATAAAACCTGTCAAAAGACCCACTAACTTTACATTTGTAATACTCAAAACTCAGTTTTTGGACCGCATTCGTAGTTTAATACAAGGTGGACTAGAGCGTTTCTGTATGTTTTATTTTTATCTTTAGTATCAAAAGTATATACAATTTCAAACAAAATTGTTATACTTGTCCTAAATTCAACTATATCTTGGCTTTTTGCGGTAGGAAAATCAATTGCGTGGTCTCGTTGTAATCCTTACAAAATCAGTAGTTATGATGTATTACTATTACAAACTGAAGATAATACAGCGATTGTGAATTAATTTGTATTAAATAAAAATAAATTCACAATTAAGCTTTATTGATTAAGCTTTTATTATTTAACAATGGTTTATTGATTAAGCTTTTAACTTATTTTGTATTTTTTTTCTTTCACCAATTCGGTTTGTTTGTGTGAATAAATAATATCGATTTAGTGTTTTTAAAATCACTTGACTCGTCATAGCAAAATAATAGCTCTATTTAATGTAAAAATGAGTGATCAGTAACCTGTGGCCTAAAGTATGCAAATGAATAAATTATAATAAAACAGTGGAAACATAAGAACAATACAATGAAATAAGTAAACAAAATTAAAGTACACATTTTAAATCTGCCATTAAAAGGTCGAAGTCTTTATGAGAAAAGGTTCCTACAAACTTGGTTTCAAAGCTGGTGATAGGCGGCGGCACTTCGTTGGATCGTGGTAACGTACTCTTTCCTGGCACTGATCAGCTAATTTTTCAGTATCCATTACATTTAAGAAATAGTAGTCATATTCCAGTAGTCACTGTGTTTTTCACCCAAAAAAACTAGCAGGCAAAATTTACAATGTTGTAACAACGTGGCTGGAAGAGTTCAGTTAATTGTCACGAAGGGTAGGCCATGTATTGCTTACTTGGCATCGTCAATCATTAGTCTATTTGGTTACTGTCGTCCAGTAAAGAAATATTTTTTTATTGTTGTATTTTATAGAGTGATATTTCTGTAGTTTAATGCGTTCCTTTGGATTTCCTAGGAATCAACTATAATTGTCCATTAGTTTAATTTGCTATGATTCGTATTCCATTTCCAGATTAACATAGATTTTGAGAGAACAAATAGCTAAAGTTTAAGCTCAGTAATTTATGGTAGTGTTTTATTGAAATCAGTAAAATAGACTATAAATTCTTCAATATAGTATTGTAATGCACTGCAAAATAAATGATATATTTTTAAAGCATAAAAAGAATAAATTAACGATGGTGCTTGTAAACCACTAAATTACAGTACATTTCTAGGTACTTAAATCTGGTAATATGCATACAACAACATCACTGCTCATTTAACCGATGTGCAACAGTATGTGTGTATAACGCATTCATTCACTTGTACTATGGTATCGCGGGAGGAATTGTGTGGCATATTCTTGTCTAAAAATACAGTATATATGTATTGTTTATTACGTGATAAGTGAAATTAACTATGTTGAGAGGGGGGAGTACTTGAATGGGTGGGTGGGTGTGTCAATACTACTGTCACTTTGCGGACGTATACTCTGTGATGTACATCAGTGATATGGTGTCCAGTTTGATGGACACAAATTTCACTGTTTTTTATACTGAGAAAATTGAGTTTGTACAAAACGCCTTTTATGTCTGTGAAATAAAAATTTAATAATTTTAAAGTTGAGCACAAAGACAAACTTCAAATCACGAGTATAAACTATATGTTTTAATATTAATAATAATAATTAATTATATCCAAACATCAATAAGCTACGTAGCCAGTGGTCTACAACCTGTTATGAAAACAATAACATAACCTCAACTCTGAGGTTTTTTGAAGCACTGATATTCGCGCTCGCCAAATTATTTTGCTTCGTGAACATTCGGCAACTCTCAGTCTAGCCCTAAGATTGCTTTTTAGCTAGCGAAGCTAAGTGACTGTACAAGTTTATTGGCCACTTCCTCCCTCACCTACAGATAAATATCATGGACGAGGATGGCTCCTCAACTGGCGATGGAAGAACTGCTGCGCCGAACTATGCAGCTGACTGTTGTAGTGGCTAGTTCGTTATTATTCATTTAGTATTAAAAAATAGCAGTTTTGTTATAAGAGATAGATGTTATTTTAGCGGTAATACTTATGGAAATGTTTAAAAAGTATATGACAATTAGAGAAAAACTTTTCCGGAGCTTCGTAGCTAGCCCTGAGAAAACGTCCATGAACAGGAAGCTTAATTACAATAGTAAAATCTAATGAAAGAGATGATAAGAATATTGTAGAATACGCTAAAAATAAAATATCAATCATAGTACATTTGACAATCAAAGTGATTAAATTTATTTTGAAGTGAAGGAAGGGGCTACATGGTAAACTTTGCCCCGGGTCACCAAAAGTCTCTGGGAGTAGAAAAATAGGGAGAGTTTGAGGCTCACTTTTCTGGCCTCTGATTGGTCGAGAGCGGTCACGTGACTTTTTCAAGATGGCGGCGCAGTGGCACCAACCCCCCGTGGGAATTTTCCCTCCCAAATTTTCCCTCAAATTCCTAAATTTCCCTCCAAATTCCCACATCATACTATATAACATACACTCTTAACCTAACTTTTTCCATGTTATACTATATAAAATGCAAAAAAGATGGCGGTCTTTTATATATGTACTATAATAAATGCTTTCAGGTACTTCCAGCGACCGTCGGCTATGTATACACTATAACAAATGCAATATTCCATACTCTATGTGCCAGAACAGGCGTGTGACACTCAAGGTTGACCTTGACGCGCACCTGATTACAGTTAATGACAGCTCATAACTCTTGATTACAAACTCCTGATTACAAATCATAAACGACAGAGAAACTAATGAATGTTAAATGATCATTACAAATTGACAGTTGTTCGTATTATTCTAGCTGATTGCTTGACAAGTTCATGATGTGTTTAGTACCATATTTCCAGCTCCCTACGTACAATTCATTCGCCATCATGAATGCCTTCACTACTTTTCTTCTTTGTGCATTCATTGTAAGTAATGTATATACCCTCCCTCACATTAGTTATGAATAGTTTTGAAGTAAGACTATTTGTTTTATATTTTCATTCAGTATAAGAGAGGTTGAATTTATTTAAAATAAAATAGGGCTTTTGTAATGTATGGGTAGAACAAAATGGTCTACTTTTGAAATATAAAAAATATCTTAGTTAATTAATTGTTTTAATTAGTTATTTAACTGTTAAGAACGTTTTTACTAATTAATTTTAATGGCTTAACAATGAAAAATTCAATTAACATATTTTTTGTAAGAAATAATATATACTAATTTGTACACCTTTTTGTGATGACAAGACACTGAAAATAAATTTAAAGTAAAATTATGGCAAACAACAACGAAACTCTTAAAATAATTATAAAATATACAAAACTTGACTCTTTAAAAAATCAGAAAATTATGTATCAATATTGGGGAATACATTTAAATGCTTGATCACTATATTAAAGATAAAATTGTTTTAAATGTAGTACTGATCTTTCATTAAATGTTTTAAGTATTGAGAATTATATGACAAAATTTAAGATGCAATCATTATCAGAGTAGGGTATTACAGAAATGTGCTATCAATATGAAGATAGGATATGAAGATATTTACTATTTCCAGCCTGATCCTGACTTCAGGTGAAAAACACAAATTTAAAACATAGCGATAACCAGACGTTTTGCCACATCACGGTTATCTTGTAAATATTGTAAATAGTACCTCTGGCGCGCATGCGCGGGGACTTTACTATTGTGCTACATTAAACAGCTGTACTCTGCATCTTATTACCAGCACTCCTAGCAGCGAAATAAATATATATATATATATAAATTAAACAAATTAGACAAAAAGCTATCAACCCCCCGGGGACCTGTGGTTAGCGTACCCGACTCTAAACCTAAGTACTCTGTGAATTTTCGTAAGTACCAGTCCTAGTTATAAGTAAAGTTTTAAGTTACGATAATGTAACGCGTACCTTGTCAGTCGGATGCGGAACCACTCGGACACAAAGTTGTTTTTTAACACATATCACTAACATGCAACTAATTGACTCATAAACAAACGAACCAAGAAAATTTACAATTAAAAAATAACAAATGTCGATTGCACTCTGTGCAAATGCACACCTTGTGGCAAAACTTGTAACTACTGTCCTAGCGTGTGCTCTGATCCAGTTTCCACACCACCCAAGAGGTAGGATCTCGGGGCGTTTTTTATTATAGTGAGTTTCCCCAGTAGGCCTAGTCTCACTAGCCGCATTGTTTATTGTAACTTGCCCCATCCATCGCAAGTTACGGTGGTAGCCACTCCATAACAAAATTGCTACCTCCCACTATTATTTTTGTATTTATTTTTTATACTTTTTTTGGGTCCCTCTGTAAGTAAAGACATCACTTTACTCAGAGAAGCCTTTCAATGTGACGAACAAACTTACAAAGGGGTTTTGCAGTACCATGATTATGTAATACAAACATCTCACACCCTGGTTTTACGGGTTTTAAGCCTACCATAGAGTGTTCCATTCAACTAAACTGTACGAGGCCCCATTGCATACTAGATGCATCTGCGACTCGCGGTCTTACGGGGTTTAGCCCAGCCCCAAGCTGCAGGACTGTCTCAGGACTTACGCGTTTTACGGCTGCCTTAGAGAACAGTCGGGCGATTTTTTATTGAATTTGGGCCGCCCTTACCTCGACAGTTCATGTCCTGGACTTATGGAGTTTAGGCCAGCCATAGGACGCACATTCACACAGAGATATCTGTATTACATACACGGTTATAATGTTTAATGTAAAACGCTCCACTTACGTTTTGATACAGCATAATATCTTCCCAGTCTACTTTGTCTGCAAAGTCATCAATAAATTTTTCTGACAAAGTCTGGTACTTACTTACTATTGACCAACAATCAACATTAAAGTTAGAAGCCATTTCCCTCAGTATATCTTCGGGAAACTTTGTCCTTTTTAAAATCAAACCCCAGTTTACCCTGTGTTGGTAAATTCTCAACATATCTAGTGAAAAATCATAGTGGGCTGACAGTAGGTCCCATTTAACGTATCTGTCAAATTTCATAATAAAGCTGTCGGTCATAACACCGACTGGAGCCTTCGGCTCCTTTGAGAGCATAGTCCATGTGTCCTCCATGGTGGTTAGAGACATAATGTCCAAACTAAAGTTTGGACAGTCTTTTATACTCTTGCTGTGCTGCTCTAAAGGCGCACTTGAAGTTACAATTAGCGTGTATAGGTAATATGCAAGCGTTTGAACAAGTATTTGAACAATCTTTCGGTATTTCAATCACGTTAGGATGAAATTCTTTTAAAAAATTGACTTTTTCCAACCCTTTACTATAAATTTTAGTAAAAGGTTTACAAAGTGTTCGAATTAAATCTTCATCGTATTCTATACTACCCTCTTCCCACTTTATTCCGTGCAAGTGTCGTATCAACCATCTAGCTGACCTTTGTTGTTTTTCATCAAGTGCACACTTGCAGTAAGGTGACTTGAAAACGATTTGTGTTTGAAAATGTTCGCTTACTATTGCCAATTCTTTCACTATAAAACGGTTATTATTGTCAGTAAAGGCTTGAAATTCAACTACCGCAGCCATTGACTCTATTAATTTCACAAGTTAATCTGTTAAAAATGTGCGGAGATGGACTGTTGAATCCCCCACAGAGATATTGTTTTATAAGGTCTTCCTCGTAAAACAACTCTTTCAATTCCAACTGTATTAACGGAAGGTTGGAGATAAACTGTACCCACTCACCTGAATTAAGTGTCAAATTGCTACCTGGGTACTGAGCTCGTTCGCTCGGATTAAGTGTTAAAGTATTCCCTAGGAAAACATGCGGTGCTCCAAAAATCGATAAAACTTTAACAACTTCCTTTTCGTTAATTTCCAAATAAAATTTATTATTATCTATTAGGGCTTTAGAAATGTTATCAAAATTTACACAAAATTGATTAAAAACATCAAACGACCAGAACACATAATCATGTCTACCCTTGAACATTACACCAAGACTGTAGTCTCGATTTTTGAAAATTCCAACGATAATTGAATTTTGATTACCATTCAACATATTTATCGGTTCAATCAATGAAGGTAACGTGAGAAGCTCACCTAGCGGCTCCATTCTTTCAAAAGAATGAAATACCGCTGTCAACAACTAATCATTGCCCCTCCGCCACCCCCTTTCCACGAACTGTTTACGACCTGGGCATTGTGTTTTTATACCAAACAACCTCGTCCTGCAAACGGTCTGCGACCCAACCGTTTACCTCCTGTGGTGGGGGAACATAGGCTGAATCACTGAGCATAACTCGGTTAATGTGTTCAATCAAGTAAGGCTCTACACAGGATAACTGTTCAACGTACCGTGAAATGCAAGGCAATAAGCTAACAAAATTCAACCATTCCTCTTTAGTGAAAAGTATAGATTTTTCATTAAACTTGTCGCATAGATCTACATGGGGATTTTGGTATATGTTACGGATAGTGCATTTAATGTCTTCATCAATAAATCTCTTTTGATGACCACCTTTGTTACATAGATCATGAGTAATCGAAGGTTCCAATTCTTTCAACTTCGTGAACTGTATTTTGTTTAGCAAAATGCATTTACGCAAACCTTGCTTGTAAAACAAAATACCCACTTGAGAGATAAACTCTTCAAACAAACCCACGGTGACAACTTTGGTAAAATCGGAGGTTAGATTGAACATAACCTTTAAAAAAGCTGTTAAATCTTGCTTCGACATATCGATTGGCTTACGATCGGCACCTGTGGACTCCATCCTCTCAACTGAATTAAATAATTTAGTTTGATTATTATATATTATTCCCCCTCCCCCTTTTATTACATAACCGTTCTTACTGTACATGTACATCGTGAATTATGTAAGAGCTGTTTCGACACAGTTGTTTCCCCATCCCATTGCTTCATAGCGTAACGAAATTGTTTGTGTACCTTGTTGATCTCACAAGAAATGTAATTCAAAATTTAACTGATGAAAATATACGTATAAAAATACTTTTTATACACAAGTCTGTATTTATAAGTATATTTGTTTCTTGCTCAATAATTGTCTATGTACTTGACATCTACACACGTACATGATGACCTAGTAATTCTTTTGTTTAATAATAGACTAGATATGGCCAGATTCTACAATCTCTGAGGAAATGCATTGAATGCTGTTTGATATCACTAACCTTGACCTCTAGGGTTAACATGCAATCCGTCTGGTGCCAAGCAAAGAATATAACACTGACCTCAAAGGTCAGCTGATATCACAAAGATTGCCATTCGTAAATTTTTTTCCTATGTCATTTTCAGAATGTAATGAAACTAAATTATATGGATTTTGTTGTTTGGTTAATGGGATTTTGAGGTAAATAACCTTTTCTATGCGCATTTGTTTTTATAAGTACATCTTTATAAACGTCTAAATCATCTTGTGTGCATACATTTTAATCGGGTTGTCTTTTCGTATCGTACAGACCTTCGGTTCCTCGGTACATTGTTCAAGTGAATGTTTTTGTGGACTTCGTTGTTGAATATTGTCCATTTTATTCTTAACACAGGCACTAGACTGTGAAATATGTTCACGTGTTCATCAATTATTGTCTTGGGTTAATGTAGGGAAACCCATGTATTGTGTTTACCGTCGTATCCTGTCCATTTAACTTTGTTTCCTTTTTTTCTAAGTACTTTTTTCAACCAAGTATACGTCGTCTGTTTTGGATTTTTCGTAGAAACTTCCTTTGATGACGTCGCCAGTATGGTCTTTGAGGAGATAGGTTGTAGGAATGGACTTTGTACAAAGTAAATATCTCGTTAGTCCAGTTGGCTTTGTCTAAGACTTTTGTATACTTACCTTGTCACCTACCTTAAAACGAACCTTTTTATTCACTTTCTTGTATTTTTATTAATGTTTTTTCTGACTATGTTTTCGTTTCTTTTGTTCACATGACTTGGAGCCATGCCAATAGTTTTGTGTATTCTTGTGTTGTATTCTTCCAACAAAGAAGGTAGTAATTTGACCCACTGATACTTACCTTGCTCCGTGAACTTTCGCCACATTTAAGGCTACGGTTGAACCGCTCTACGATGGACGCCTTCTTATCACTGTAGCTCGAGTAATGGTTTATACCATATTTTTTCATTAGCTTTGTGAATCCTACGTTGTAAAATTCTTTACCCGCATCTGTTTGTAAATGTTTCATTTTATTGGACTTTAATACGGGTGTTATGGCTTTAACGATTTCTGGACCAGTCTTATCTTTTAATGGGACAGCAAAGGCGTATTTGGTAAAGCAGTTGATTACTGTGAGAATGTACTTGTAGCCCTTGTTAAACTTTGAGTATGGTATCATTTCGACCAAGTCAGCTTGGAACAAGTCTTTTATTCCCTTAACTTCTACAGGTCTAGTCTGGAGCATGTAGCTCCCTTGCTATCTGCTCTCTTACACTCATAATGGAAGAATGGAAGGATTCAAGTAAAGATTAACAATTTATTTGTTTTTTTGGTGTATGGAGCCCCAACCTCGCTCCATACGGTGGCAGTCGACCATAAAAATAATATAAATAAAGTTCACTGCCTCCCTGCCAATTCTAAACCCTTTCACACACCCTGGACCTACGGATACTATCCAGCCATAGAGTGTCCTTTCACACACTCATTCAATCTGACGAGCATTCACATTCGCTTTTGGATACGGGTTTTTACACCCCAGAGCCACATTCACTTTTGGATACGGGTTTTTACGCCCCAGAGCCACATTCGCTTTTGGATATGGGTTTTTACGCCCCAGAGCCACATTCATACAGTCAGCTAATCCATCTCATTCAGACCGTAAAAGGGTTTAGTTATTTACACAAACATCTCTACCAGCAAACTGAATTAAAGGTAGACCATTAACAAACTTACAGTTTGGAGAGAATTTTTTATGCTCATCAAATGGAACATCACCCTCTTCCCAACATCCAATATGTATACCACATGAGAAACAGCGAACTGCATCGCTATAATTTAAATAATAAAAGCCGGATTTTGCCATTACATGTGGGTTGAGGAATGGGACTGACCAATTTAGAAAAGTGTCCAGCCTCACGTTTTCAAAGTGATACTGTGGTGGACCGTCTTTTTTAGAAAAGTAAATTTGTATCAAGTACTGTTGGATTGATTTTGGAAGGTCTAATTGTTTAATTTCAAAAAAGTTATTAAAGTTTTTACATAGTTCCACTGCAGCGAGAGAAGCAAGTGAACCGATTGGCGCCATTAGTGCAAGTGACGCAATAAGAACAGGATGTGGGAAAGGAAGGAGTGGTGGGGGAAGGGAGTGGTGGACAGTCATGGAGAGGATGGAGTAGGGCTAAAACGACTTACGTCAAGATGAGTTTGCTTTTATATTTATTTTGTAAGGTACGTTTTATTTTAGTTTTAGTTTTTTAGTTGTGTAATCGTGGTCGTGTTCTAAAGCTCGTTTTTTGTTAATTAAATGGTGTCCGTAGGCCAAACTATCAATACCGTTTTCCAAAATGTAGCGCTTGTCGTCAAAGGGGGAAAGTGATAATTTTGAAATGTGTTGTGTGTAAATGTTATGTTTTTCACTACGGATGTTTAGAGCGGATGTTGTTTTTGTCAAATGATTTAAAAGACAGTCTTTGTACATTTCGTGTTTCAATTGTTTTTTTTATCGCGACTCGGGGGACGCCTTTGGCTACCTTCTTTTCCTCTAGATTAGAATTTAGAACGGAGTAACATTTCGCTCTCAAGCCAATTATTTCCCTAGCCGGATTTGAGTTTAGTTCATCTTTAAATTTTCCTAACGCTTTTTTGTTTACATTACTATAACATTGGTGGCTAGGTGGATAGTCGGACGTGTCAAAAAGGTGTAATTCGTTTTTCATATCTACGTAAACGTCGGGAGTATATACGTTGTAGAATAGTGAGTCTGTGTCAGTCATACAAAGTTTTATGTTTTTCCCATACTTTGTAATTGCCCAGTTATAGTGAAAGTTGTACATTATTAATTTTGAAATTTCTAATACTGTAAATCCAACATAAATGGGTCTGTTTAGGAAAATTGTTTGTTTTTTCAAAGCCAATCCCGCGATATCTTTATTGTAAGCAAAGAAAGTCTTGAGTCTGGGACTAGCTGACCATTTAACCAATTGTTTCTCATTATTTACAAGTTTAAAGTCTATCCTAGATCTTACATTTTCCAATGATTTCCCGTACGTAGCGTTATTCATTAATTTGAAAAAATCTTTTTCAAAGTTATTTTTAGACTGTTTTCTTTTTTCGGTATTGAAGTTAATAAATGGGGCTAACCAGGCAGACTGTTTAAAACTTAGAGCTCTGTGGATTTTAGTCAGTACAAGTCCAAGTTCGAGGTAAAGTTTCAAAGTGCGGTAGTGTACAACGTACTTGGTTTTGTCAGAGAGAGTAGTCAGTAGTTTTTCAGTCTTGGGGGGTTTATAGTCGAGTTCGTCTAGCAAGTCCCTACAGTATGTCGATAGCATGTCATATGTCACCACTTTTCGTTCGGGGGCTAGTGGGAAGTCTGAGTGTAAGTCGTGTAAGTGGTCAGGGTAGTGCAGGTCCACTTCTAAAATATATCCAATGTCAGAGTCGTCAGGTACTATTGTAAAGTCAATGTCTTGAGGGTCGATCCACTTAAAGTCAGACTCTGGGAGTCTATCGGACATACTGGTACCATACAAATTGTTACAGTCAAGATAAAGTAGGTAGTTGGTGGGTTTCAATGAGTCAAAGTCAGGAAGGTAAGGGTTGTTGGCCTGGGCGTACCGATTGGGTATCATGGAGACACCACCTCGGATCCCAGACTCGACAAACAGGTGCTGGTCAATGTCAGTAAGTAATTCAAGACGTACGTCTGTCATTTTTAACATGGAATTCCATGCCAGTCCGGGGGCAGAGTAGACGTTACAGGGGTCAATCCCGTAGTAAGTCATACTAGTCGTCCTAAAATTTTCAAACAGGTCGGCAAGTAATAACACGTCTGTGAGTAAGTATAGGTCGTGGTACTGTTTCAAACTGGTCATGTCAAAGGTTGTCCACACAGTCTGTGCGTGTGCATAGTCATCGTCAGTGATAGGTGTTTTGGTCAGGTCGTTATAGAACGCCTCCTTGGGAGGCAGTTCAGTATCGTTAAATTTTGATTCGTCTGTCATGTACGTATAGGGAAAGACGCCTTTACGTAGAAGTAAGTCTGTGTTGGTCATACACTGCCCTAAAATTTTGAATTTGGAAGCCCCGTCAGAAACTAAGTTGGGCACGAGTTTGTCCAAAGAAGCGTTAAGGAACTGTAAAGAATCCAAAAATCGTAATGAGCCAAGGGTGACTGAAATGTACCGTTCGCTAGTAGTAGCGATACATGACAGTTTTTCTTTTTTGAATTTACCTAACCCTTGGATCAAGTGGTGGCAGTCATAACCTTTGAGGTTATGGAAAAAGATAGGAATGTGTTTAGGTACTTGGTAGTTTAAGTTACATGAATTGTGGGCGGGTCCCAAGAACTCACCCGTTAAATGATTATGATTAGCTACTTTGTCTCCGTCTAAAGGTTTTTGACAAAGGTGACAGGTGGTAGCATTTTGGAAAATAATTTTGTCTTGTGGAGTCATTTTAATAGGAATGTTTTTATGAATAATTGGTAAGAGCTCTTTAGACTCCTCAATCAAACAATTTAGAAAAGTATCTACAACGTCGGGACCGCTATAGACTTTGGGTTGTTTTACTGGTTTGCCATCACTGTCAATGATTACATAGCAAAAGCCAGAGGGGATGTGGTGGGCAGTGTTTGTAGTGTGTGAAGTAGTAGGGTCATTCAGTGCTGTGTCGATTGGAACAACGAAGGACTCGAAGTCACAGTAAATGGTGAAGGGGACTTTGTGTGTAAGTGTATAGTTTGTGAAGGACATGTATTTTTCGTCATCAGTAGGAAGTCTGGTCTTTTGTGCACCGTGTGGTGAACACAAAGGTAAGTGGTTAGTAAGTGAGTCATTAGTACGAAATCTGTGTAGGCAGTAGTCACAGTAGTAAGATGCATTTGTGCGTTTAGTTAAGTGAGATAGCAGTCGGGATAAGTTAGTGATTAAACAGTAGTGGGAGGTAGTGTCAGTGGTCAGTAGTAACAAGTTGATGTGGTAAGCTCTAAATTTTTCTTTGGTTATTCTTAGGGGGTAAATTTCATCGTTTTCAAAACCAAAGACATTTACAGATAAAGCAGGGTTCAATTTTTCAAACTTATCTAAATCGGTAATTTTGACAGGATAGCTAATCCCAGACATATTTAATTTATTTTCGAGTTTTTTGTAGTAGCTTATTCGCCTATTTCGGTCAGGGTACAGATGGGCAAGTACAGAGTACAGGAAACATTTTTGATCGTCGTTCTTAATATTTACAATTCCATGCATAGAGTTTGAGATTTTTTTCGGGGTGGGTATGTAAGAAGAAGCGTACAAGGGTTGAAATTTAACAATAAACAAATCTAGGCGTAAAACGTTTTCAATTACCCACCCACTACCTTGACTAACCCACTTAGCCACGCTTTCTAAAATTTTGTCTGTAGCCTCGGAATACTGAATATCTAGAGAGTCGGAGGGCAACAAAGGTCGTGTTTTCCCGTGAAAGAAGGGAGTTGTAGTCATTTCTTCGTTGTTTATTGTTTTGGTGAATTTAATTTGGACCGCAATGTACCATTTGACTCCCCCGAGCCTGTTTAGGTGGTTATTTATTTCGGACGTAATTTTATTTTTATGTTCAGTTAGAACGGTAAGGAGGTCAGTTCCTGTGGTATCAAACCGGCGGGAAATTGTGACAAGGTTGTGGTTTATGGCGTAGGATTCCATATTTGGTAATTAAATAAAATTAAATGATATTAATAGTAATTCAAATCGAACTAAAAGCTCAAAAACAAGGATATTCAAACTCTAGTCAATCAAATCAAACGCAAGGAATATTGATACTGTATACGAAACTTACTCTTGGTATATCACTTTCGAAATACCGTACAGAGAACGGTGTCAAAAATATAAATTACAAGAATAAAGTTAAATTATTTATGATGAGAATAATTGTATTTAATATCGAGTATTATTACTGATATCGATTGCAAGTAGGAGCAAAGTGAAGACACGTCTGATCAGTACGAGCGCAAGAGCAGAAGTGAGAAAGATTACTTGTGGTAGGTAGGTGAAGTAGGGAGAGAAGGGGGAGGGGAGGGGAGGGGAGGTGGGAGGGGAGGTGGGAGGGGAGGGGAGGGGAGGGGGCAACCAATCAGAACGTAGCAATTAGGTCACGCGCCTGTCCAGACTTGAAACTTCGATTACGTCATCCTGTGTAGTACTGTTTTAATAAATGTTCAGAAGGAATCATATACAATGTTAATTAAGTGTTCGATATTATTAAAAGAGATTGTGCAAATAAAAGACAACATACGTGATGTAAAGCAATGCTTGTGGTAATGGAAGTGGTTTCGATAAGAAAAGTGCGCGAGAACTATTGGACTGCCAGTGAACCGGGCAGAGGCAGTGGGATACGGTTTGTGAAATTGTAGTGAATTAGTCCTTGAGTGTCGCTATAGTACAAAGGAAAGAATTTTTGAGGAAAGGAAGTGAGGCTTGATGGGTTCTGGATAGGACCGTGGATAGGAAGTGAGGTAAGGGGGAGTCTACAGAATTTATAATAAAAGTGACTGAAAGTAAGTAATGTAACCTAGGTAACATGTACACACACGCAAAGGTGGGTGAAAATAGGACATTGTTATAGTACATGATGATAGTTAATGAAAGAAAACATATTATACTAAGATGTGAAGCTTGTGACCAATAACGGAAGCGGATTTGATAAAGCCCGACCACTAGTAGACTTTGTAAGTACAGTTAAAATAATTTGGGTTGGATAGTCCGAAGATGGGTAGGCATGAGGGCTCCTAGGTAAGAGCGCATGTTATATAAGAAAGCTAGGTTAACAGTGTATTTATTAAAAAGTTGAGAAAAATTAAAAAAAATTATTAAATAGGTAGGCTAACAGTGTATTACAAATTATAAACAGATAAAATAAAAAGATTTGCCCCTTCATTTTTGTATAAATAATTAATTAAAAACGTGTATTGCAGGTAGCGCCTTCATTTTTAAACATATAATTAATTAAAAGGTGTATTGCAGGTAGCGTCTTCGTTTTTTAAACATATATTTAATTAAAAGGTGTATTGGTAAGAGCGCACGTTAACAGTGTATTTATTAAACATTCAGAACAATTAAATTCAAAATTTATTTAAACAGGTAGGCTAACAGTACGTGTGAGAAAGATTACTTGTGGTAGGTAGGGAGGGAGTAGAGCGCGGCACACATTGGCGCATGCCCGTCAAGGGCAACCTTGAGTGTCGCGACAGGAAAACCAGTCTGGCGCCTGGAGTCCTATACCCGAGTTTCGCAGCCGCTGTATGAGTGGTGACGTAACGCGCTTGTCCACCGAGCACAAGTCCCCGCACATGCGCGCCAGACCAGCAGCCGACGCGTATATCGTAGGCTAAGAGCGTACGAAGGTAGCCGACGGTAATAATCGAATTTAAAAGTGTATTTATTATATTACATATATATAAAAGACTGCCATCTTTTTACATTTTATATAGTATAACGGGGAAAAGGATAGGAGTGTATTTTATATAGTATGATGTGGGAAAGACCGCCATCTTGAAAAAATTGCATTTTATATAGTGTAAACGAGGGAATTTGAGGGAAATGTGAGAAGGGGAATTACCACCAGGGACTTCCCTTCCGAAGGCGCCATGTTTCCGAATGGATGCGCTAAGTTTTGCCACCAGGTGCGCTGTGACATTTGTTATAGTGCATATACGAAATATTGCATTTGTTATAGTGTATATATGAAATAATCCACAGAGTAGCCTGTCCCCGCGCATGCGCACCAGAATAGCAGTCGACGCGTGCATCGTAGGCTAAGAGTGTACGAAGGTAGCCGACGGAAATAATCGAAAGCATTTATTATAGTACATATATAAAAGTCCGCCATATTTTTGCATTTTATATAGTATAACAAGGGAAAGGCCGCCATCTTGAAAAAAGTGAATTTTATATAGTATGATGTGGGAAATGTGAGGGAAATTTGGGAATCTGGAGGGAAATTTTGGAAGGGAAAATTCCCACGGGGGTTTGGTAGGACTGGGTCACGTGACCCGAAGATGCCCGAAGGTGGCCGCCATCTTGAATCCGAGAGCCGAAGATGCCCGAGAGTGAGCCCAGCTTCATCACTTTATGTCTACTGAGGTCAACATAAAATTATTCTGCAGGAATATACAGTTTAAAGAGTTCTATTAATAGGCGTGTAAGTGTGACTAGAATTGTTAAGATGGTCAGCATATTTAGAATATTTTTAATATTTTAATGCCTTAATATGCACATAAAATCTCGACTTGAAAGATCAACCAGTTTATCCAATGCAGTCTCTCGGAAAATCATTTTAGTTGATTTATAATGCCAATAATTTCGAATTTTGAAGATGGTTTTTTTTGTTTTTTGTTGTTAATTTTGTTATTATTTGCTGATCTTGTAAGTAGTTTTTAATTTCATATTATATCCCTTGTTTAAAGCTTTAATGATTTTTTATTTACTTTTACCAATGTATTCTAATGAAATAAATGTTATATTATTTCAAGATTTCCTTGCGTGTTTTTAACGTTTTCAATAATATATCAAACATACTATGTTTCCAGACATTTGATTATGCAATTATGATTTATACTTCTTCGTGGAGCTTTTTGGCTTAAAATTGAATTTTTAACAGTCTGTATATAATAATTGATTTCAAAGCATCCTTTTTTTGCTGTGGATGGTTTAATGAAGAGGAGATGACTGAATCAGAATATTTTTTTAATTTTTGAACAGTTTTTTAAATACCATTAATTAAAATTAAATGAAGATAATTTAACTTATTATTTTTTTAATTCCATAAAGAAATTTTGTACAATTTTATATTTGGTTTAAATTGTTATTAACTATGTTTATTTTTGTCATACTTTTGAATATGCAAATTATAATGTCCACATATCAAAAAATAATAAATCATTTATGATAGATGTTCATTACAATGATTGTATCGCAAATTTGTCTTCAATGTTGCCGAGGAATATGTCTGCTAGTGATTTCCAGAGAGTGGCGAAACCATAGCTAATCATTCTGAATAAAATAGTTGCTTTTGAAGGTGAAATCATTTTTGTTGGAATACTAATTTAGTGGGAATTCCGTTTTTTAGTTCCTTGATATGTGAGAATATTTTGTTCATTTGGATTGATTTATATAGATGTATACATACATGTATATATATATATATATATATGTTAAATCAAATTTTAAAATGTCATTGCTATTATTAGGCATGCCTAACCTTTTGCTCCTATAAAAAACTATATAGTTTTTAAATGCAATAATTGTTACTGATTTTATTATGTTCTTTAGATTTATTTTAAATGCACTTAAGATAGATTTGAAGTATGAGCATTTTAGAAATTTAATATTTTTTGTTTAATGTAGAAAAATGTGATATTGTATACCTGAAAACGAAACTTACAAATTTTATTTCGTGGGCAAGCGGCCGTTGTTATTACTAATAACTAAAGCTTCCGGTAACAACCACGTCAAGGTGTTATCTACAATATTTACATCACTAAACATTTTGCCCATGCTGTGATGTGGCATCCTCAGTGATATCTCTGAGACGGATGCCAGCCTCAGTCTCAGAGATACCTTTGATAATGCCACATCACAGCATGGGCGAAACGTTTGGTGATGTAAATATTGACACACAGAATCAAAGATAACACTTTGACGCGGTCGTTACCGGAACTTTAGTTATTAGTAAACTTAAATATATTATGTACTAATAAGTAATAAAAATATTGTGTACCTCACCTTCAGAATAACTATTTATTGCATAGTTAATTGCAGATATTTACACAGCAAATCTGGCAATAGAATTATTGTCACCACATTTTACACCGCATTCTGTCTGCCTTTGTAAGTCGCTAATCTTATACAACTAAGTTGCCTCAAGTGCAAGAATACTAATCAGCCTGCATGTGTTTAGTGAGTCAACGCACAAGTTCAATACAAGCTACTAAACTCCTAAACATTCTCTAAAGGTGACTGGGCTGAGGTCAAAGGTCCTTTCAATTGCCAAATCCAAGCTGGCCTATCTCCCATCATCACTCATACTCTCTACCGTAAAATATCCCTAAATCTATCGATTATCTGTACAGGATAGATTGGGTTTGACAATCTATTGGTGAGTAACAGTTTACGTTTTCAGGGACACATAAATGACTGAACGAAGATAGAATCATGTAGTGTCTGAGTAACACTTACTCAGTCTCTTGCAGATTGCCATCATCAATATGTGCGGAGACTATGTCTCAATTAAGGGACAAATTAACTCTAATTAAGATATGTTTGTCTGCTATAAGCAGTTTGTTGAAGTAAACGTACGTGATTTAGCTAATTTCCTAACGACGTCTCGAGTTTGAGATGGATTAGCTCCAGAGAGGTAATCTTAACACGCCCAAGTGTTAGCACGTGCACACATAGCACGTTTATAAAGTTTACACTCTGTACCATGTTATGTTTATGACGTTATCATACAAAAAAATCGTAATTTATACTAACTTTTCCCCTTCCTACTGTGAAGCCATTACATAGATAGAGATAATTATTGTATGTTCTGAAGACATTTTCAGCTGACACTATTGATAGCACTCTTCGATATCTTTACTTCATATGATCCTTATAGCTTTCCCAACCACGCATAGTTAGAACTAGCTACTTACATGTGACGTGGAGTAGTCAATGGACATTTACTAACGAGTCTACAAAATTAAATATTATTAAATCATACATAATTTCAATGTATACACTCTAAACATTTGCTAAACAAGCCGAAGAGCATTGAAATCCCCCAACATCCATAAATTGAATTTCATAACTGTTGAAAAATTATTTAGTGAACACATTTATGGGCATGAAAATACAAAACTTTAATGTGAACATACATTATGTGCAACTATTCTAATTACACATCCAAATCCCTTAAGCACAGATCATTACTATATAAAATGTATTCCAAATAAAATTTATCCAATACATTTTTAGATTAATATAATAAAACGTGATTGTACTATTGTCTATGAGGTTTAGCAAGATTTAAATAGAATTGTTAACAAATCGTTTGAACTTTTGTATTCTCAAAGATCTTTCAGCTCTTTTCTTTGTTTTGCTGATGATTGTTTAGCACTCTTTGATGACTGTGTACCGATAATTTAACTATATTATATGTAACATTTACTAAATATTAATCCTTACCATTTTCAGAAAGAATACGATTTACGATTTTAGAATAAACGATTATTTTTCGTCATAGTTTTAAATGTTATCAATTAAAATGAGTTGAACTAGTTTTTATCTAGGAAGGAGCAAAGTAAACAAAAGCTTAACAGCCAAATTAATAGCAACTCATAGATTTTAACATTTATTAGAGTTCTTGAGCCCAAGTTTTATTTGTTACAGTAATAATTCCTGATTACTGTAACACACAGTTTTACTTGACGTTAACTTGTAACATACTTCGTAATTTATGTAACACCCGACTAAGGAATAGTAAATCAAGGACATCTAGTTTGATTTTATGTTATAGTTTTATGTAATTTTTTCATATGGTAAAAGATCTTACGTTATATATAATTGTTACTCTCTAATCATTTTTACTTTAGAAAAAAATATGTAGAAGTTACTGCATTATAATGTTGACACGTTACAACATAATCAGGATGTATTTTGAAAAATTCAAGTAGCGATAAATTTACATAACATGGGACGAACATTCCCAACGTCGGAATATATCACAAAGGAGACCACAAATGTACGTTAAAGTATTCACACATGTCGCCAAATGTGAACGCATCTCTGGACCACTGTCACATTGCCCGAGGTGGAATTACTGCTCCTTTTCATCGAAATGAGTTGGTTTTACTGTATTTCGTATTTTTATTTATTAAAATCAACGACAAGGCTGAAATGTTGGACTCAATTTATTTTTACGTAATATTCGAAAAGTTATATTTCAAAATAATTTTAATTTAAAGTCAAATTCAATCTTTTGATTATATTTGAAAGAACATCTTTGTGTAGTATTTTAGCCACCGAAAGTTAAAAATGTTCAATGTTAGCTGATCAGTATCAATAATTTAAAATCATTTACTACATTTCACTGGTATATGAGTAAATAAATAAATTAGTTCAATTCTGTTCTTATGGATTATGAAAATGTATATCTATAAACAAAAAGTAAAAAATAAAACTCATAACTACTACTATACGATTGTTTGTAAGTTATGAAATATGTTTATAGTTTTTTTTTTTTTTCATTGAACTCAAAAGGTGTATTAGGAAAGTGCTCATTTAAAACGAACAATGTGTATTTGAAGCAAGTTGTTCATCAGTAGTAGTTTCACTGATGATAACTCTGCTCCGTCTTTTGTTTACGGGTTTGATCAATGTAATAATGATAAAAAACATAAAAATGCTATGAACAGATCATCCAGGCAATAGACTTTTAATGATACTAGTGGAGGGAATAAACGTTTAAAGAAGCTCGAATGAATTGAGGTGAAATTAATGAATGAAAAAATTATGTTTTTCCAGCGTAGAAAGGAATTAAATATGAGCATAATATACTTATATAATAATATTATACAGGTACACTGCATATCAGGTTGACAGCCATAAATATAAACCGAATTAAAATAATAATTAAGGTACCATACACAAAAAATACATATATTATTTTTAGTACAACAGAGAAGAAAATAACCCTAAATGGTAGATTAAATAAAATTAATAAATACAATAAATAAAAGCAAATTATGAAAATGCCAATAAGATGGGAACACCTTAAAGAGTTGTAAACAAGAAGTGTGTTGAACTCGTGAGTTCAATATTTTGTCAAATTAAATTGGAATGATACAATTGCTGAATATGATTAATTAAAATGAATAGTTAAGAATAAAGCAAAGGTAAATTATTCTGTAATAGATCTTCATAGCTAGATAATTACGAGCCCATACTATACTTTAACACATGCCCAACGTTATTTCTTAACAAGTACATGCCGATATAGAAATATTATTTTCCAAAGATAAAGATAACTGTTAAATTTGATAATAGGTATCATAGTTAAAACTATATTTCATAAAAACTAACAATCATTAAAATTATTCCTTGTTGTGGTAGCACTACAACTTCAGCCAAAATGTAGGACATTGCATCGATGAAACAACGAGTTTTAATACAATGTATTTTATTGTCAATGTAAAAAAAGTGAAATGATTACAAAAACTAATAGATTATTTTCAATGTATACATTTAATATTTAGCTTACATTATTTAGTACTAAGATTGACAATGAATATATTGTAGTGACTACTTTTTGAACTGCCTTAATGCATTCAATTTCTGATGACTATATGAAATTTATCTAACGGAAGTGGGACATATGTGTTTTACATTATATTTCAATGCAACTGATCATATTTTCTATAATTACTGTGTTGTAAACTTTATTTTTATATCATTTATGGCAAAAGTGTTAAAGGCTCTCATTATGTCTAAAATATTTAAATTTAAATTGGAATACACTAAATGTCAAAATTATTAGTACACAATATTAGAAGTAGTTAAAATGTAGTATTTCTAATTTTTGTTATCATTGATGACAATAGAATAGAGGCAAAATAATTTTTCAAACATATTTCTTCTTTAAATATTGCATTGTATATGGTTTTCAATTTTTATGGAAAGCAACAAATAAATATAGTTGTTTCAATGACAATGGCATAACTATATAATTTTCATGTGCAAACCTTAACGTTGTTCATATCTAAGGTTCAATCCAAGGGATGATATGCTATATTTGTGTGTTAATATTTCTTACAAGTATTTTAGTGATATAGAAGGAGAATAAAAACTGCTTTTTATTGAAAATATTTGTTATTAATTTTTTAGTAAACGTATTGATAATGCAGCAGTTTCAATAAATAAACTAACTCTGAGGTGACATTTCACAATTTGCAACACTATATCTATAAAAACCCCATAGTCCTTAATAAAATATATTAATTTTGAAAATTTATTTAATTAGAAATGTATACATTTAAGAAATCTTAGAGCATGTGTCAATATGTAATGTGTTGGTTGTTATTTGTTCATTTTCTACACATTTAATTTGATTTTTAGAAATTATTCAATAATATATAAATGAATATTACAATTTAAAGCCCATCCACATTATAATATCACACCTATAAGTTGTTTCTGTGCACATTTATAAACATTTTTATGTGTTTTTCAGATTGTTTACTATACAAGCATGCATATTTATTACCTAAAAAGAAATTGTAATCCCAAATTTTTTAAACATGCAAAATGTAGATAGTAAAATTTAAAAGAAAATCATAGATTTTGATTGCCTTTTATTCATAAGATATTGTAAACTTATAAATAAAATAACCATTATTATTAAGAGATTACAAGTAAATGATAAATTATCCCATTTCAATCCACAAAATTTTGGGCAGGAATTCAGTTCTCAGCAACTAAACATTTTTTTTTTTACCTTCAGTTTGAAATTTTTATATCACATATAAACACTAGCTTAACGTATCGTCCTGAATGTCCCAGGCTCTAAGTGGATCCTAATCTTCCAATCTTTCTGGCTTAGAGTACAAGTAATAGAGATGAACGTCGCCCCAAATGGAGGAAAGTTTCAAGAAATGAGACTACTTAAATGAGAAATTGCTTCTAGTTTGAGTGTTCAATTTTTCACACGTATAAATAATTTACATCACTATTAAAAGTAATTTGAATCAATCTTTTATACTCTAATTAACTTGCTATTTGCGAAATATGATATGAACAGAATAATTATAGCGCAATCTATATGAAATAATCAGTCTTAAAATTAAGGAAAACTGCGTTTAAATGTAAGCCTAATGCTCCTTCATCCATATTCGTCAATGGATAGTGTGGACCACCCAACAGACACTATATAACATTACATTTTGGAAGATGATCTTCCAAAGACATTACATTTCAGATACAAATTTCAAAATTTTTATATTTCACTTAAAACACAGATAAATACAGCCAATTGTATTATTAAGTAAGAAATAAATTTGGCCTGATAAGTCATTGATTTTAGAATAAAATTGCTTTCATTTTAGGTACCTAAAAGATTTTTCCCAGAATTGTTTTCCTTTTATTTGGCAATTACATATTTAACTGTCACCATTTTGAAGTCGATTTTTGAATGTTCAATAAAATGTGTCAAAGTTTCAGTATTTTATTTTAACATTCGTACCAAGTTTCAATATTTTATTTCAAACTATTCTTGAGATAGTTATAAATATACATGTTTTAATCACACAACGACACACAAATCATAAACCAGTCAAAATATAAAACACGCTGTGCTGTATTATTTGTTAGTGTGAGAAAGTTTGTGCAAATGGTTCACCCTGTATATGTATTTACGTTTATTGTAGAACGTAATCTATATAATTTGTTGATTAACTACGTATTTAAATTGAGTTTAACTTGTGAATTTTATGTTCATTCACTACATTCCTGACTGAGAACGGTAAATTAAAACGTATTACTATTGATTTTATAGTTGTATTTAATCAAGGGAATTACTTAAAAGCATATATTAAGTTTACTTTCTGTTATATTCATTATTTCATAAACAATTTCGTTACAGGTAGTAACAAATAATTTAACTGTCATTTTTATTACATTGTTCATATTAAAACTAACGTGAGACGAATTAAATTCTGAAATAAATGTCACTCTACTGATAAAATGCTGCAAAAGCAATCCAAAGTACCAATAAAAGGGTTTGTACCGTCCTTCGCAATGAATGCTGCCAAAACTTTATATTGACGAAACCTGCAACAAACGTAATGTTGAGGCATAACATACTCCGTAGTAAATGTTGATACAGTTGAATACTAATAACCCCCTCTTTGGAGAACATCTATCTAAGTGAACAATATCGCATTTGAAGAATAAAAATGCTTGCGTTTAGAATAATTATATTCAGACTGTTAAAAGTTGAAGATAATTGTGGTTATTACATTTCTCAATGTATGAAAAAAAAGTGTCTCCACTTTGATAAAACATTTGCAGTATTCACCTCATATTTCAAACCAAGAAAGAATGTTTTAGGTGGCATTCCGCCAGATGCGAGCCCGTCAGTGATATATTTACTTTCTCTTTTCATTCTACAACATGAAAACTGGAGACAACATTTTCATTGGAGAAACTTCAAGTTTTTATTCTGGTGCGTTCATGATTAGTGAAAATAAGAAATAGTTAGACTTTTAAATAAATATATATATATATATATATATATATATATATATATATATATATAAAACTTTCAATAAATTAGTTTTCAGCAAACATTGAATTTGTTGGTGTCTAAAAATATATGGTTTTGGATATTTTTCGATTTCATGTATTTGCTATGTTTACAGTGATTATTAATGTTTTATACTATGTTATTATTTTATAATCAGTTTTTGAAGGCCTAAAATGTTATGTAAAGTTTGAATCCCTTTGTAAATTATATTTTTGACAACAGTCTTTTACGGCTATATAGTATATATATATTATTTTCATAAACCTGCTCATT
This sequence comes from Stictocephala bisonia, assembly GCA_035578905.1. Classification (NCBI taxonomy): domain Eukaryota; kingdom Metazoa; phylum Arthropoda; class Insecta; order Hemiptera; family Membracidae; genus Stictocephala; species Stictocephala bisonia. The sequence continues at coordinate 154,258 of JAQJVL010001349.1, forward strand.
TTATGTGGGCTTCAGACCAATTTTTCACTGTTACTCGTTGAGTGAAGTACTGACCATTAGCTCAGTAGGAGATTCTAACCTTAGATAAGGGATTCCGAAGTCTGAAACGTTGATCTAAAGTCACTACGCTAGCTATATTCCCACTTAAAAATACTGTGATATTGCATAATAATGATAAAAAATGCATCTTTTAATGATTTCTTCTCTATAAGTATAATATATGCATTAAATGATTGAAAAATAAAATTATACATCAGCCGATGTATTATACATTTAATTTTATTATTTTACATTGTTACTATAATAATTATGTAACTATATATTGCATTTGTGTTGTGAAATTCTACATCGATTCATTATTTTAGCAAAAAGAAATTATAGATAACCTAACAACGATTCATCCTAAAGTGGAATGAAGTAGAAACAGCTCATTTCAACTCCATTTTAGTACAATATGTATAAAATTAATTAAAAATCATCAGTAAGGATGTAGAGTGAGAATTACTGTTTAATGTGTGTGATCTAAACCTATGGTGTATGTGGTTTGTAGAACGTTGGCTGTGGATAGGTGGTCGGAAAATTAATTAATCCGGCCTCGGTCACATACACATGTGCATTGAAGCGCACCTTGCGCTTCGCTTAACCCCTACCCTTCAACCATGCTAATAGATTACACCTACGAAGACTCTAAATATGAACTTACTCACTTGAGTGTAAGTATAAATGACTTAAGTGGAAGTATAAATGTATAAATCAGTTTATACTGAGTTTTCAAGTCTTGTTGACAATTTGTTTGTTTGCTAGAGAACAAATGTATTCATTAAATACATTCCTGCTTCAAAATGTAAATCACTACGTATAATATGGCTGATATTTACGTATGTGAAATACTATCTACTATTCAATGTAAATTACTATTTCATTTGACAGCCAGACAGTATAATATTAAAGTGGTAGCTTTAATTTAACAACATTCTTTGTAACACCTCAGAGATGCTTTTATGATTGCTGCAAACTTTAGTTATGGCAGGAAAATTGAGTACATTCTTGTATGGAACTGGGATAAAAATCATGGTAATCACTACATGTGACCAACTAGTAGAATCATAGAGTCTGTCTCTTGGAGATTCAAAGAAATTGATTATTTTTATAGAGATTTGATTGGCAAATTTGTTCATACGTTTCAAAAGTTGTTAATGTAATAAATAATTGCCCAATAGCCAATGAGCGTGAATTAGAACGTTACAAGGAACGTAGAGGTTGTACAACGTGTGAAACGTGTTGGTCATTCTAACAAGCAATGAGCGTGTATTAGAACGTTACAAGGAACGTAGAGGTGGTACAATGTGTGAAACGTGTTGGTCACTTCTAACAAGCAATGAGCGTGTATTAGAACGTTACAAGGAACGTTGAGGTGGTACAATGTGTGAAACGTGTTGGTCACTTCTAACAAGCAATGAGCGTGAATTAGAACGTTACAAGGAATGTAGAGGTGGTACAACGTGTGAAACGTGTTGGTCACTTCTAACAAGCAATGAGCGTGTATTAGAACGTTACAAGGAACGTAGAGGTGGTACAACGTGTGAAACGTGTTGGTCACTTCTAACAAGCAATGAGCGTGTATTAGAACGTTACAAGGAAAGTAGAGGTGGTACAACGTGTGAAACGTGTTGGTCACTTCTAACAACCAATAAGCTTCTAATTAACCAATTAATTGTGATAAATTATTAACTTTAGAGTGTCGAAATTACTGTTATTCCGGGTCAAACATTTTTGTGGTTGATGGCTGATTGACACATATGGGTGAAACAGACTACCTATGCAGCACGTGGCATGAAACAAAATGCCTTTCCCTATAAACAGCACATTGTGAGTCCATTAATCATATTTTCATAAAATCTATGAAAATTTTCTTCAAAACTAAGTGTTGTGGGTCTGAATCTCAAAATGTTTAATTGCAAAAGTAGGAAAAATAATACACAATTTTAAAGTACTTGTTGAAAGATATACATTGACGTAAACCAAATTAACATATCTAAGTGCGTTTCAAAATGGTGGATGTTTTTTGAAAAATATTGACATTTACGGAATACCGTAAAATTTTCTCACCGTTTTAAGAATGTTTATCCCAATTTTAGTTTTTACTCCCAAATTATCGGCTTTACCTGATATGCTATATGACTTATTTATGCGTATTTTAACGATAGTTGTCTAGCTCCAATTTTGAAAAATTCAAAATTCCTACAAATCAACACTTTTAAATAGCAATATGCAATATATGTTGTATTTTATTTTATACGTCTTGTTAAGACGAACGAACTTTGTATCTGCCCTTTTTTGTGCTCCCCGTGGTTTTTGATGAATTAGTTGAAGTGTGTTGTTAACTCAGTATTTTACTTACTTTGGACAATGACCTCCAAAACTAAATGTAGTTCAATTCTGAAAGCTTTATGAAATGAAATGGGAAGTCTTCTTGCATTAAGTATTTACAACAACTCCTAGCTTGGAGACGGAAATCAAAATAATATCTGTGTTAACATTGTAAAATGGACTAGAATCCGTAATCTTCAAAAATAACCATAACCTAACTAACTAACTTAGTTCACTACTTCACAGGTGCTAGTATGAAGGGTTGCAATTCGAGCACATTTAAACATTTAAAGTAAGTCAGTAAATTTGTTGGTTATTCTATACTACTTTCATGACTAAATGGACCCAAACTGTGTTATCTCTTGCACATAAATGTAGTCATATGTTATATCAGAGAGAGAATTTTTGTTAGTAAGAAATGGAAGTTGGGAAAACTAAATCTCAAACTGTAAGAAAATCAGAGCATTTTACGTAAATGTCAATATTTTCCAAAACACATCCACCATATAAAAACGCATTGAGCTATGTGAATTTTGTTTAACCAAAAATATTTATTTATTTAAATACATATTTTGATAATTTTTATATTGTTTTGTCTAGAGTTCTGTGAAATATATTAAAGGTGTGGTTATAATTCATTGTGAGGGCTTATTTTATTAATATAATTAAGATGCCTAAACGACATCAATCCAGGTGGTCTGCCTCACACTGTACAGGAACAGTTGAGCCATTCAGGATCCCTAGTGCAGTTGGTTGCTTCTATCTCGATGAAATCGGTTGATTTGTCAGCTTATGATCGTATGACATATTTACAATATAGTTCCCCGACGGAGAAATCACAGTTATCAGTTTTTGACTGTGAGTGAATAATATGTTTGCTCTGGTATAGTATACGTCGTCTATACTTAATATGTCTGCTCTGGTGTAGTATACGTCGTAATTACTTAATGTGTTTGCTCTGTTCTAGTATACGTCATCTATACTTAATGTGTCTGCACTGGTGTAGTATACGTCGTCTATATTTAATATGTTTGATGTGGTGTAGTATAGTCGTCTATACTTAATGTGTCTGCACTGGTGTAGTATACGTCGTCTATACTTAATATGATTGATGTGGTGTAGTAAACGTCGTCTATACTTAATGTGTCTGCTCTGGTGTAGTATACGTCGTAATTACTTAATGTGTTTGCTCTGTTCTAGTATACGTCATCTATACTTAATGTGTCTGCACTGGTGTAGTATACGTCGTCTATATTTAATATGTTTGATGTGGTGTAGTATAGTCGTCTATACTTAATGTGTCTGCACTGGTGTAGTATACGTCGTAATTACTTAATGTGTTTGCTCTGTTCTAGTATACGTCATCTATACTTAATGTGTCTGCACTGGTGTAGTATACGTCGTCTATATTTAATATGTTTGATGTGGTGTAGTATAGTCGTCTATACTTAATATGTTTGCTATGGTATAGTATACGTCGTCTATACTTAACATGTTTGATGTGTTGTAGTATACGTCGTCTATACTTAATATGATTGATGTGGTGTAGTAAACGTCGTCTATACTTAATGTGTCTGCTCTGGTGTAGTATACGTCGTAATTACTTAATGTGTTTGCTCTGTTCTAGTATACGTCATCTATACTTAATGTGTCTGCACTGGTGTAGTATACGTCGTCTATATTTAATATGTTTGATGTGGTGTAGTATAGTCGTCTATACTTAATATGTTTGCTATGGTATAGTATACGTCGTCTATACTTAACATGTTTGATGTGTTGTAGTATACGTCGTCTGTACTTAATATGTTTAATCTGGTGTAGCATACGTCGTATATACTTAATATGTTTAATCTGGTGTAGTTTACGTCGTATATACTTAATATGTTTGATGTGGTGTAGAATACGTCGTCTGTACTTAATATGTTTAATCTGGTGTAGCATACGTCGTACTGTATATACTCAATATGTTTAATCTGGTGTAGTATACGTCGTATATAATTAATATGTTTGATGTAGTGTAGTATACGTCGTCTGTACTTAATATGTTTAATCTGGTGTAGCATACGTCGTACATACTTAATATGTTTAATCTGGTGTAGCATACGTCGTATATACTTAATATGTTTGATCTGGTGTAGTATACGTCGTCTATACTTAATATGTTTGCTCTGGTGTAGTATACGTCGTCTATACCTAATATGTTTGATATGGTGTAGCATACGTCGTCTATACTTAATATGTTTGCTCTGGTGTAGTATACGTCGTCTATACTTAATATGTTTGATGTGGTGTAGTATACGTCGTCTGTACTTAATATGTTTAATCTGGTGTAGCATACGTCGTATATACTTAATATGTTTAATCTGGTGTAGTATACGTCGTATATACTTAATATGTTTGATGTGGTGTAGTATACGTCGGCTGTACTTAATATGTTTAATCTGGTGTAGCATACGTCGTATATACTTAATATGTTTAATCTGGTGTAGTATACGTCGTATATACTTAATATGTTTGATGTGGTGTAGTATACGTCGTCTGTACTTAATATGTTTAATCTGGTGTAGCATACATCGTATATACTTAATATGTCTAATCTGGTGTAGTATACGTCGTATAAACTTAATATGTTTGATGTGGTGTAGTATACGTCGTCTGTACTTAATATGTTTAATCTGGTGTAGCATACGTCGTATATACTTAATATGTTTAATCTGGTGTAGTATACGTCGTATATACTTGATATGTTTGATGTGGTGTAGTATACGTTGTCTGTACTTAATATGTTTAATCTGATGTAGCATACGTCGTATATACTTAATATGTTTAATCTGGTGTAGCATACGTCGTATATACTTAATATGTTTAATCTGGTGTAGTATACGTCGTCTATACTTAATATGTTTGATCTGGTGTAGTATACGTCATCTGTACCTAATCTGATATTCATAATGTGTACTATTTCTGTCTGATTTTGTAAATAATATATTCTGTTTGAACAGTGTATATATAATATACTTCCCTGTGTCATTCAAAATTATGACAGCAATCACTAAAACATTTATTATAACACTAACTAAATCATTTTCACACAGTATACATATCTACATTTTATATGCCATAACATTTTAAAAATAGAAGAAACATTCAACAAAGTTTAAAAAAATTACTAGAGAATATTGATGAACAATTTCTCACAGCACTAGTCACACCATGTCTTAAAGTAATTTCCAGCAATATTGTTTTTCACACTACTGAAATCACCCCCACATTACAAATTAAAGGAGTAAAAAGTCTCATCTAATCACCATTAATGTAACATTTATGTGGTAACAGTACCTGAAAAAAAGGTGCAAACAGTGTTGAAAACTGTTAATAATCAATAAAATGTTAGGAGTATAAACTGTATCAAAAAGTGTTTTAAATCAGTTTAAGCTAAATAAGTAATCACACTGACAATGTTAATGCTATTACAAAATGTTCTCAAACACTCTCAATATTTACTCATCTGTAAACCTAGGACTCCTAATTAGAGCTTAGTAGTATTTACCTCTTAAATTAAACTATTTTGTTCTTAATTAGTAAACTATCAACAATCCAGTAAACAAATTCTAGTCTCATTTATAAAATGTTAGCAATATTCATGGCCAGTGTGTCAAGCCCAGAAAGTGTATTTTTAGCTGGTCGTTTGCCAGTTCTGATATTGACAGCCATGTATATCTTTTCTTTCGTTCTATGATTTCGTAGTCTGAAGCATCATGTTCAAGTGTAGAGCATTTTAAAAATAAAATAAAACTTTAACTTTAAAATTTAACGTTATTAGTAAAGAAATATATTAAACTTAACTTAACAAACTGTAAAATAACAATAATTACAGTTAAAGTAAGTTTACAACTTTATTTAGTATTACATTACTTAAAATCATCAAAATAATAAACAGTAAAATTAATACCCTGGAAGAATTCCATTTTTAGGAGCTATTGCATTCATCCATAGGGGGTCAAATGTAAACAAATCCTATCATAAAGAGCCTAGTTTTACATTTTATACTGTAAACATTGCTTAAACGAAACAAATATTATATTCCTTAAATAATGGCTTAATATATTATATTTTATTGTGTAATTTACTGTTTATGCAGGTGCGTTTTTACTTTTTAATTGGCAAATTTACGAAATAAGGAATCTTGTTTTAACTATACTGGGAATTCTACTAATACAGTAATTGCTGAAACATAAATTTTGATTGATTGTATTTCATCAGTGGCTAGTTACAGGAATACTGTAGACCTAACGATGATTGAAATACTGCTGTAACTGCAGTCTATATTAACATACATGAGTAATAAGTTGAAGGTTCAGACTGATTCAGCTCTGGTTTGACTCACACTAGGCCGTATACACTTGATTTTTCTTCCCTCTCTGTCTTTTTCTTCGTATCATAATAAGAGAAGAACCATTCACTGTCATGTACAATATTTCCTACTATTCACTTAATCACTGCACTGTCTCACACCAACGTAACACAGCACAAAATCATCTTACATTTTGTTACAGTAATATAAATTCACAAACGCAGGTTAATTCAGTTTATTTATTTTACATTTTGAAAATTATAATTAATTCTAACGAACTTCCCCTAGTATCAATGGTTTACTAAAAATGAATATTTACTGAAACCCTAAGGAAGCCAACACCAATGTAACACATAGCAAAATCATCTTACTTTATATGTTTTTTTATTTATTTCACAAACGCAGTTTGTTTCGGATTATTTTTTTATATATTTTTAAAAATATTATTAATTCTTTATAGCAATGATTTACTGGAAGTATACATTTACCCAAACAACACAGCCGAGGTAGACATTGACTCAGAAACGGCTTTGTAACTCCAGTTTGTAAAATAATAATAAGCTGCAATATTTATATTTAAAGATAGGTGCCTGCCCTTAACCACCCTAATGTTGATAATTACTATAAAAATTTTAAAATAAAAACATATATTTTCTGTATTAAGTTTTTATTTTCTTATTTTTACTATAGGACCTCACCAACAAGTTTTGCATAATTAGGAATTTTGGTGAGGACTAGATTTTATATACAAATAAATGAAATAAATAAATAAAATTAAAAAATAAATAAGTAAACCGGCTTAGTAAACAACTTTGAATACTTAAGATGGTACGAAAAGTAGTTGATAGACAGATTTGAATAGAATGAACGACAGACTTGTGGACAGTAGCTGTTTATTTTTACAGAATATTTGAACAGAATGAACGACAGACTTGTGGACAGTAGCTGTTTATTTTTACAGAATATTTGAACAGAATGAATGACAGACTTTTGGACAGTAGCTGTTTATTTTTACAGAATATTTGAACAGAATGAACGACAGACTTGTGGACAGTAGCTGTTTATTTTTACAGAATATTTGAACAGAATGAACGACAGACTTGTGGACAGTAGCTGTTTATTTTTACAGAATATTTGAACAGAATGAACGACAGACTTGTGGACAGTAGCTGTTTATTTTTACAGAATATTTGAACAGAATGAATGACAGACTTATGGACAGTAGCTGTTTATTTTTACAGAATATTTGAACAGAATGAACGACAGACTTGTGGACAGTAGCTGTTTATTTTTACAGAATATTTGAACAGAATGAACGACAGACTTGTGGACAGTAGCTGTTTATTTTTACAGAATATTTGAACAGAATGAACGACAGACTTGTGGACAGTAGCTGTTTATTTTTACAGAATATTTGAACATAATGAACGACAGACTTGTGGACAGTAGCTGTTTATTTTTACAGAATATTTGAACAGAATGAACGACAGACTTGTGTACAGTAGCTGTTTATTTTTACAGAATATTTGAACAGAATGAACGACAGACTTGTGGACAGTAGCTGTTTATTTTTACAGAATATTTGAACTTGATCAATTTATTTCTCTGCTGTAATCAATAAGAAGTACTCATATAATAACACTTTTAAAAACGCTGTTTATGATATTAATTGATTTTTCATAGTTCACTTGGAAGAAAAATAAATAATTTTGGAGTAGGCTTAAAGATTTGGGTTGATAACTTACAATTGTTGCACACGGAACTAAATAAAAAATTATATCAGCTGGCTTGGTGACTGCACAAAACGTAAAATAAATTGATTGCCCAAACAGTGGTAAGCAAAGGTTGGGGAATGTAAAACTATTGTTTCTTAAAGGCAACACACTTGAGCTGTAACATGATTTCTATAAATATAATAATAAGAATTATTAATGTTCACAGCTTTTAACAATATTGGATTAAATATATACAAAATTACCTGAGGATATTTCTGATTTCATATCATATGCGTAGTTTGAAGCACTGTACAATATGCGTGTGGCTTCTCTGAATAGGTAGGCTGTGGGACGCTGGCTGGGTTGGGACATTAATTAATTCCATCTCTCGCCACACACACACACTTGGGATGGTTAGAATACTGATTGTATTCCGACAATTTTCTTGTTGTAAGTAATATAATCAGTAACGCTTCACTACTACTGAATACAACTCTCTGATAGATTTAAAACTAAGCTTTTCCGTATTTAATATAACTATTTACTGTATAACAAAAAATAAATCACCTTAAAAGACATTTTGAGTTAAACATACATTTCGAATACAAACTTAGTCAATGTGGTAATCGTGTTATTTATTTATCACTGAACAACAGTGATTACTGGCACCATCTACGTTCTAAAGTACATAACACTTTCGACTACATATATTCCAGCAAGTTATGGTAATGGTTTTTTTTATTTTCAATAAATTAAGGAAAAAAAACATTTAAAATAATCACTTAGCCAAAGTGTTTGTTTTTCCAACTAGCAGTGTAGTCAAGTTAATTTTAACTTCATTGCCTTTCAAACTAAGGGCCATTGTCTTCATCAAATTGCTATTCAGCGTAAAACTCAATGCCATCTCAGTGTTACAGTTTCCATTTCCACCGTGGTCTACTTTTCTTCGGATGATTAAAATAGTGGTATGCTTCTATCGTAGTTTATTTCTTTCAAACAAACCTTCACGCCACGGTATGCTGATTGCTTGGTGTTAATTCTAGCCACTATGATGTTATTTGTAAAAGATAATACAAATGGATCGAATAAATTGAATGTATTTTCTTGAAGCCTGTGGAAAATATATTCACTAACAAAACGTATAGGAATAAAAATTAATTATGCAGTGACATTATTGTAATAATCTAATAATAAACGTTAAAATCAATTGTGGATCACTACAACTAGCAAACACCATCTCTTGTGCCTAGTGTTAAATACTAGGGTCTGATATCGTGGCTAGTGTACTGTATCAGTGTTCGTACAGCATTTGAACTATAGAATGTCAGTGAAAGAACTTATACATTCTGTATATCCACATAAAAATAAGGTATTAAACTGGTTTGTACACAACCAGCATTTTTTGCTCTTCAGTTATCCTTATGAGGGAACTCTATTGTTGGATATTTACCATTTATTTTCAAACTATTCGATAATTTTGATTACTATTAGATCATGTACGTTCTTTTTATTTCTTCAAACTATCTTAACGGACTTATTCTTACTTTTTAGTCAAAATTTACAATGATTATAAATAAAATTAGGAAGAATACAATGTTTATTTACTAATTTAATGGAAGATTAGTGTACTTTTGGGTTAAAAACTTTAAGTTATAGAGATATATCTACATTACCACTGTATAAGCATTTTAAATGGATCCTTAGTAGGTACTCAAATCTACAAATCCATGTTGAGTTTAGATCTGAATTGCAAAACCAGTCATTAAGTATGTTTATAATATTTAATAAACACATTGTTGTAGCTTAAGGTAGTATCCCCAGGCCGTAAGAATTCTAGGATAAAAAAAATTGCAGTAAAACAAAGCCTTTTATATTTTTATGAAGAAATGCAATCAAGAGTAGCCATCTTGGTTGTTGATTACATTGCAACTCAATTAACATCTCATTTTCTCAAGATGAGTTCTAAGTAAACACCAGCATATTTTATAAACAAGTTTAGTCCTCAAGAAACGGCCCTCCGGATGTAAATCAATTATGTTTGATAATTGTATCAAAAATACTACTTTAATAAATTGTTATTACTACCATATTCATTCAGGACTGATTTAGTAAATATTTGGAATAATTTGTAAAAGGAGAATAATTTATATATTAGTATATATTCTTCTTAATCGTTAGATATTTGGAATTATTTCCCGTATATTTGGTATCCTATACGAATACTTTCCTTTATTTCCCATTTTAATATGATAAGTTGGTATTGAATACGTTTCTATTGTTGACATATATTATATTGTGTCCCCATTTTTGGGGGGAATTTTACAAAAAAAATTACGTATTAGTTGCGTGTTTATAACATTTAAATTTTTTAAGTTATATTTCTTGTATTTCCGTAGGTAAGTCAAATAATGTACTTAAATGTATAACTACCCGTAAAACACACAAACCATTTTGGGCCTAAATGAGCCTTAAACAAAAAGTTAATAATTTTTTAGTGTTCGTGGTAGTTTCAGCCTAAATGTACATTTCATGTTACAGCACTTCCTAGTTTTAACATTTATGGTTGCCGTATTTCCTCACTAAGAAACTTGTAGGTCAGAGTAGAATATGTAGTTGTAAATTGGAAACTCTAGGTCCTGAAGGAAATACATGCGGGCTCCCTGCCAGTTTTCCACTTTCAGCTTAATTTATTCTCCTACTCCCCGGCCACCAATTACCAACCACCCAGACAACCACAGCAGTTGTTCCTTAAGGCTCAATTAATTAACTTATGAATATGTTAAACAACTTTAGACAGAGTAGCCTGTATGTTTCAGTTAGAATACACTCGTATCTTGAACGTGTAATAAGCTTAATGTATGTATATATTGTATATGCTTCCTAACATGCTGCTTACTCATACTTGTTTCACGTGTTACTTACCTAGCTAGGCTATATTATTGTGTTTCCTCTGAGTAATACATGACACTGTACACCATCCACAGTCTCACTCATTAAATTCTGAAAAATATTTTTTGAGGTTTTGGGAAAGTTTTTCATATATCCTCTAAATTAATGAAATTTCCAGTTATTCACTTGTCCCCCAAAGGATATTCGTATATTTCGGTGTTAAAAAATGTTAAGAGGGGTGAGTTGGATTTTTGGAACAATCAGTAAATCCGTAAAATTATTTGGAATAATTTGAAAATGTTTAGTAACAATAACTTTTTTTAAATCATTTCAAAAGTTATATATCTCTACCATATACTTCACGGTAGAAGGAACTTATAATACTAACTGAATTTCTACTTTATAATAAAGCTAGAAATATACTATAATCTTACTTACTATTAAGTAATAACCGATTAGTAATTGATTTAGTTAATGTATAAGTTATATCAAGGATGGCCTTGTGAACAAATATTTAAACTTTGACAGTACTTGGGTCGACATGTATATACAGTTGGCTGTCACCCATCATCACTCTCCGTGTACACTCTGACATAACCGACAGTGGCTGACACAACAATTTCCCCTACATCCTGAGAAGCGGATATAGATACCCCTTTATCATGTGTTGATATAACACAGTTAAAATAAAAACAGGTATCTAGAATAATGAGGGTATATGTTAATATTATTTAATATATTTTCACAAACAATACTTAATATAACTAAATGTTTTCCTTACTAAACTTAACACTTATATGTAGGTATTTTGAAGTTTTACTTCAGGAAGAGTAATTTTAAGAATAACAATTTGAAATATTTGGGGTGAATGTTGTATTTAAAGTAATTACATTGTATATAAAAAATGAAAGGGTTTTAGGATAACAACTCAAATTTACTCAATAATTTTATTAATTTAAATGGTAATGATAAAATTTAATTTGTATTGATTATTTTATATGTAAATAATTTCTAATTCATCATGAAATAAATGGCACCTTCGAGATTTTAAATCCAAGATGTTATTAAAGAAAATATGGTTACTTCAGACTACTTTTAATTTTAAAACTTTGTTATTTTTCATTTGAAAAGTTTGTAGGGATGCAGAATAGCATTTATTTAAACATTTAAAGATCCAATTATTAAGGGCACGGAATCAAGGAGGCATAAGAATTAGCTATAGATAACATAGAACCCTAATTGGGCAAATTGTTGTTGGGCCTACTTATTTCCTACAGCTAATGACTTAGGCCTATGCACGTTCAAGCCCATGCGTATAATTGTGTGAGCTTGTGAAAATGAAGGATGGAGAGTTAATTCTACCATTTGCATGTGTATAAGGGTTCTCTGTTGATATATTAGATTAATGTGCCTTTAGGTACTCTGATTGCTTTTATGTAATCAATAATACCAAGTATTTTGTGCTTATATATTTTAACTGTTAAGATTCTAAATAAGGTTGATACTTACAAAATATTGTAAGAAAAATAGTTGCTTAAAAATCAGCAGCTAAACGTTTTCAGCTAAAATCATAAATAAACTGCTATACTATAAACTGCTATACTGAAGTCTGTTTACAAACATATAGAAAATGTTGGTACTCTTTTTTTCTAATTCTTGGAGGTAAGAAACTAAGTTCCTCCCCACCAGGTGGCTCTTTCAATAACACAGTTTCTCGTACCTTTCAAAAATGTCATCTACTTCTCACTAATGAAACTGTATCCACGGGGGAACACTTTCTACGTGACAAATATACTTTCCCACTTTGAGTTGAAAAGAACTTTCCTCAAGTTTTTCTTGAACTATTTTCAAGTTGAAGGCTTAAAGAAAAACAACTCACTAAGTATGATCATACGAAGGGTTTTCGCCAGTTTAT